>CM060840.1:2402500-3002500 GCA_030762175.1 Metallyticus violacea
GCTAGTCATTCAGTCAGCGAACCAGCCAGTGAAAGGTAGGAGCATGTCAACATCCGGCATGAAGACGTCGTCACCGATACAAGAGTAAGTTGTTTGTGTGTACCATTGCGATTTGCCATCTGAACTTATTGCCTAGGGCAAGGAGGAATGCCGAGCTTTCGTGGAAATGCACGTGTGGTCAGGAATGCGCCTTCAATGTGTATCACAATCGCGGCTTGAGGGGGCCAACTATTTGTTACACAAAACAGTAAACAAATCCGACCGTCACTTCGTTCGACGACAAGGCGAGAATTTGGTGAACGTGTACGTAGCGACAACAGTTTCATTTCAGGTTTGTGCAGTAATCGCTAACAGCAACAGAAAAAGGCTTTTAAATCAGCACTACTCTTTCGGTCTTATTTTTATCGTCAGATATTTATTGTATGCCAAAATTATAAACAGCTGGTCAAAATCTTTAATAATATGCTACATTGTGACACTAATTGCTTAAAATTACCATAAACACAATTACGTTTTCTTTGCTAAAATGCCGTCATCAAGTTATGATAATACACTGCGGGGAGAATAAGCACAACACTTGGAATTTCTTTGAAAATGTGTTCAAAATTGATTTGATAGGTTGATATGTAATTTTTAGTCAACGTAAAACATTCATTAAAGCAAAGGAACGATGTGCGTGTGTGTAACGCTATTAACAATGTAACTAAAATAGCAATAACTAGAAAAGCTAAAAAGGATAAAAAACTAAGAAAATGTCCAGATTAGTAATTGCTACTCTGTGACTTTTTCTTAGTGTTTTATCCTTTACTGCTATTCTAGTGATTTTAGTTACATTGTTTATATATTATACTTTTCACGCATATTTTAAAGCAGTATTAACACCATTTCTTTCATTTCCATTGAGGATGTAATCTTAGCATAAATACCAATTTGCTGAACTGTATCGCATTTCTGAAGATCTTCCATTGCGTCCGAGCATATCCCACACATGGAGCAGATGACGCTCCAGAAACTGTGACACACACTTTTTTTTTTTTTGATTGATTTATTTATGGACGCTCTTTAACATCTCAGGTCATGAGCGTCCCATTCAACTCAGGGCGTGAAACGGCCAACAAATTTTGCTCAGAGGCCTCTTCTTTCAGGCTTGAGGTTCTTTTTCGTGCCGTAAATGTACGACACGGGACCCACGGCTTTACTTCCCTTCCGAAGGAAGCCATACTTAGATTTTTACGTCCGAAAAAATCCATCGATCCTGGCCGGGTTCGAACCCGCGTTTCGGGTGTAGGATGACACACACTGAGCGCTATCGTCGATGTGAAATAGCATCTCCTCAGTGCTGCTAAACATCCTTTTTCAATGAAAACGAGCTCAGTGCTTACACCAGACAGAGTCTCCTTCATAAGACACTCTTGGGTCAACATTCCCGCTCTCTTCCATTTGGACTCTCAGACAAAGTAAAGACGATCTCTTCAGTGTTATCGTGGTCCTCTAGCAGCTTTCCTTCAGTTCAGATGCTGATGTTAACATTTCTCACCTCAGCTGCTGTCATGTAACGATCTACATCTCAGACGGTAAGTGTTGAATACTCTGCAAGTGCTCCCATCATCGGCTAATGCAGCCGCTTTTGCACAATTAACGAGCACCCTATGGGAAACTCTGAAAGAGTATTCTCTAAGCATGACAATTAATAACAATGATTTGTTTGCAATGATGACAATGTTCAGTATGGAATCGCAACAATGTCGGTCGGATTGGCGAAAACGCGCGGGTTTGTAAAGCTTAACAAACGTACCGCAAAGATGCTGCAACTCAGGCAAGGACCTTCAAAATGTATGAGAGATTATCTCTTAAGTGCCGAAGTTTTTATATTCTTGTGTACAAAGTGCACATGAAAACAAATTCTAGCAACGAACCCAAATGAATAGGACGCGACTTCACATTTAACTACAACGAATTTTTTCAGGAGCGTTACTTTTTTTTTTTTTTAATCAACAGTGTATAAAGGAAACAATTATGTATTACTGAAAACAGAATAAATAATTTATCATTATTGCATAATTAATAAAAAGTGTTCGTATCATATAATAGCATAATACTTTTCTCAATAGTGATAATTCAGCCTTTATAGCGTGGGCTAAACTCCATCTTCGCTAATAACAACAAAAAACGAACGAACAAAATAATCTACATGGATACAATGCCTTCATAATTATAATAAAGCAAGAGAAAATCATTACAAAATCAATATTAATATTAATTTTACTTTATTAATAACCTTTTATAGTTCTAGTACACAAAAATAGCGTATGAAATCGTCTTTTATGTCACATAATTATTGCATTCAAAATAATTAAAAACTCGCTTCGCTCATTTCTTAAACGTTTACTCATGCAAAAAAGTATGACATTATAACCCTAAGTCATATTGTATTATTCTTTGCGTATTTTCAAATCTTAATGTTACCTGTTATGGGTAATTTACTTTTATGGAGGTGGTCTAAAGTGAAGAGAAAATGGCAAAACATTGGCCTTGATAAAATAACTCACAAGTTTTATCCAAAACAACATGCACACGACGTAAAAAGAATTAAATAGTTCGATACATTTTAACATATTGAGACTTCCAGTCTATTAATTTGTTGTTCCATTTTTATTAAAAATAAAACTGTCTCATGTTTTCAAGAACATACTTAAAAATAATAACATTACATTGCCAGTCCTCGTTTCTTATCTTTTTCTTTTTAAATAATGTTTTCATTACAGGCGAAGGACATTGACGATACATACGACGAAAGGAATTCTTTTATTGAGGGGAAAGGAAGCGCTCTAGGTCTAAGGTTAGGTTAGCTACCGGCATTTGTAGTGATAAGGACTGAAAAATCGTGAAAAATACCCAGTTGGGGAGGACGGATCTGGTGTAAATCTAACCCACATATCCCTCGGCCACCCGCGTAGCTTAGCGCTACAATACAACAATTTCATTAAACACTGTAGGCATTATTCGACAGATGGCGGTGATTTATGTCAATATATACTTTTTAGCACGCTGGAAACGCGTGTCTGTCATTTACGGCAACCAATAGATTTCATCTTCGTAAGTCGTCGAAACATTTCGTTTCCAAAACTTGGCTATTACTTTTTAGGTGCATGGTGCATTAGTAAAAATCGAAAATTCGTTTTTTGTTTATTGTTCAAATTAAAAAGATAACTTTGCGTTCATTATGAAGCAAGCCATAGAGCTTTGTGTAAACACAAGTATAATGGGTTTGCTCAAGATTTAAATGTGATAAATTAAGCACCGTTTTTTTATGTTTACCATAAGCTCCCAGTTGCTTACGTTAAGCGACTTAAAACATTAAAAAATATTTGTTTTGAAAATGAATTAACACGACAGACGAGTGCCGACTTAACGGGGATTTGCCTTTCCTGCACTACGCTCTTTCTTACCGGTTCTGTTCCTCTCCGTACAGTTGACGTGAAGTGAGGTCTTTGTGCTGCACAGGAGTTGAACGTTGAGAGACCACGTGGTTCAGTGTTATAATGTCGTATAATTTAGCACAGAGAAGTTTCTATGTGACAACAAACTCGTGTACAGAAGTGAGAGACAGATTCCCTGCTGTTCCTGCGCCTCACAGAAAAACGTTCGTAATCTTGGTAATTGATTTAGAGAAACAGCATCTGTTCTTCACAATAAATCGAAAGTAAAACGCCGTGTCCTTACAGAGGAAAAACTCAATGACATCGGAGAAAAGTTAGAACGCAGTCCAAAGAAATCTCTGAGAAAGCTTGCACGGGAATCAGAAATTTACTAAACATTTAAAATTAACACATTGTAGGATAAATGGCATGATCGCTCTATTGGCCGGCGTTAAATTTTATTTATTCATTTAGTGACACAGAACAATAGATACAGAAAACCCCGATCTTGTACACAAAATGTCATTATGTTTGTGTGATTACAGGTCTATAAGAAATTGTTGCAGTTTCAGAAGAAGTATTAATGAAACTTTTCTTAAAAGGTGTGATGGCATAAGGACATCATTTCCAGCACATTCTGTGGTTTTTGTAGTTATAATTTAAATGAGAAATCTGTACGCTTGAATTTAAAAATATGCCGGCAAACGCGTGCTTCCCGGTGTCAAGCAAATGCGACCAAGACTCCGATTGGTTAAGCGCTACAAACATTTAATTGTTAGCTCTGGTTGCTATTCACAAACTTCGTTAATAAAATTGTCGCCACTTTCCAATGTGTTTTCTTGACCATGTTTTATAATCAGCATACGCCTCTTTATTCATTTTCTTCAATGAAAACTAGCCATCATTACAGTTTTAGATGTGTAACATGAGAAACGAGAGCTGCATCACATGATTATAGGTATTTACATTAGCATAGAGCTAACCTCACAAAACGCAGTAAATATCCCTGACATCACGCTGTACTGATAAATAAGAAGTTTTCTTATCGCATAAGCGCTCTTGATTGCTTACCCCCAACATCGGCCAGGGTCACTGGAATTTTTTTCGGACGTAAAAATCCCAAGTATGGCTTCCTACGGAAGGGAAGTAAAGCCTTGTCGTAGGTTTACGCATGTATAAGAACCTCAAGCCTGAAAGAAGAGGTCTCTGAGCAAAATTTACCAAACTTTTCACGCCCGGATTGAATGAGAGGCTGATGACTTGAGATGTTAAAATAAAAGAAATCAAGAAATTAAATTCTTACTGCAGCGGTTTGCGTACTTTCCTTGACTGCGGGTCCCTAAGAATTAACTCAACGTTTAAAAGTTTAAATTTCCATCCTATATATTTTTAAAGCGCATTACTAGTTAAAAGTGAAGATTTTAACAAATAAATGCACATTTTTAAATAGTTTCCTTTTTATTGTAATATATTTTTATATAATATTACATTAAAATGTTGATATTAATTACTAGCAATGAACGCTAATCGTAAAATTTCATTTTTCAATGAGCTCTCCACTTACAAGCTGTGTAGGATCATGAAAATTAAAAAGCAATGTCCAAATATTGCAAAGAAGCAAGTACCAGCACTGATAGATAAATTGAGTATAAAGTTGCACATTGTCAATGAAATGGCTAGAGAGACTGGTACATAGAATGAGTTCTGGGGTTACCGAGGAGAGAGGAATAGTTGGGCAGAACTAGGAAGAGTAGAAGGAAAAGTGGAGAGGATCTTGAAATATTGGCACAGATGTTTGAAATTAGATAATAACATTGTACTAAAAATGTTTTATGTTCAGGGAAGAGAGAGTTGGTTTGGGGAGGTGGGGAGAGTGGGGAATGTGTGAAAGTAATGCCAGTAGATTTTTGAAAGCAGTGAGACAGAGGGTAGAAGATGTAGAGAAGCAACAGCTTAGAGGCTAAATGTTCTTTAGATTATCTAAAGCAGTTAAAATAAATGGGGGACAGGAGAAATATATTGATAAATGTGATCAATTTGGAGGAACAGGTCTTGCAAGGAGTACAGGAGTATTTACTTTTTAAAGAAGGATGCAGTTTGTGAGGGAAAGTGGAAAGTGTTTCAATGTGAAATGGTAAAAAAGTGGGGGGATGGTATCTGGGATGAAAAACGGAACAAATCACAATGGCAATTAAAATGTCATCAGACGTGAGTGTAGAGAAAATAAACAAGATTGGGGAATTCTTAGGAAATGTAAGGAAGAAGCTTGAGGGCACACACAGTTGTGAAAAATATGATTTATTTTAGGGGTTCCTTACCATACATATAACCTGCTGTTAAGGTATGGGAGAAGCTCAGTTTTGGCACTGCTACTTTTTTAGGTATTTTGTTTGTTTATGTAAATTTAATTGTAAATAAATTCATTCATACAAGCCGTGATATATCGGGCTGAATTGGAGAAATTTGCATTTTGAGTTTTGATTCTACATTTTCCAAATGGTCTCTGTGATAAATTACTGTAGAAAATTATTTTTCACACAATTAGTTGTTACGAAAGGCAGCAACATTTTCCTGACCTCCGGAAATTTGAGGAGAGCCCTGGCCTATGCATGTGAAAGCTCCTCAACGTGGACAAGCTATTAGACTAAAGAGAAGCTTTGACAATGTTTTTTTTCAAGCTCTCCAAATACGGCTTGAATCCTCTTTGGATACTGTTTACATAATTCGTGAATTTCAGCAGCTCTGTACTCTTATCTCAACCATTGCCCAAAGATTCTCCATGATATTTTTGGTTAATCAAGGATTTCAATGTGGGAATCCCACAAAAACTTCTTTGCTGTACGACACGGTGCGCCATCCTGCATAAATACACAGTCTCTTATTTGTGGCAGAAACCTATTTTCTAGCACCTTTACATACTGATGCCTTCAACGAGGTATAGCCTGGGTACTTCACTGTCTGAGCAGCAGTGTGGCTTAGAGCAAGTTATTCTTGATTTTAATTCGGTAATAAAGTAAAATACGAATATATCTGTTCTCAACTAATAGCAATACCTGAACAGCTCAGTTCACTCTCAGTTTTGCCATGGCAGGTAAGTCTTCACTGTACAGCTATCTCCCAATTTAGTCAGGGATTTAGACAGCTCTGTGCTGGTTGCTCTTGTTTTGCTTTGAAAGGATAAAAAGTTTTCTTACTCCTCTTGCGCTAAGCTTTTTCCTTCTGCCACATTTCCCAACTGCATCCTGATCTTTATTTTTATTCTGCTGACAGATTTTTGAGATATTTGCATCTGTGTGTAATAACCCTCATCAAGAAGAGTTCCGACAATGCCCATTTTTCTCGGAGATAAATCCTGTTTTCTGTTTCACTTTTTTTTTCTTCCAGCTGAAATCTTAAGCATATACAGAGGGTACCAAAAACGTATACACACTTCAAGCAAAGAAAAAACTGTTTAACAAAACAAAACTGAATTCACACAAACAGAAAATGATGAGCACTAATCATCTCGACTTTTACAGTTACAACGGTTGCTCGAAATGTCCACCATCGGCGTCGATACACTTCCGAGTACGTTGAACTATTGATTGAGTAACGTTTGCGAAAGTGTCCTCAGCGATTGCAGCATATGCCGTTTCAATTTCTTTCCGAAGTGCTGTCAGTGTAGCTGGTTTTTCTACGGTGTACAACATCCTTAAGAGTTCCCCATAGGTAGAAGTCCAAAAAAGCGGTTCTGCACACACGTCTCCATTGCCTTTGAGCTTTAACAGCATTCTCCGTTTTCCAACACCACTTCAAAATTGCTTTCCGCTGTTCAAACGATACTCTTGGTTTCATTTTGTTGTAGCAACACTAGCATAACGTAATTTGAGTCACATCTGTTTACAGAACAGTATACGATAATCTTGACTTCATTCGTTCATTGTTGATTTACCTGTCACGTAGCAATGCTATCATAATGTGTGAGTCACGTCTGTTTACAGAACATCATACTACACATTACTGTTGTTTTTGGGTCTAACTTTGACATATATTAAATAGATATCTACTGTGTAAGTGTGTATACATATTGGCTCCCTCGGTATATATATATAATTCTAGAGTCTTCATATAAAAATAATAGTTAAAGCAATAAATAAAATAAGTATTGGTCGTTTAAATTATTGTGCTTGAAAGTTTATTTTATGTGCAAATGTAACAATAAAGAAATTTTACCTTACCTGAAGTTTCAGTCTTGTTGCAACCCACTGATGAATAACTAGTGTTGCCAACATTAAATTGCTGAATTTCAAAATAAACTGGAAAAACAGTAACTAAAAACTAAAAAGTATTACAGATCATTTTACAGCACTATAGCAGTACTAGGTGGTCTGAAGTAAAAGAAATTGAAAAAATCCTACGATAATCAGCTATAGTTTAATCATTTGTCCATTTGCAGTTTATTTTTCCTCACCAAACACAAATCGCATCTTGTATAGTGTTTAATTTATTGTAATGCAGTAAACAGCACTCTTAATGTCTCGTGGAGTCCGCAGACCACAGATTGGGAACTGCTGAAATAATTCTGCGGCATAATACAAGCAGTAAGCGAGACATGAGTCAAGCAATGGAATGCTACTTGGAAACCTTACCGATGATGTCATATCTCAGAAAGTGGAATTCGTTATGCTGGCATTTCTTCATTTGATGTTTATTGAAAATGCATACACATGCGTTATTTATTAATCCTGGTGGTATGTTTAGTTAATTTTCAAATGCCAAATCATCTGTTTTCTTGTACAGTTTATTGCACCATTATATATAATTGTTACTTAAATGATGTAGATCTGAGTAAATATATTTCAATTTCAAGTAACTTTTGACCTTTAATTAATGTTTTTCTTTGTCCAGATTACTTTTATATAGTTATGTTTATAGGAAATTTCTGAGGAAAACCATAAATAAATAATAATGAATCAAGTGGTACGAGTGTTGACTGCATTGGTGTTTTCTCAACTTCTGTAGTTATGAATGAATTAATCGTCGCGCAAATGAACTCGGGAGTCCTCGTCGCCTTGAAACATTCATGTTCTCAGCGTTCCTAAGTACGGCTTCCTTCGGAATGTAAGTAAAGCCGTGGGTCCCGTGTCGTACATTTACGGCACGATAAAGAACCTCAAGTCTGAAAGAAGAGGCCTCTCAGCAAAATCTGTCTGCCGTTTCACGCCCTTATTTGAATGGGACGCTGATGACCTGAGGTGTTAAACAGCGTCCACGCCGTGACTGTAGCTAATAAGATCTAACATCCATCTCCGTTTGGACACAAAAAATTTGACTAAAACTGAATCCACTGAAATCACAGGCTATAGTCGTGGAACATAAACGTGCACTACGTAAAATAAACTCAAACGAGTGCCGCCTATCATAATTTTTTTTAATGCTGTTTAACGCGCGTTTTTACTACTGAGGTACCACAGGCGGTAAACATGATGATACATGAAATGAAATGATATAATGGGAAAGGATTTTTTTAAGGTAGGAAACGTTCCAGGCCTAAGTTTAGGGTACCTCTCCGGCATTTGCCATTTATGAGGACTGAGGAAAACCTGGAAGAAAACAAACCTCAGCCAGCGAGGACGGTCCTGGCGGGATTCGAACCCAGACCTCCAGCTCACGAGTACGTGCCTTAACGACCTGGGCCACCCGTAGCGGTTGTCTATCATGATAAACAACAACTTAATTAATTAGACCAGCATTATAAAAAAAAAAAAAAAAAATCTGAAATGGTGCGGCCAGGTAACCCATTCATGCAATTAAAATTTACTTTTATTCACACATTAAAACACGTAACAAAAGATCTACCTCTCAATCTCATTCAAGTGTTTGTTATGCCTTACTTTCATGTCTTGTACTCCAATCTAAATACTGGACATATCGACAGAGTAACAATGCCTGTGTTTGTTTCGTCTTCAACACTCATCTATTTCATCACATGACATCCCTACGCAATCAAGTGTCGCGGCTACCTCTAAAAGTAGGACTTTGCATTCAAAATACTCCGTACCTCCACCCCTCAGTACATTGCCCCTCGCTTCGTACACCTGTCACTATCTCGAAACCGGAATATGACTTTGCTGTCTATCCTTCGTTACCGAACTCATTTCTACTCGACCTCATTCAGCGTGTCAGTTCCCAGAATCTGGAACTCCCTTCCTCTTGAAATCGCAGACTTCAGACAATAAAGAAATTTAAACTAAATTACATTGTTATCTCAAAGTTAGTCTCTAGTTTCTACTACTACTCCCCCTCCCTTGTACTCAAGAAATATTATTGAAGAACAACGGCAATCCTCACATTCTCTTTATCAATTTCTAACTGTATTAAAATACGCAAAATTTACATACAGAATACATCTTTAGTTTCGCTTTTTTTTCCCCCTGTATTTTACATAACTATGTATATTGTACTCTGTATTTTTGCTGGATTTTTCCGAACCCATGGCCTCTTGCTAGGGTAAATAAATACATAAACCAAATCAACTTTCTAGGGTAAGAAAAAGCTCAAAAAGTATTAGTAGAGGGAGGAGGAGAAGAAGAAAAAGAAGAAGAAGAAGAATAAAAGAGCTTGATCTGCTCGGGAATGGAACCCAGGACATCCGGATTAGTATTCACAAACAATACGAACTGTATTGTCAACTAATATTGCTTTATTGCATTGTCTCTCAAATTAGTTTTCTCCTGCATCTGTACATTGACTTTTATCTTTTACAGATCTCCCACCAATAGATTTGGAAATTGTTTTTTTAAAGGCAAGGACCCTTTCAGAGCTAGGTGTAGGCCACATTCCCGGCGTTTTCCATTAATGAGAAATGAAGAAAATCTGGGAAAAATCTTGTCAGGAATCGAACCCAAGACTTACCGCTTACTGAATGACGTCGGCCAACCTTGGCGTATAGCTCTTGCATAATGCGGAGTAACACCATATGTTGGGAATAAAGAAATTTGAAATTAATTTTTTCGTGATTACCATGCGTCGGTTTGAAGTTTTTACTGAATAGAACAAACCTCGATATGGAACTCTTGGGGCGAAACGTGCTGGTGAATGTCTCCTCCAGAAAGAACTATGCCACATTCTTCTGCAGTGCAGTGTCTGGAACGCTGAACTAAGCGTGTTGTTCAGCTCACTTGCAAGGAGGTGTTCTTTCTGTTGTTTGTAAGCACGGAGTCCCAGGTCACTGCTCACTGCGCGAGACAGACATCTCACGAGCCACCACCGACTGTCTCGGTACCGGATTTCTTTGCACATGCGTCAATACAGTTACAGTCTCACATGAACCTTCTGCTTATTTTCAGTTTGTGGAGTATTTCGAGATCTCACTGGGGATTTCTTTATTTTGTGCATAGCTACCAGCTACACCATTTTGTGATCGTCCCATTCCATCTTGAAAACTTAACACAAACCACTTGGTGCTTCTGTAGCTGAACTCTCAGTGACTCGCCATTAGCACCACAACTGAGACATGTGCTGGCTGTTACAGGGGGAAGTACACCCCCCTCAAAAGATGTGACAGTAAGACTAGGTACATAAGTCACTCTTGAAATGAATTCGTGACGCCCCTTTCTGTATAATGCTTGGAAGACACGGTGCCGCTACAATTACGTACAAAGATGAAGGGTTCCCAGTCTATCATATGCGTAAAGTAAAATACAATTAAACGAGTTTAAAAACAAGTAGCCATAATAAATGTTAAAATACAACAATTAACATCCTTCCATATTGCCACAACAAGAAATTGATATCGTCTGCATCCAGTTAGGATTCCGGTTCATTAAGATCCCAGAAGGGGGTAGAATAATCACCTAGACTAGCCTGCTGAGCAATGAAAACTACATGAAAGACCCCCCCCCCCTTACCTCTCCCTGACAATGACATAGAAAATCATTATTGAGTATTCGACCACATCGGCAGTTATGGCTATCTACGCTCTAGTTCAAATTAGAAAGCATTTCGTCAATAAAACAAATATCTACAAGCCAGCACACTAATTTCAACCGTAAAATCTTAATATGCGTTTCGCCCCTGCCAACAATTGAATGTGGATTGCAGCCTCTCTCGCAGGAAGCATTAAAACGGAAGTGATGGGATACAAGCAAATTATTGCAACAATGTAGCTGCAATTTGTTAAGAAATGTATACAGTACTTCTGATTTGCAGAAAACAAAAGTGAATAACGATTGAAACGCTTTAAAATAATATACATTCATATTTCTCAGGTGATGCATTTTTTGTGCCTCTCCGTGTATTATTTAATGTACACACGGTAAACAAAAATATGTTTATTATTATTGTACTCAATTATTTTCAATTTGTTATGTTAAATATTACACTCCTTTGTAACCGCATTATATCTACAGGCAGTTAACGTATTATGTTTGTCATCTTCTGTGACAGAGGAAAGCGACAAAAAATCAAGAACAAACCTTCATTGAACTCACTTTTTTGATTGGTTAATATCAAGTTATGTCACAGCTGCTGTAATTAACAGAGAAGCCCATTTGATACTGGGAAGTTACTCTCATATAGAGATAGATGCACGTTCACATTTCAATGATCATTCTAGCCATCTTGTTCTTGCTATTCCGGCCGTTACGAAAGAAATTATAAGAAATTGTTTTATTTTTTTTTTCCCCAGCATACATTTACTCATCCTCATAATTTTGATGATCTTTCTCTCAGATAAGTTCCCGTTGGATGCAATGCACCTGTTCCAACGTTCTGCCAGTCTTCAAAGACATGCTGGGAAGATGGAAAATCCTCTTCATTTGGGGAAAAAGTCACACGGAGCTAAATGTGGACTATACGAGGTTGAGGGACACATTTCACTTCGATTTTTGTGACATATTCAGTAACAACATTTGCGATGTGATATGACCTTGCAGAGTTTTCATGATGTTGCCCACTTACAATTATGTGTACAGGTAACTCATTATGATGGTGGGGATTTTCATGTACAGCTGTGCTGATGTAGCCAAGTTTCATCATCAGTGATTACTTTTGAAAGAAACTCCTGTTTATCTCACGCAACAATTTGATCTAAACTTTATAAGAACTGGAAGTAAACAGGGCATATTTGGCAAGTGACATGTTTCAGTGGTGAAACTTTCAATCTAATGCACACCAATGTTGCAGTACCTACAGGGTCGGTTATTGGGCCGGCCGTTGATTTTCTTAATTATGGTAAACAATTTGCCTCATAATGTTCTTGGTGATTCAATTTTATTTGCTGACGATACGCCCATGCTCTCTTTATGGAATCTTCATTGCTTAATGCAGCTCATTGGTAATAAAACAATTATTTTAAAGCATGTGCTTTCTGAAGTAAAACTTCTTGCCATTATTTTGCATTTACATTTAATCTGGGCTTCCACCGCGCGCACGGGGTTTTGCTTTTCGGCCAAGACCGCAATCGCCAGTCGCGAAGATGGCAAGACAGCTGACTATACAACAGTTATGTTATAAATACGGCGCTTTCGTGAAGTTACCTGGGCAACTGCCTCATTCCAGAACTGCAATCCTGTGAATAAATTTGATATTACTGGTTCCGTGCAAAACAAGAAATAGTGAAGACTTGCTGTTTTAACAAATTAGTCGAAATTGACGTAAATCTTGAACGTTCACCAACAAGCCACTACAGAAATTAGCACAAGTTGGGGTTTCAGTGTATTCTGCACATACAGCACAATTGTTAAAACACAAACCTTACAATGTATGCGACAAGGTGATCCCGTAGCATGTGTGCGTTTTTGTGAGTGGTTTCTTTCATCAGTGACTGAAGGATTAATCAATCCACAACTTGTGTTCTTTTCAGAAGAAACGTGATTCCCCAAAAAGGATCGTGAGAATTTGCATTCAAAAAATTCAAATTGTATACAAGAAATCTCTCATTATGATATGAAAATTGGAGTTTGGTGTGAGATTTGCGCAAGGCGCATAGCCGTTCTGATTTTTTACGAGCAGACGGTATATAGAGAGGTACCGAAATGACATTCCCACCCCATTTTTTAATCAGCTGATGGAAGAAGAGAAATTATATCGGTGGTTTCAACTACAATGGTCATACACCACAGAAGTAAAATTAGAGACATTTTTGAAGATTAGGTTGTTGTTTAGCCCTCTCGCTCCCCATATCTAACAATCTGGGATTTTTGTGCCTGAAGAACACAGTACACAAAACAATTCCTCACACACTGTAAGAACTCAAAGAAAACATAACAAATTAAATCAGTCAGAAACATTACAGTGGTGGAAGTAAATCGTGTTTACCCGGTACAATGTCTATTTCAACATTTGCTATAAGGTAAGATTTTATATGCAGCTTAAAGAAGCGAAATCGGCTGAACGTGGAATGTCCAGACGCAGAAACGCAAAACCACTTGCCAGGGTAAGGATATATTCTAGAAATCTTGTATATCCCATAGGGTAGGTCCACAAGTTTCCGGCCTAACCATTTTCTAGGTATGATAAAGGACAAAAACTATATTTCACTTTTCAATATAGTTACCCTTGATTGCAATACACTTCTCACATCTTTGAATTAACATTTCAAACCCCCCGCCAAATAGTCAGAAGTATTGTCTGCAAAATGGGCATAAACAGCATTCATCACTTCTTCGTCACACTTAAATTTTCTTCCTCGAAGGCCCTTCTTGAGTTTCGAGAAGAGAAAATAGTCACTGGGAGATAGATCTGGGCTATAAGGTGGATAGTCGATCTCCTTGAAGCCACATTTCTTCACAGCTCCCTTTGCAACAAGAGCTGTATGCACGGCACTTTGTCGTGAAGAAGGCGCACGCCACCACTCAGCTTTCCTCACCTTTTCTTCTTGATGGAAGCACGTAGTGTGTGCAGTAGAACAGCATAGTACTCCCCATTTATTGTGGTGTTCCTCCCCTGGAAGTCAATGGAGAGTATTCCTTCACAGTCCCAAAAATTGTGGCATAGATCTTCTTGGTTGACTGAGTGACCTTGACCCTCAGAAGCGGTGCTTCGCCAGGTTTACCCATCCCATTGATTCTATTTTGGACAAGGGATCATAGCAGAGGACCATAGTTTCATCTCCTGTAACAATGGTTTGCAGAATTCCTCTCTCGTTCCCAAAGCAGAACTCGAAAAATGCCTGAACACAGATGACTCGTTGCTGCTTTTGGACTGAGGAAAGAAGTTTAGGCACCCATCTTGCACTAACCTTATTCATGTTTAAATGTTCATGAATAATTCTAAGGACTGTTGTTTTAGAAAGGCGCAACCTTGCTGCTATTTCTGTAACTTTGAGCCGCCGATCTTCCATAATTTCTCCTTCCACAAGAGCGAGCGATGTTTCCAGGAGTGAGCACCTCCATAATGCTTCCTCGACCCGAAAAAAATTGTCCCATTCTTTTACGGGAGAATATGAGGGGAATGCTTCCCCATATACACCGTCCAATCGCTGTTTAATTTATTTGGAGTAAGTCCTTCTTTTGTGAAGAATTTAATAACAGCTCCAAACTTCATTTTGAGCATGTCGCAATCTTCTACACATAGATAGCATTCTTTATGCAACTATTTTTTTTTAATTTGGTTTATTTACAGACGCTGTTTAACATCTCAGGTCATCAGCGTCCCATTCAATTAAGGGCGTGAAACGGCCGACAAATTTTGCTCAGAGACCTCTTTTTTCAGGCTTGAGGTTCTTTTTCGTGCATTAAATGCACGACACGGGACCCACAGCTTTACTTCCCTTCCGAAGGAAGCCATACTTAGGATTTTTACGCCCGAAAAAATCCATCGGTCCTGGCCAAGTTTGAACCCGCGATCTTGGGTTTAGGAGGCAAGTGGTTACCACTACACCACCAGAATCGACATTATGCATTATGCAACTATATCTGAACAACAGTCAGAAATTAAGCTGCAATTATTTAGTAAACATATAAGGTATGGCACCAGATAAGAGTTTTGTGAAGGCGATAAACCTTATCGGCGAGGCCGGAAACTTATGGACCTACCCTCGTATTTCATACGTTCTCTGTTTATTATTTCACTTAAATTCCATTGTATTTAAAGTTCTTAATTAATTATGCATTTTAAGTATAATTTCATACGGTATTCACATTTGGGAAAATGGTGCTAATGCAGACAAAATTCTTAATTTATAGGAAAAAGCAATACGAACTTTTTGTTCAAGTGAACATACTTGACAGTTATTAACAATTTATTTGCTGTTATTGTATTTTAATTGTTTATTTTATAGTTGTAGCCATAAAAATAAAAACGTTTAGTATATTACTTTAATTACTATTGCTATATTGAAGCGATTGTTTGTAACTTCGGTTTTCTATGAAGCCATTCCGATGCATTATTGCATTAACATAAAATGACGTACAAACAATGGACCTTGTGTAAGTCATTAATACACATTTTTACCTATTATACATCTACTATAGTAGCTCTGGTGTGCTATAGTTTATATCAGCCTTCTGTTGTGTAAGCAGTCTGAAACACTGAGTAGATATGATGTGTATATCGAACTGTATATAATCAGCATTATTTTCAAAGTGACGGTATGTACGAGCCGTCATCCACAGGCAAAAAATCACCTTAGTCAGAAATGTTGTATATTACCATTTTTGGTTACTTTCTGAAACTTCAAATGTGTGCCCAACAGATTCTTGCCTTGTGGAGAATATCTGAAAGGATGTTTTTGAATATTTTTAGTTCTTGTGAAAAAGAAAATAAAAATGAATTAGTATGTCACCATTATTAACGGATGTTCGGAAATGAATTACTCGAAAAAAAAAAATAAATAACGCAAAAGGAAGGTCATCAACCAGTAAGGAAAATTAACGTTTTTGTGTTATTCATTCAAATATGAAATAAAAATTAGCATCTACGGAAATTGACGTCAATCCCGCGAGATGTCAAAATGTTGTAGAATGAGAAAAAGAACAATTTCGTCGATTGAGGATTGTGGACTGTTGAAAAAGACGCTAGATTCAATACTATCAGGTAGGGAAATAAGAAAAAGTTCAGTAACGTGGGCAGGAAGAATGATTACAGTGAAAACCTACCAGTAGTGATGATGGTGAATTTCGTTTGTCCCAAAGACTCCCAGAGATTGGCGTGAGGCCTTTGTAAATGTCTGCCAACATGGAATATTGGGCTGGTCGTGATCAAAAAACTTGCAGATGAAAAACTAACGCAAGTAACTTTAGCTAAGCAAATAGACAACTATAGAGGTAAGAGGAAGTAAACAAAGTTTTGGACTTGTTGATACGTCATTTCATCGTTACTTAAAACATTGAGTTATGTTGTTGCTCACATGACCCAGAAACAGCGATCCGTGACCTCTTTTATTTCTTCACATTTACAATTTTTAATTTCTTAGCCTCCAGCATGACTTACGCGGCAGAGAAACAAGAGCTCCGATAACGTAAAGGTACTTACTACATTCCTCTTTAACTAAAGTGGTAACGGAATCAAAGTACTTCAGTTTTCGCCTTTAACTGACAATCTTCCATCTCAAATTAAATTAATTTACACTAATGGAAATATTTTTTGCATCACCTAAAAATTTTGTAAATTTTTACGCTTACCTTACTTAATTGCAACAATGGGTTATTATTTCTTTTGTTTCATCTATAAGTGATTATGCATTGAGGTATGCAACAGAAAATTTAAACATTTTCCATTGCTGTCATATTACTGCCTTTATTGTTGGTTTTAATGAAGTAGTCAGTGATGTGTGTTTAATAACAGCTGCACAAAATTGGCAAAAAAAATTGCAATTGTCACATTAGTTTCTGAGGGAATTTTACTGCACATATGGTATCAAAGATGGGATTTAACCGATCTTCTGTGTCAAATTATTTACCAGAAAACTGGAAATTTGGAAAAAATTAAAGGCAGAGACAGAAAAAGGCCGGTCTTCTACTGCTGCTAATGACCGTTTTGAAGCGCGTCTGTCTGAAAAACCGGCGCTTGACTTCAGTAGAGTTGAAAAGAGTGGGAGGAAGTTTCTAGTGTGGTAGTTTGCAGCAAAACACAATTCTCTCTTCGGTACACTAATAATGAAGTTGTCTTATGGCGCGCGACCCTAGAGCACTTGCATTATCTGAATGCACGGTACACATTGTACATGTTTCTTTGTGACCACTGGAAGGTGGGTAGATCAACAGGATTCTGTAGAGACGGACTTTATCCTGCAGATTCCACACTTTAATATAAGTTCGTTGCAATAAGAACAGCACAATGTTTTTGTTTAAATAGTTGCATTGCTACGATATGTTTATTAAATTCAACCAGCAAGCAATGAAAGTTATGAGGATTTTAAGTTGTGCTGTCCAGAGTCGCCAGTGTAACGATTACCGGAAAACTCGCTCACGTGACCTGCCCGTCCAAAAGGCGTCATCTTTCCACTATCATCACACCGCCACGTGTGGCCGAGGTCGTTAAGGCGCGGACTCGTGAGCGGAAAATTTGGGATTCCAATCTCGCCAGCACCGTCCTCCCTGACTGACGTTTTTCCAGGTTTTCCTCAGTGATAAATGGCAAATGCCGGGGAGGTACCCTAAACTTAGGCCTGGAACGATTCCTTCCTTAAAAATAAATTCTTTCCCAATATATCATTTCATCTCATGTATCATCAGTGTCCATCGTCTGTGGTGCCTCAGTAGTAGTAAAAAAAGGAGAGAGAAAAAAAAAGAAAAGAAAAGAAAAAGAAAAAAACTCTCATCAATACAAAACATCTGATCATTTTCTCCTAACAGAAAACTAGGTGACCTTCATCACCAAATCTGACTTTTAATAAATAAAGAGCAATTGGGGCCCTATATTTGTTGTAGGCTTTTAGTGCACCATCTCTTGAGAGCGAAGTCGTGCACAGCCATCCGTGTCTCAGATCATGATTCCCGTGTGTGCTGTGTCCAGAGGTTTCATGTCAAGCTTCAGTGCCGCACAACTCAAGCCACATGTTTACTTCAAGGTCAATTTTACCTTTTCTAACGCTGCGATGTTGTGAAGTGCGCCTGTCAACAACTAAAACATTTTTCACTTTGAAAAGTGAAGTTAAGTTTTTTCCCTCTATATTTTATGGCTACTATAGCTCCCGTGTGTATAGTTGCCACAAACTGCTGACGTAGTATGCCGCTACCTCTAGTTACCGTTTTCCCTTCTTTGATTCTTAGGCCAGTCTCGAAGTCCATTTTGTGCGGCCGTCATTTGGGAGTCAGAAAGAAAGGCACACGAGGGCGGTGGTAACTGGTAAATTTTAACGAAATAGGGATATTTTGCTAAGAGGCATGACAGTTGTTGAGCATGATTCTTCTGTTCAAATGTTCAAACAGACGCGACGCGCCGTTCTTCATTGACAGCTATCTTAAGTAACACATTTCACAGAAAAGTATAAAGACGAGTATCGTGCAGTTTTAAAAAAGTGAACTGCGACACAGGTACAAACTGAGCTGAAGCAAGTTCATGGGAACTCTTCACCAGCGCTCGAGATAATTTATTTCCGGATAAATGAATTTAAACGTGGCCGTACGATCACTGCAGGTGCTCCACGTTCCAGACACCAGATTGAGATTTCTTCTGAAGAAATGTGGATAAAATTCATGATATCATGATTAACATTCGAGAGATAGCTGAGCATTTCAAAAGAACGGGTACATAATATCCTGCATCAAGTTCTGTATATGCAAAAGCGGAGTGCGCGATGGGTGCTGTTTTGTTGAGTTTGGAAACGTCGCAGCACAATCCGAATGATACCTGGCATCGTTTGGTGACTGTAGACGAAACTTGAATCCACTGCACCCAGGAGACAAACAGGGGGACTCACAGGGTTTCGTCGTGATTTAATATATGGAATAGGGTATAATTAGGCAACGTTTGCAAAGTTAGTGATCAAGATTGGCGCGCAAAACAGTACTGCTCCACCAGAACGATGCACCTGCTCACATTTCGGCCATTACGATAGCAAAAGTGCACAAACTACGTTTCGAATTTTTCCCCAATTTTTTGGGACAAGATTTGATCGCATATTACTTTTCTCTCTTTCCTAACCTCAAAAATTAGCTTGCGGGGAAAGTACTTTTCGTTGAATGAAGAGGCTATCTGTGCTGTAAACGATTTTATGCACAGTTAGTTTTTTTATGTAGAATAAATGAGGATTATGTTGGGAAAAAAGATTTTGCAAATAAATAAATGAATAAATTACTATATTTTTTGCCAACTTATCTACACGCCCTCGTATACTATTATCTTGTCCCTTCAAACTCGGCCAGGATCGATGGATTTTTTCAGCTGTAAAAATCCTAAATATGGCTAAGTAAAGCTGTGAGTCCCGTGTCGTAATTTACGGCATGTACCTTGGCAACATGGTATTTGAAATCATTTTCCTGCTCACATTTGTAAACAAACGTTCAAAATGGTGCATTAATAAACCATTGCATTTTGAAAGGGTGCAACGCTCACAGAAACTAAGGCGAAACCGCATAATCTACACCTTCCCTCAGAATGATGTATAAATCATATTGTTGCTTCAAATCTGAAGCGATGGCTAGATATAAAGTTAATTGAGATTATTGCAGAGAAACATACAAGGAGAATAGTTTCCAATAATTACGGGGAGAACATGAAAAAAGATGGATCCAAATACTGAGTCAGCAGTTCGTAATATTCATATAGTTATAATAAATTAAAATAGACACCAAATGGTTTGGCGAGTGTGACCGAAAGAGCACAAGCGATGCGCCGGACATCCTGTCGAGGTAAACTTCCGAAATGATTGAGAAACTTGAGGCAAACGTTCCTTGGACAAAGGTGACGAGAGGCGATGTTTCAAGTAGTGCACACATGCAAAATCACTCTTATGAACAAGAACCTCCCCCGATCCAAACACTCCATAAATTGATTTGCAAGTCAAGTCTGCTACAGATAATACAGCCTCTCGCCATATTATTAAACGTACCTTCAATTTTAAACACAATATGCAATTGTGGGGAAACTATCAAATTATACTAGCCTACAATGAAAGATTACATTTCTTTCGACGTTTATAAAGAATTTAAAATGCAATATACAAACTCATGATGATAATAAAGATGTAATTATTACTTTTTTTCAACTATACGTTATTTAGTACCTAGTTACTGGTAGCTATTAAGGCTCCGATTCAACTTGGTGTACTCCTAGTGCGTGATGATCTCAATAAGCAGAGTTTTCATAGTAATCACTTCCTTCTTCACCTTCACCAGCTCAATGGGGTTTATATCTGTCGGTCCTGGTGCTGTAGTGGTTACCTTACTAGCCTCCTAAACCCACTTCGCGGGTTCAAGTCCGGCCAGAATCGATAGATTTTTTCGGGCGTAAAAATCCTAAGTATGGCTTCCTTCGGAAGGGAAGTAAAGCCATGGGTCCCGTGTCGTACATTTACGGCACGAAAAAGAACCTCAAGCCTGAAAGAAGAGGCCCCAGAGTAAAATTTGTCGGCCGTTTCACGTCCTGAATTGAGTGGGACGCTGATGACCTGAGATATTAAACAGCATCCGTAAATAAATAAATAAACCAAATCAACAACAGGATTCATATCTCGTGAATTTCCCAGCCAAATCAACAGAAGAAATTTCTTTTCTTGTAGAAATGTTTCATAGTTTGGCCCCAACTTCCATAAAAATAAAAGGCTCTCCATTTGGGAACCATTCTCTTAGTTGAGGCACGAGCCTGCTTATCAACATCTCCATGTATAAGATGTAGATGTTCAGCACCTTTGCCATTGATGACTACACAATCATAATTTTATGGGATTTTTAGCCTGCACCACACAATCTGATTTGTACTTTTCACCGTCCTGATGCAGCACAAACTGGGCTTTGTTTGCCCGAATTTAAAAAATGCTCTCTTCAATCAAACAAAATAATGAAAAGTCCAAGTATAATTTGGTTTAAAGGTGGATTTTAGCGCATAAAATCATTTTAAAATTAAAATGTTCACATTTACAGATTGCCAGAAGTTCAAGTCTTTACTGTTGTCCACGTAGACGTTTTGTAGCCATAACAGCGGTTAATTTGGGCTGGCGGGCAGGTCTGCCTGCTTTTAAATTCATACTGAAAGTCTGCACCTCACTCATATGCTGTGATGCCACTGTCTTGAAGATCAAATTTAATTTGTTTTGATTCCTTCCCAAATATTTTTAAAGCAACGTCCTGCCCTTGAGTTGGAATTTGGTTTTATTCCTCCTTTCAGAGCCTGATTCCACTCCTAATTCAAAACCTTCGATTTGAAAAGGCGTTAGTGTTAACCAGTACATTTACCTCTTTAATCTTTCGAGGTGTCAAATCACACGAGTTGTTCACCAGTCTTGCAGTTAACGGAATATTGTTAGTGAGCACGCTTTACGTTTCCAACCATAAACTAACTGACAAAGTAAAGTTCAATAGTACAGGCCTCTTATAGTTATTAGTATTATAGCAACTAATGTTTGTTTAGCAACATGTGGACTCTACATGTAATAAACGTGTTGTTGTAGACAACAATGTGTCGCATATAATGTTAAGTGAGGGATAACAATGTTAGATGAGCCAGCAACATGATAAACTTAATAAATTCGATTTAAAAATATTAGGGTACATATAATAATATGGCCAGGGTCTAAAGCAATATATACGAACTCAGACTTAAGTAGTATGGGTCCCTTTTTCGGTGAAGTTTATTGCAGGTAGCTGCATAACCGACCTTTAGGGGTGGGGGTAGGTGGTTGCGTTACCGACCTTGGGTGGGAGGTGGGGATGGGTTGTTTTACCCACCTTCAGCATTCCTGCAACAAATCCCATCCGGAGAAGGGACATTATTAATGGGTTAATGTCTCATCCGAATTTTGAGGGGGAGTGTTAAAAGATTTTGGGGTGAAAGTTTGCGAATTAAAATATAATTAACATTGATAAAAAAACAAACGGCATTGTAATTATGCAAAACTATTGTTAAAATATAATCGCCAATCTTAAAAATGACATTATTAACAAAAATTGAAAGCAAAAACTTATTAAAACGAGTAAGTCATTGTTAAAACGTGAAATGCATAATTAAAAATGCAAACGACGTTGTTAAAATGTGTTCGACATTGATAAAAATGCAAAACCCAATTAACTTTGTTAAGTTTTCAAAAAAAAAAAAAAAAAGGCGCAAGGGTCACATGTTACTTTTTCATCTAGTGCCGAACTAATGCTACTTTATTTATGAATATAATTGTAAAGTGCGTTTATTAGTAATGTTTTTGGGGAAAAAATATAAAATAGCTCGTGCGGGAAATGTTACCTTCATGTCCTACTCTCGCTTACTGCTCTCCGCTCGCTCGCTGCCGGCAAGTGGTAGGAATTATACCTGCGCGACCCCTTTGTCCGTACGGCAGGTTGATCCATTGTTTCTGCCTATACCTCAGCGAGCTACTGGGTTTGATCTACGAACCAAACATTAAAGTCGAAGTCTAAAAACCTTCCTACGATAACTATGCCCACTAAAAATCCTCGTAAGCTTGACGCTAGAATTCCTCCTAAACCTGACGCTGGAATTCCTCCCAAGCCTGGCACTAGAATTCCTCCTAAGCCTGACACTATAAATCCTCGGAAGTCAAGGAATCTCATACACGTCTTGGTTTTGCCGCCATCTCTGGCCAAAATGATGGGATTCGAACCCTATACCAAGGTAGTTGAACAGGAAATTGGTAAACATCTTGTGGATCCGTACATGGGCTTCCCATACGAGATGTTCATTTACAGTAATCTGATAATACCACAAGTGGTGGGCACACGTTTATGCAAGTGAAAGCGTCTCTGTAGAATATGAAAAACGCGACAATACCTGCATGACTATTGAAAAGTCCTCCGCTCCCCTTAACTGGGTATCTTTGATGCAATAGAATGTAATTATTGAGAACACAGATTTAAGGAACGATTACGACTATTTCTAGCCATTTGTAGACGAACTTTCCTCTACTATAGTTCTAAAGTTTCGTCTGAAACAGGCACAATTGAACTGGATACTGTCACCAGACATTACTTAAATCAGGCACGGTGGTCCTGGGTTCGAAAGAATGGCAGCAACTTGTTGAAGCAATACCTGACTTCACTCGACGTCTAAAAGAGTGACAGCTAAGCAGTCGACTATCATATTTTTAAGCAAGTATTTGGCTCACTAAATATTATGAAAATGGATGGACGCTGCATATCTCTGAACATGGAGGAATGGAGAACACTAGAATGTCTACAGCGAATGGTCACCCATCTTATCTATTACAAGAAGAAAGAAGAGACAGAAGTACAAAATCAATTATCCAAGTATTTGCTTCACACCCACATTTCCAGTGAGCCATTTGAGAAAATTAATTGCACTTAATACACAAAGTACATGTTCCTGGAGCTGGAGCATTTTCTAAAGTCACAGTTCATCAAAGAGTTGAAACAGTAACTCGGAACAAGCTCTAACAGGTTTGTGACAGATGGCGTCACATACAGGTTCTGATGATGTTACGAGTAGGTTCGGACAGGCACCAGATGACATGACCGTGCCCCTGCAAGCATGGACGTTGTGCTAAAGTTCCTGCAAAATGCTCTCGTTATGATGAAGCCAAAAAAACGTCATCTATTAGCCTTAAAGGGGAACACCATCTTTACACATCATTTACCTGCGGACGCTGTATGGACGGAACTTACACCGGAAGCAAAAGAAATTTATGCTCCTTACTGTCACTGCAACCTCCACTCACATTGACGGTCCACCCCCTCTTACAAAACACTGTCCAATGTGCATCAGTGCCGAGAAACCGACGGAGCAGACATGATCCACGACGCGTTACGCCAACTAGCTGAAGTATCAAGTAAATCTGATTTGGTTTCCGTGTCTATGCTGCAGATGAACACCGCGCAAGGCGTCCGGACCATCTCCACCAGGAGCGGACCCAAAACGCTTGTTCGCCTCGAGAACGGTAAAGAAATATTTCTACCTTCAACAACCTTTCTGCAGAACTCATCGACAACCTCAACTCTGTTGCCTTTTACACCACATACCAAGGAGAGGAGGTTCTCCGAAAAGGCTACCGACAATACGTCGTGAATTTTACACCAAAATATAGATGAACCATCGACAAGACGCCAGCCTTAGACTATTAGATCACGTCGGCGGCGTACTTCTCCACAGCATCCATCGTCAATTTCGTCGTTCCCATTTCCATTCGAACAACTCAAAGCAACTTTTCTCGCATGCTACTTATCTGCCTCACCAGGCCACAGGAATATCAAACCGAGAGCAGCAGCGACGAAGACAGTTACGTGTTGTTTGTAAAAAGTAACATTTACCACATATTTTAAAAGAATTTTGTACGGGAAACCCGCCATTTTTGTAAACCGCCAGTGACGTCTGCCAAAAGAACACTTTGTACAGGGGAAAACAGCCATTTTTGTAATTTGTAAGGGACATCCTCAATTTTTGCAAACTATTGTATGAATAATTATATGTATAAAAACGTCCCTTCTCCGGATGGGGTTTATAGCAGGAATGCTGAAGCACCGCCACGGGTGGCCGAGGTCGTTAAGGCACGGACTCGTGAGCGGGAGGTCTGCGGTTCGAATCCCGCCAGGACCGTCCTCCCTGACTGGGGTTTTTTCCAGGTTTTCCTCAGTCTTCATAACTGGCAAATGCCGGGGAGGTACCTAAACTTAGGCCTGGAACGCTTCCTTCCTTAAAATAAAAAAATCCTTTCCCAATTTATCATTTCATCTCATGTATCATCAGTGTCCACCGCCTGTGGTGCCTCAGTAGTAAAAACGGGCGTTAAACACTACTCAAAAAAAAAAAATGCTGAAGCTTGGTAAGCCTACATGTCGGTAATGCAGCTACCCATGTCAGCAATGCAGCCACGTGTTACTGGTTTGTCTACCCCGAAGGTCGGTAATGAAGTTACCTGACACAAACTTCACCGCCATACTACTGACGTAGATAAAAATTCCCTATGGACATCTTTTACGCTTATTAATGGGAAATTAACGTTGAAATTTTGGGAGATAGCGGAAACCAGCATCTTCTAGAGGAGCCGTCTTTACTGTGCATGAGAATATGCATGCATTGAAATAACAAACCATTTTAATAGCAACCTAAATACAACAAAGCTATAAAGGAAGTTAACAGGATTTTCCATAAGTATAATGTTAAATTCGTAATCAAGTTCTGGAGAAACCTGCTAAAGACAGCAAGTGTTATATCAGAAAGTTCCTTTTTCCCAAAGAGTATTACTGTATTGCATTAATAATGTCCAGATTTGACTCCCACTTGCTTTAAGTTTTTCAACACGAAATGTCTCCGCCGCTTCCTGTCTTGCGCAGCGACGGAGAGAGTCGTTTGTCTTTCTAGTGTATCTTTCACTAGAGACTCTTTTTTTTCCATTAAATGGCCAAAATACTGTAACTCCGGTTTAGTGACTTAATTTATTTATTTTAATGTATATGAACAATTTGTCATTGGTATATCTAAAGAAAATATGGATTACGTGTTTTAAAAAGCACATAAAGAATTTCAATATATCGAAGTGAAAAGCGCTATAAAAATTAAATGGCTTTTCACCTCACAAAAAATATCTACTGAATATCTTGCTACACATTTATTTCTTTTCAAGCAGTCAAAAACCATCTCCTTAATCCATTCACGTAAGCTCTTTAAATAGCAGAACCTTTATTAGTGAAGAAACGCACAGTTACCTCGGTCATACAAATACTAGGAAATAGAGAGGATGAGGAAAATATTGTAGTTTTGAATAGTCCCGGTGAATGATGTATCGATCTACGCAAGACAATTCGAGGAAATTTGTTTTGGGGTAACTTCTCAGCTGCAAAAATGTAACAAACAATTGCAAGCGAGAAAGATAAAGCAGCACGACTGTGCAATAAACTGTCACCTCAATGTATGGAAGTAGGAGAGATACTAACATGATTACCTTATAAATGCATAAAAAGAAAATAAAGCTCGTCCAGAAGCTCTGCGCATCTTTGAAATCTTAAAAAAGAATCTTGTTATTGCTTGTAACTAAGAAAAATAAGGTTAAGTACTTATATAAGTGACGAAGAAATTATTAAGTATTTTAAATACCTATTTTCATTAATAATTAGTGATATTACTCTCTGTTTACACTTTTAATACGTGCTTATTTTATTTAGTTACTACCTATTTTCAGTATTTTAAATGCCCTTTTCCCTATCTCTTTTAATAAAAATAAATGCCTGAACTTCCTGGCTCTGGTCATCGGGAAGGCACTCCGCAGCTATTGTGTAGCCGAGATTTTACTAGGTAAGCGAATTCGAGTGGCAGCACTGACCCGCCGAACGTATAGTTATTTTATTCACTTAACCACCAAGGCATGCACACGCTCCAAAGTCCAAACCTTAGCAACTTTGGGTGGATTACCTGATAAAAACCGGTTTCGAAGGAAGGAATGTCTGATATGTAGGAGTAGCAACTTTATACTGTGCGGTACACATGCAGGAACTTGTCGATGACCCGTTATTTCTGTGTTTAAATATTATAAAAATCAGTTCGCTGCGTTCGTGATGAATTATTCTGAAGTTCCCTGGGCGATTGCCTCCTTCCAGAACTACAAATCACGATATTGTAAATAAAATTTATACTAATGGTTCAGCGCAAAACAAGCGAAGGTGTACACCTTTAGCAGAAGACAAATTAGACGAAATAGGCGCAAATCTTTAACGTTCGCCATAAAAATCAGTACCGAAACTAGCAGGAAATTCAGGTCTTCTGACATACAACAACGTTGTTAAAACGCAAACCGTACACGTGTTCATTGTCTACGATAATATGATCTCGTAGCACGTGGGCGCTATTATGAGTGCTTTCTTTTATTAGTGACTGAAGGGTTAATAATCCACAGCTTGTTCTTTTCAGACGAGGCGTGGTTCCACAAAAATGGTGTTGCATAGGCCCGGCCGGCAGTTGCATGTCCAGCTTCCGAAACGCAAAACCCCGTGCAAGCGGTAAGGCATGATGCTAAAGAAAGCTGTAGCCACTAGCCAGAGGTGTGCGGGCTCGCATGATGTGTAGATGTTGAGTATTTGACTTGTCTGTCGTACTTCAGATTCTCTATGCGCCGGATGACGCAGGTCCCGGTTAAATTCCCTTTGGACGTCAGGTGTTTTCGTAGTTTCCCCTGAGTAATGCTGGGATGGATATTTACATTCCGTAGGTTCTGTTACAGGGTGCGGTGTGATATTGGTGAAAAGGTTTCAGCCTCGTCTTCTTGAGGGGGGGGGGGGTCCTTCGCTTGCGTCGGAATGTTGTGTTAAGGACCCCTTCTGCTTAAGCGCAGCCACCGCCCGGTCTCTCCTCGCATCATTCCTTCCTCTCTCGGATGTGTATAAAGGGCCAGCCGTGAGCAAGGCTCTAAAAGTTTCCTCCTCCATCCATCCAAACTCATGAATTTTCACTATTACCTTCTCTGTATTTAGCTGTTTTTTTTTTCATTGAAAACACATTAGCGAATTTGGCCCGTTTGCGTCATTTAATTTAATTTAACATACTAATAACTCTCTACAGAAAAACCAAATTTTAATTAATATGTGGAAAAGATAAATACAAACATTAATAACAATGCAAGACTACAACAGCCCGGCGATCTTAATGTAGTTGCCAACATTAATAATAGAATGCAATTTCCCTAACAATAAGTGTGGAAGCCGCTAAATTGTTACTTATCAATCACTTTAGTAGAATGTAGAATGAGAAATGGTTAAATTGTCTATTTCATTCATTTTTCTTCGTGAGCTATTTTAGTAAAGGACTGGAACTAATATAAATATTAATATTTAACAAAGAGATTACAGAAGCTAGAGCTTCACTAAAGTCTCTATGAAAATCAGGCGATTTATTGTCCATCACGGATACATTTCCTTCTTACTTGCGAGTTGCACTGTGTATCTACTTTTGGCCGGTGCCTTTGTTATAACATTTCATCGTCCGTATAAAAGCACAATCTCTGAATTCAGATTCAATATCTCAAATGATTTTATTTTAGGCGTGGTTGAATGACAATACAGAAATAGAAAACCAACTAAAAGTGGGGCAGTGAAAATAAGTTTTAAACATTTATCCCTAGACGAAAATGTGTCCTGGGGAAAATCACGCCTGCTTTTCACGAACGGCAGCGGAGAAGAGCGTTCTTAGCCGAAGGTAGTCCCGACTTTAACAGATAAGCGTGGTGGAAGTACAAGGAAGATAGGGGTTCGAGTCCTCCTGATCTAATTATTTTTATTATTTATTTTTTTATGAATTATACCAGATTTGCCATTATTACAATGATTGACCCGCTAACATAGTACGACGCACACTATACGAAATAAATTTATGCCTATAATTTTTTGCCTAACTTTTTTATGGATTTACCGACGCCATTACACAAATTCAAGAGTTTTTTTTTCTGAATAGTTGATTTTCCCGCTATCAATTTATATTCACGAAAAGAAGGCGAGCGCACGCCATCAGGCCGTAGAAAGCCGATGCAAACCACTGGGTGCACCAGTTTCTAGTATTTGCTCGTGGTTAGGTTTAGGTTAGTATGTGTGAATGAATGAATTAATTGCGAATTCCAATGGGCGAAAAACAAGAGATAACATTCGCAACTCCAAACTAAAATCGCCACGGTGGGTGGCCGAGGTCGTTAAGGCGCGGACTTGTGAGCGGGAGGTCTGCGGTTTGAATCCCACCAGGATCGTCCTCCCTGACTGAGTTTTTTTCAGGTTTTCCTCAGTCCTCATAACTGGCAAAAGCCGGGGAGGTACCCTAAACTTAGGCCTGGAACGTTTCCTTCCTTAAAAAAATATCACCTTTCCCAATTTATCATTTCATCTCATGTATCAAAAGTGCCCACCGCCTGTGGTGCCTCAGTAGTAAAAACGGGTGTTAAACACTATAAAAAAATCCAAACCAACAAAAAGGAGGGGAAGTTTCAGCTTAAGAGAAGTTCGGTTTTTTCCGGTACCGATTTTCCCCCAGACGCATCCTTGGCTATGGGCAAGCGTAAAACACTGACTTTCAACCGACATGAGTGGCCGAGGTCGTTAAGGGGTGGACTCGTGAGCGGAGGTTTGGGGTTCGATTCTTGCCAGAACCGACCTCTCTGTGTTTTTTCCCCCCTTCAGGTTTTCCTCAACCCCAATAAATGGCAAATGCCGGGGTGGTACTCTAACCTTAGACGTGAAACAATTTCTTCCTTAAAAATACTTTCCCAATTTATCATTTCGTGTATCACCAAATCCACCTGGTGTAGTGGTAACCATACTTGCTTTCTAAACCCAAGATCGCAGGTTCAAACCCGGTCAGGATCGATGGATTTTTTCGGGCGTAAAAATCCTAAGTATGGCTTCCTTCGGAAGGGAAGTAAAGCCGTAGGCCCCGTGTCGTACATTTACGGCACGATAAAGAACCTAAAAGAAGAGGCCTCTGAGCAAAATTGCCAGCCGTTTCAAGCCCTGAATTGAATGGGACGCTGATGACCTGAAATGTTAAAGAGCGTCCGTAAATAAAACAAATAAATAAATAAATAAAAAAAACACGCCTACCGCCTGTGATGCAGTAAAAACGATCGCTAAACATATTAAAAAGTGACTTTCTACTTGTACATTGTCGAGTTTTGTTCTTATAAGCACGTGGCAATAGCTCTCGTTATTCAGATCAACTTTGCTTTTGGAATGCTTAGTGAATTTATTGATACTAGTGACAAAACACAATCCTGAATGATTGTAAGGGAGTACTGGCATTTATGGATGCAAGCATTCTAAAATCATAATGAAAGGATGTAGGAACGATATATCCAAAGGTTTCCTTATGCACTGGCGGTTGGGGGACTAAAACAGAAATTTGGCTAACAGAATTCAACAGAAAGAACCATTGCGCAGCATTAGCACAATCATTTATATGGGAATATGTTAAGTTATACATATATATTGTTATACAGTAATGTTTTATATAATGTTAATGAGAATCGCTAGTTATCGTAATGCACAAATCAAACCACAACAACAAAAGCAATAACAATAAAACAACAACAATAATAATAATAATAATAATAACAACAATACTAATAATCGGTAATCTCTGAGTAAAGTGCACTCAACTCATTTGTTTTGTTTCCCAGAGCTGACATTAAGGGGTGCAATAGAGAACCATCGGAGTCAAAACACGCGTTCCCCCCCACCATTATATAGCAGAAGTGTGACGGCACATTATCATTATGACATTATTGATAAAACCCATGGAATTTGCAGGTGTAGGTTATCTGGTTGAAGACGGCCTATTGCTGCACAATACAACAGTGGTGGAGTGGTGGAATGATGGCAGTAATATGTAAATATCTTTTTAACCAAAAGGGAATTCACAATATGTTTAATGGAAACAAGAATGTAGATACTCGCAATGCAAATACATTCATATATTTGAATTAATTATTCCACAGGAATTCGTAAAGATAAAGGTGAAAAGTTTCTTGCTTCCTCCTCATCCACTTATTTTATACGTTTTGGGTATGAATTTTATAATTGCCGGATCTCAAAATGTTGCTCGTGAACAAGTACACGATGTTCATAAATCGCGTCATCGATAGTCGAAATGTTAGCGCATGCCGCCCACCTATGCGAAACAATATGAAAATGCCTGAGAAAAAAGTATAAAGGAAAATGTATACACAGACCGTGACGCAGAATAATGACAACACAAATAGTTTAGGAACATTTCCAGCCTGTTTTCTATTTCCTTATACGTGAACATATAAGAGTGAGCAATGCTTAACGCAACCGCGGTGCCGGCCGGCAGCGCTATGTGGCGGAGGCGGGGAGTATATTCTTCCTCCGCTGCGCGAGGCTTAAGTGTGAGTTGAAATCTTGCGCAAGTAGCACACCTACGACAGAGCAGCCAGCCTCGCCGGCCGGCCGCACGCCGCGAAACCGGTTGCGTGAAGGATTGTTCACCTTGTACTATACTCTCCTGATTCCAGCAGTTCCCTCCCACAAACTCGCATCGTGGGAAATAGAAAACATGAGCTGGGTGCACTGTATTAAAAGATTACCAAATTATCTAACATGCATGGTTTGAAAGCATGGCAGTGAGTGGTGGGGAAAACACAAAAGGGGAAGAAAGTGTGGTAACGTTTCCTTGCACGCTGTACGGAAATGACAAGTGCTTTTCTCTTGCCGCTAGAGCAACAACGGAGACAACCTGTACACAAAGCTAGATAATATGACACTCAAGCGCAACGGCATAATAGCTCAGACGGTTAGAGTGTCATGTAAAGTTATGAAGGCAGTAGTTTCGAATCTTCACGACTATGTGCTTCCCCCCTCCCCTTCTTCTATCGGAGTTAATGGATATTTGTACAATTACATGATTTACTCGCTAAACCACCGGTTTCTAGGTTTTACCCGAGATCAGCGACAGGTTAGGTTAGTATGTGTGTAAATAAATTAATTGCGATTTCCCATAAGAGAAGATTGCTACCGTTAACGATATTTCATCCACCAAGCAATGCCCTGATTACAGTGATTTACCCGCCCCTACGAAAAGGAGGTTAGTTACTGTTATGAGTTCGATACATAGCTAATGTGTTCCGTCAATACATACAGTTGCACTTGCTCTCGCTCGGGTCTGCCGCGTTGCGCGAGTTGCTCTTGTTGCATTAGCACCAAAAGAGAAGACTAGTGATTTCCGTATAGCGTGTAACGTTAAGTTTAAGTATCATCATAGAGCGAATCTTTAATTGTTCTAAACAATGTGGAAGAATTCAATTAAGAAGTAAAAAGCTATTGGGTGTATTTAAAAATATAAATATATTGGTTCTCAACAGCAGCCAGAGAAGGGAAAGTGTTTTTTTTTTTTTTTTTTTTTTTTTTTTTTTTTTTTTTTTTAACTGTGAGAGGTTAAAGAAATAATATAGCCGATGAAACTTTATATCATTTAATGGCTAAATTAGGCATCTGAGCCGTGGTAGAGGTGTGGTCAAAAGAGGACGATATAAATATTAGCAATTTTAATTATTTTGGGAGGCAAGGGGAAACGTTAACTAAGAAAAGAAGAATATCAGGAGGGTTTGTCATTGATTAAATAGACATAAGCAGTGAAAAATTAAAGAGTTTTGTGAATCAAATTCATTTTGCATTTTAAATGGATAACATGGAGAGGAAGAGTGTGGCGAATTTACATTTGTAAATAAAAATTGTCAAGGTGTAATAGATTATATTTTATGGTTTATTAGTATTAGCTACATAGTAAATAATTTCAAAGTGTTGAACTTATGTTCAAATAGTGGTTACTTTCCACTAGTAGTGAATATTAAGGCTAAAGTGCATTATGTTGAACAAAACCATTATAAAGATTGAATATTAAAGATTTAGAGAAGTGCAGGAGTGTGCGAGAGTATTTATTTAGAAAGAAAAAATCAAATATTGTATTAAAATTTTAGTAATTGTGGGGGGTTACGCCTATTTTCTTAGCACTTCAATAAATTTCAATTTCAGTAACCTGCATATATGCAGTAAGAGGTAACTAACCTTTGATCCCTGACACATCAAACTGAAGAAATATAGCGAGTTCAAAAATATGACTTTAGTACTGAAATACCCATGTTGTTCTTTCCTCGTTAGTACTTATGTGGGTAATTAAAAGACATTTTAAGGAATGCAAAACTCACCATTGTATTACTTTTAAATTTTTTGGACATATGCATTTGTTTTTTGTTTCCCAGAGCTGTCACTAGGGGAAGGCGGATTGCATGTAGGCAACCATCGGAGTCAAAACAAATTATTTTATGAAGTGGATTTCATAATGTGACGGAAAAGGAGAAATGTGTCTTTAACAAAATTCTGCAGTAACGAAGATATTTACTTTGCACATTGTGGGCATGTATTCCTTTTATTATAATATAGAGGAAGCAGAATACTAAAGGGTTGCCAAAGCATAATAACACGTAATCATTGATGCCCCGACTTGGTTTATAGCTGCAAACCTTTATATAACACAAATACATAAGCTTGGAGGTATGTAAATTGGGGCCACGTGGGATTGCTGCTCTTTTGTGACCTCTAAAGGAGCCGTTGATGCCGCTATTGTGGTGAATAGTTGACGGTGCATGGAATGGCGGTTATTTTTTTAAGCCAAAAAGAAATGTAGAATATTATATCGAGAAAAGAATTTAGTTTACATTCTAGATACACTTGTCACAAATGATGCACATACACTACTCCACAGGAACTGCTGAAGGTAAATTACATGCTTGTTTCTTTTACACCCACACCTAACAGACAGTCCAGCAGAATAATGCAAATTACCGTAAGACGCCGTTCGCTGCGCTCATTTACAGTTGCGTGAAAATTTGTCAATGCCATTATTTTTCCGATATTCCATTTAGGAACAGTCATTTCGCGTCTCTTTTGAATATATCCTTACACGAACATAAATTCCGATTAATTGACTCTTACAGTTTTACTCTTCAAACCCTCGTTCAACCCTAATGTCTTCTGTGCAATAAAGACAAATGAATAAGGCGACCTACTCTCAAACATTAACAACTATTTCATTTCATTAATTATAGTTTATAGTGTCATATGTTAAAAATAACTTACACATATAAATTAAATGTTTAAATCCATGTTAAATTAATGAAGTTAATTCAATTAACTATCTTGTTTTGTATAAGATAAACTAGCAATTTATTTAACAATAATTAAGGCGTTTTAAAACTATTTCACAAAAAATGGGGGCCGGGCCCTCCTGCCATGGGTTAGAACCGACAGTCCTTATGCTAGGTACAGAACAGTTATCTTGGATGCAGTGTTTCTTTCAGATATACTTTCGGTAGGGGGGGACCCCGGATTCTTAACAGATAATAAAATAGGCCTTTGATGTCCCAAATAGTAAAAATTGGTTGTAATAACGGATAAGTAAAATAGTGCCACTCCTCATGCAACCAGTAGATGCGCAGAATGGATGGCTATTTTTCTCTTACCATTTTCTCAGTTTTTTAACTATATATTTCACTAATATTTGAATTTTTTTGGATACATGTTATATTTAGTTATTGAAACACTGAACATTTCAATAAAGAATGCACGCTTGTGAATAATTATAACAAATACCTAATTTTACATTGCTGCATGGGACGCAAAACCTGCTCACCCGCTCCATAATTAAAATTCTTTGCACCCCGCATATTCACTTTGTCTCCCGGGTTAAAGGCTGAAATAAACACTGTTTGGATGACTTTTTATTGGGTCACTGTCTCGTAAGAGGAACATCTGCACAAGATTGGGAATAAATTCTTTCGCCGTTTTGCTAATTTAAGAGGTCGGGTTTTTGGAGCCCGCCTTCCTTCTTCCAGATTTAAACAATCTTTCATTAATATGTTCTAAGGACTTATGCGCCATTTTGAGAGATGATTAAATAGGATACGCATAAAACATAATAGTGGCCAACATGCTTGGGTCTTTTAATGCTTTACTATTACTATTACCATTTATGTCAAACAGATTAAATATTCGCATAACAGGATCTGTACTCCCACTGTATCTTTGCATACAAAATAATTATGAAAAATTACAATTATACATTACTTGTAACATTGTTTCCAGTGTTCCCATTTTTAGCATTTTCTTTTCTCTGTCCATTGAATATTTGCTTAGGATATTTCTCAACATTTTTATAGTTAAACGGAATTGCACAAACTTACCTAAAAATTTTATATAGCATACTAGTGCCTGCAACTTAAATAACATAAAAATATATTTAACGTCTGGCATATTATCGAATCATTTTTTATTTGCGCTATACATTGAATCTAAATTTTGTTTAACTGGCCAAAAGACAATACTTTGTTACATGTTCTTAATCATCTTGTTCGACTAAACAAAATTTGCATCACGAACCTGACATTCCGTTGTTCATCACGGAAGAAAAGAAAAGTATAAGTCAGCATTCGTTTAACTAAAATTGCAAACACAGCAACAGACAGACAGGAGTCGTGTATTGCCAACAGATCGAGCTTTGAAGGGGATGCAAAGAGGAAATTGCCATTATAGCGTAACTTTCACATAATGACTTGTATGTGCATGGACAAATATAGCACATACTTTCGTGTCTACGGAGGAATGTTACGTTTCTCTGGTTCTTAAATATGTAGTTTGAGTCAAGCGAACCATCTTATTATTAGTATACGACTTTAAACAAAAAACTATTTAAATTATGTCTGCTATGAAAGGAAAACAACAGGAAGTGCACAAGACAATTAAATGCAATCTAGCGCAAAACTAGAAGTGCGTTGTGAACATTGTTGATATGTGGTTTACTAAACGAGTATGTACCATTTCCAGTACTTGCAAGATATTTGCAAACTGTTCATAAATTCCTTTTTAATATCTAATATTAATTTTGAATGAAAATCTTTTCATATTACCTGGCATTACCCTATTTTTCCCCATTGAAATGATGAGTGAAGCCGTTGGTGACTATAAGAATTACCGTTCATTTTTAAGGTAAGCTTGGTTTATTTATGGACGCTCTTTAACATCTCAGGTCATCAGCGTTTTAAGGTAAACTATATACACATAGGTATAATTGAAGGAAACAAAGCAAGGAACACGTTCACCGGCGGGATTTATTTCAAATCGCAAAGAACCGCACAGCATTTTATTTATTCCTCAAATCTTCCATCAATGTTAACTGGTAAACATGTAAAAAGTTCTATCATGAGAATAAATTTTTTGACTTTGAAGAAAGAAATTTATAATCTCAACTAACAATTTGCGCCCTTCCGCCTTATGTACAATACTCAGATGCCGAATAGGTAGGTGTAGCCACCAGGGCCCTATTTCACAAAAGTATGGTTTAATACCTACAAGTGTATTGGTGCAGATTCTTTCTTGTAAAGTGTAACTTTCTGTTCCACGAAAGAAATGCTACACTGGTAAAATATTAGTAAAAATTTACAAGTGAGTCATAAGGGCGTCATGTAAAAGCAAAATGGAGGAACAGCTGTTTGCCATACGTCACCATACCTTGAATTAAATTATGTCCGCTCTTTAGGGATTTTTAATGCACGGAGCGGATCATTGTCGTTTTTGCAAAATGGGTCTTGTTTTATTCTAGACATAATGATAATTTAAATACTTTAATATGTATTTATCGATATTCAAGCGTAATAATCCACTTTGAAATGACGGTCCCATAACACTACATTTAAGAGCATCAATTTCAGCCGTCGAGAGATGGCAGAAGAATCGAGCATCCCGATGGCTCTCTGGTCATTGTATTAATCTATTTGATTCTTTGTTTATATTGCTTGACAATCACTTTCTCATGCAGAAAAAAAAAAAAAAAAAGGAAAATTGTGCCAAAAGAAGTTATGAATGAAAATTCATAACTTCTTGAATGAATGAAAAGAAATTATTTTCATGGCATGTAGCAAGAACCTTAAAAATACAAATGAAGGGGAAAAACATTTTTTTCGTGGCAAGCAGCAAGAACCTTGAAAAAAATTAAAAAAAAAAAAAAAAAAAAAAAAACTAAGATGCTGGTCTGAAATATGCTTTTGGAACAGGAAACGTCAATATCAATCATAAGCAGTACTTTATTTGCATTTAACCTAACTATATCATTATACACAAATACTTATTTATCCTTTTTATACATATGCTTACTCAACATTACTTACGCTAATACTTAGTACATTTGGGTCCACTGGTTCCCAAAATCATTAAAAAGTTAATACATTTTGTGCTAGTATTTGAAGTTACCAATGTTCCTACATTTGTAGAGAAATTTATACAAACTACCGGTGCCCGACTAATACTAATACTTTCGTGGAACAGAACTACGAAAATTCACTTGTACATTTGTAAGCATGGTGTAGAAAAGTGCACGTGTAGCAGAAATCTTTGTGGAACAGAATTTTACTAATAACTACAAGTTACCGTTTCGTACACTTGTAATGTATTAGTAATACATTTATGAAACAGGGCCCAGAAGTATGTATCCACACAGATTACTACATGGTATCCATGTTAGAATTTATGTAATTATTAGTATTGCCAACATACCGGCACCTAAACCTTACCTATGGGCTTACTTTTTAAACTCGCATTCGCAATCCGTGATTTCACGCATATGATGTAATAGAAACCAACACATTGCCATCACCACCATTTATTTTATATTTTTTGTAACCTATAACAGTGTAATTTTTACATTGTAGAATTCTGAGATAGCATAGCAATTGGTAACCTAAATAGGGTATTAAGTCTTTAGAGAACGTAATTTGTTAACTGCGATCTCACTATATGTATATAGACTGACCCTATTGATTGTAAATAGCAATAAATATGCTGGCAGTAATAACAATACCACACCTATAACATACTGGGAAAACTAATCTACAGCGATAATCAAAAAAGCATCAGAGTGAGATCTATTTATCAAAAACGTAGTCTTGTACAACAAACGCCAGAGGCTCTAAAATTGAAAAGGGGGGGGGGGGAGAAATTCAAGAGACATCTGAAAGAATTATTGATTGAGATATTTGAATGGTTTTTAATGCCCATTTTTTGTTTGAGAAATGCCTCTAACCGTGCATTCATTGTAGATTAAATGTGTAATCCTCTTTAAATCCTTGTAACTGTTTACTTAAATTTCCTGATAAATTATTGTATATTGATTCTCTTAAACCTTGCTATTCTCATGCTTTGCTTTATAATCATATTATAAATTGCTACATTTTGACTAATATTTTAAAATTATACACACTTATTGCTAACTGTACATTTTGACAATGTGAGAAACTTTTGTACATGAATCTATTGACAGCAATATATTTATTATTATTTGTTTCTTTTTTTAATAGTGTTTAACGCCCGTTTTACAGCACAGGCATCACAGGCGGTGAACACTGATGATACATAAGATGAAATGATAAATTGGAAAGGATTTTTTTTTAAGGAAGGAAACATTTCAGGCCTAAGTTAGGGCACTTCCCCGGCATTTGCTATTTATAAGGACTGAAGAAAAGCTATAACAAAAAAAAAAAAAAAAAAAAAAAAAAAACCTGAAAGTTATAACAAAAAAAAATTCAGTCTGGAAGGACGGTCCCGGCGGGAATCTAACCTGTTTCCCCACTCACAAGTCCGCGCCTTATCGACCTCGGCCACTTTTGAGTAATTCATTACATGCACCTTACCAATAAGATAAAGATGCATCAGTGTAACATCTACCATGGATTCCACTCAACTAGCCACACATGCAACAGCTGAATGGTCAGCGACCAAATGAAACTCATCCGGCAGATGGTTGAATGGAATGTACAGTGTTGTCAAGGACAGCAGCAAACTTAGGAACTTGTGTAGGTGATTGATTTGCATAGGTGACTAATCTATGAAAAAGCATATGTGCACTTAGATTTTCGTCCTTGGGTATATCTTGTATCCTTCTTTTAACATTTTCTCACAAAACTTAATCTGATCAGATACATTCTTCTGGCTTGACAATTGGTTTGATTCTTGGTATATGAGATCTCTTTCCCCATCCCTGACTATGGTAGTGCCTACTCATAGTCATATGATAGTGAGAAATTTAGCCTCTTAGCCACACACATCAATGTTGCTCTTCATCCATTCCCTTATATTTTTTCATGTCTAGTGACTTTTTTAGATATGTTTTTTTTAGCAGTTTTGTAACATCACATACCGATTCCCCAGTCTTATTGGATTGCATTTAGGAATGTTAGTGTTCATTTTTTATATATACCACTATAAGCTAGAAATTGAAAAAAATTTACAGTATCACACAATAAACTCAGAGACGCACAGGAATTTTATAATGTAATGTAATAGTATGCAATAGTATTTGTTGTTCAGGAAGCTGTAACAAAAGTTTCTGGCATGTTCTTTTTTGTTTTTAGGTTTAAAAATAATCTTACTCAAAGACATAAACATTTAATTACTATCATACTGCGTGCAAATGCATTTATTTTACTGTATAAAATGAAACTTACCAATGTTTTAACTGTGCAGCGATAAAAGAAATGAACAGGCTTGGTATTCTCTGCTATGAGCTATGAAACTGTGATGTTTCTTACTTTCTTATACAGACAACACATTATATTTACAGCATATTTTCATTTTAAAATAAATAATTTCCTCTTCATTGAATATACCTGTCTGCAGCTCATGAGTAGTCTCCTACTGGAATATCCAGGAGAATATATTTAGTCTTTATCCTATTATTAAACAAAAAGCACACGTAATATGAACTTAACCATTTTCAAGTACAGTTTACTTTCAATTTACAACTTAAAAATATATCAACCCTTATTCCAGTCACATGTATTATTTTGTATGCACACCACCAAAGATAGCTAAGTTCATTAAGGCAGAAATCATGAGTGGGAGATCTGGGGTTTGATTCCTGCCAAGACCATAAATGGGGGGAGGTACCCTAAAATTAGACCTTAAATGTTTCCTTCCTTAAAATTTCATCTCATGTGCCCACCATCGGTGATGCCTTTCAGCAGTAAGAATGGGCATTAAACACTATTAAAAAAATTGAAAAATTGCATGCACAGCAGAAATGACAAAGAGGTCTGGAGGTTTTGGCCTAACACTCATTCCCATCTGCAATAAAAAGCAATTTCAATCTCTGTATAACTTCTAACTAAAGAACAAATTTTAAACTGTAAAACTACCTACTGACAACAGGGTTCATAATTAAATTAAATTTGTTCCATGTGCTCCACTGACCATTTCCATTTCAACTTTACTTTCCATAATTTTCACCCTTTCTGCATGGTTAAATCTCATTATCAAATATTTTCTTAATTACCACTCTTTATTAATCTTCCACTATTTCTCTCTAATTAAACCGTTCTTTCCACTCCTCAGTACTCTTATATTTCAACAGAATGTTTACAACATCTCCTTCTCTCCACATATTGGCATATACTCTGTGGAACATTATTTCACAAACCCCTCATTGTCCAAACGCCCATCTAAATCGATCTCTTTACAATTTATTGCACATCTCCTTCATAAATCCTAACTTAAAATACTTATAGTAATATTAAAGATATTTTCTTGTACATTAATGAACCTAACACCTGCCTATTCATTACCTCAAATCTGGACTGAATGCCTCTCAAAATCCTCTTAACATGTCCTCTCTTGTTCACCATATTCTCCATTCTTCTCTAATTGATTCTTCATACTACCTAGTCAATTATTACTATTTAAACATTTTTCCTGATAGAATGCGAACAAGGGCTTATGAAATACATACTACATATAAACAAGTAAGTGGAGCCAATAACAATGTGTAGTTTGACTCATTCATACAGTTATCTTAATTATATGATTAGCTTCACTGTAAAAGTACCAATTAGCATCTCTAATTTCTCCTGATATCTTAAACAAACCTTCAATATATTCTGAATTAGCTGGTGAGTAGAATAGTGACCCAGTTATGTTGATATCTTTGCGGGTGGTTAATAAGAAACAATTGGATGATGCTTTGAAACTGTTAAACTTACAAGATAGAGAAATTAAATTCATATCTGAAACATAACAAGACAACATCATTTCTTTCCTTGACTTAAAGATTATAAGAACAGGCAATCATCTGAAATTTGAAATATACAGAAATGATACGCCTACTGACAATTACATTAAACAAAGTGACTTTAATCTCACAACATACAAACATGCAGTCCTCAACAGTTTAGCACATAGACTCATTAACAAATCCATGAATGTGTTTCAATACAAGTGGCAAAAACCAATGGATACAATCAAGAAACTGTAGATAAAAAAATCAAGAAATTCAATCAAGAAAAGAGGTTAAAACACGTTACAACATTAACTGCAGGAAAAACTAACATTCACAGGATATTTATTTATTATCCTTGGGCCACCAAAAATTCCAGAAAATACTCAGAGTTCAATATTACTTTGTCCCCAGTGAACAAATTCAGCCTAAATAATCTGCTCAACTCTGTGATAATGGCAGAATCCCTAAGAGAAAAAATCAGGAATCTGTACAATCAACTGCTTGGAATGCAAAAAAACTGTATATGGCCAAAACAAAAAGAAGCACTGGAATTAGTTTCAAAGAGCACAGCAGAAACATCACGTACAATCAGATAGACAAATCAGTGTTTGCACATCACTTTTGGAGAGATAAATATGATAAAGAGATGGGAATTAAAATACCAAAATTTGTAGATAGGCATTTGGAGCTGGGAATGGGAAAAAAAAAAGTTATAAAAAATATAAAGAGAAGGTTATGAACTTTGAGATCCCAACAAAAGAGAAATTAATCCAAAAGTTCATAAACTATCCAAGAGAGCTACACCAAGTCCATCAAACCATCAACAAATCTGGCAGTCAACTCACAGCTAATGATGCAGGCAATGACCTGTGAAACATGTTCTGTATAATTTAATGGTAAATGGAGCATAAGAGTATTAAATCAATTCATCGGCTAATTAAAAATATATAAGATATATATAAGATTGTGTTAGTTCCAACACAAAATAAGTCTTAAATTTAAACCTTCAATATATTGTTTTCTGGCATCTATTTATCTGATACCAATGTTCCCTTATTCCAAGAGAGCTCTAAACACTATAATCTGTGTTTATTCTAGTTTACTTTAAGATCCCATTTTACACAATATTTTTCACTATGGAACTTCTGAAATATACACCAGATTATTGATATAATTTAAGCAATTTTTCACAACTTACTAATCCTATAATCCTACCCCTACTACTGAATATAGATCAGAAGCTTCTAGATTTCAACAACTAGAATTAATATGCATATGTGTGAGACTAAACATACATAACAGAGAGAGAGTATTTAATAAAAATATAGTAGTAATAATGCACCTGTTCAAACAAAATATCCATTCTTCAGGTTTTCATGCAGCAAACTTGTCTGTGATTCTTTGATTAAAGGCTGAAATTTGCAGGATGAAGTCTATCTCTACAGAAAGCAGTGTTAACTTTTTATGTTTTGAAATCACAGTTCGGCTCAAATTAATACGTATGAGGCATACTCAAAAAGTTTTGCAAATGCTACCTTAAAGTCCAAGCTAAAGACTGAATTTGAAAACCTACCCTCACAATCCTTCAAAGTACTCTCTGTCTCTCTCCACACACAGTTGTAGATTGTGCACCACTTGTCAAAAGCACTACGGTACTCAGACTGAGCTATTGTAAACAGAACTGAATGTATAGCTTGAGCAAGATTCTGCATTTGTTTAAAAGGTTTTTCACCAATGCAAGATTTCACTCCAGAAATATCCAGAAGTTGCATGTGCAAGGTCAGGGCTGTAGGATGGATGGTCAAGCAATAGGACTTTGGCAATTTCCAGTTTCCTCAAATTTGCAGCTGTTCTGTGAGGAGATGTATTCATGCAAAAGCAACAGCCTGAAGTTCCTGTCTTTGGATGTCACCACCTCTTCAAATAAAGGATACAAAATATAAGTGTCATAGTATTCTCCATTCATTGTCATTCCTTCTGACATACAGTCAACCACTAATGATCCTTCATAGTTGAAGAAAACAATGAGCATTTACTTCCGAGAATGAAAATCTTGTCAAAGAACTACTGGATCTTGGGTCATTTACCCACATGCAGTTCTGAGCTTTATTTGGAGTGATATAGTAATTAAACCAACTTTCCTTACCAGTAATATATCTGTCAAATGTTTTTTATGACCATTTGGTGCAAACATGCCCAGCAGTTTCCTTACACGTTCCTTTCTCTTATTTTTCTCTTCATTGGTTACAGAATGTGGAGCCCATTTTGCACAGATTTTTTGCAAATTTAAGTGCTCATGGAGTATACTGTCAATATTGCCAACCTAATCAACACTTCCATACTTAGCATTTCAAAAGTAATATGTCAATTTACCTCCATCAAGATACATCTGGTAATATTTGCGACTCTAGCCTTGAAAAGCCTACGTTCCCTCATACCCTCCATCAGTTCTTCACTATTTGAATTGTTGTCTTGCTCACAGCTTCCCGAGGCCAGCCAGAGCGAGGGTTGTCTTTCAAAGTCTCTTGCCCTTCTTTAAATGATTGAATCCATCTTGCAATAGTATCAAATGAACATACTTGATCACCATGAACAGCTACCAAATTCTTGTGTATCCTTTTGCTCTTTCACTGAGCTTATTGTATGTGAAAATGTAGAATGTAAAGTTTTATTTATAATAAATATTCATGATTTTTCACCAGCTATTGATACAATATTGAACTCAACAGACTGTAAGACAGTGACTATGCAAATCTAGACTTGCACTTAAGCATATTTTGATAGATTAAGGTCCATGCTACCAGCTGTGTTAAGTTACATTTTTAAGAAATTATTGTTCAACAATGGATAGGCTGGTTGCAAAACTTTTTGAATGTCCCTCATTGGGTTAGTTTATCCAGTTTTTCAGTTTCAATTTTCTCTTCCAATGATTGCAAAGAAAAATACTTAAATGTAAATTTGTATAATGACATAGTTAACATACACAAATAAAAAATAAATAAAACTACTACTTATGAATTCACATGAAACTTCAACAGCCTCCATTTTGCAACAACCGGCTACTAATGAAACAACCGCTTATCAATACTGGAGAGTGTCTGCATATTTTACTTCAACTATAATATTGTTTGATAATGAAATAATTGCACATTTTCCCATATTTAAAATATATTACTGTGTTGCCATAAATATACTATTTCACTGTAATTACCTAATAGTCTTTTAAAATATTTTATTAAACTTTGTAAAGGCAACAACAAAAAACTCAAGGCAAACTTTCCTGAGGATGCAATTGATGAGAGACACACAATGGGAAAGGGGTTTTGCTCATCACTTCTTCTCACCTCTCCTGGTCAAAATATTCCACAAGCTTAGGAAAACATTGATTTGCAGCAAGGCTGCAAACGAAGACCCTTACAGATAATAACTGCAGATACAAACATGAGACCCAAGATAGAAATCCTCTACATACCTTTTTTTTCAAATTTATTTTATGTTTGATTCACTTATATAAGTAAATTACTTTCAAATCTTAGGTCACTGAATTTATTTGGGAACTGGATCCAGTGGTTTCATTCCTATCTCTCCAGGTGTTGCAGTAGGAGATCACTTTTTGCTTTGGTCAGTAGAGAGTGGAGTGCCACGGTGGTCAGTACTTAAACCAATATTATTTTCTATTTGTATAAATGATATCACTAACAACATTAAGCATTGCAGAAAATATGTATATGCATTTATGACCAGACTTGCTCATCAATTCCATAGTTGAACTTAACGAAGACCCTAGACTGAATATCAACATGGGCTAAACAAAATGACCTTATCATAAATCCAGGAAAATTCCAGGCAATCATAATGGGACATAATCAATTATTTATTGAGCAAAACTAATCAAACAGTATTCATTCTCATGAAACTTAATGACTTTTTCAACAAGCATGTTTCCTGAGTGAATGAAAACTGCAAAAATAATACCTATATTTAAAAAGGGTGATAAGAATAAAACTGAAAATTATAGGCCAATAGCAATCTTCAATTTCAAAAATGCTAAAAAAAGGCTATCTATAATAGATATCACAAATTTATTCAAAAACACATGTTACCTTCAGCACAAAATGGGTTTATAAACATGAAATCAATTGGGACTGCCATATTTAATATTTTACAGCTCGTTAGACAAAAAAAGAATATAATGTGGGAATATTTCTAGATATTTCCCAAGCCTTCCATCTAGTCAATCATGAGATAACGCTGAAAAAATTGCAATGCTTTGGTATAAGAGGTTTAGCAAACTGCTGGTTTAGATCATATCTAAATCACATGAACTACTAGTTGAAGTAGTATAAACAAATTGCCATAGTCATATATCTGAAGTGTATAGATCTGATACAAAGCATGTAACTTTAGTTCCCCAAGGTTCAGATTTAGGGCCTTGTTTATTTTTACAATACATAAATGATTTAGTAAACTATTTACATCCAAATAAGATTGTATTGTATATTGATGACACATCCATAGATATAAAGGATGATGATAAAAGATGTTAAACAGACATATTGATTTTAGAGCAAAGAATGCAGAAATGGTGTGTACAAAATAAGTTAATAATAAATAAGAATAAATCTGTAGCCATCTAATTCAGTCATGTTCAAAATACTAATCCTCATAAGCTGCCAATAAAATTAGAAAATGAATTGCTGCACTATAAATCCACTCTGAATTCCTGGGTATATGGATTCATGAACATCTGAAATGGAGCACACATTGAAAAACTGGTTCTAAGTTAAGTCAGCTTTATTGTATGTCTACGTCCATAAAAAATATTGCCAACTTGAAAACTTTTAGGAATCTATACTTTGCACATTTTAACAGTTTGTGATATTTTGGGGTAAACATGATAAAGAAAATCTTATTTTCAAAATTCAAAAACAAGCAATTAGAACAATAATGGGGAAGAAACAAAGGGTTTCTTGTAACAATTTATTCTGAAAACTCCACATATTACCACTTCTTTGCTTATATATATTAGAAGTCATGACATTTGTTAGAAAACGCCTGGTATTCTTTCTGACCAACTGTGAAAAGCATAATATTATACAAGAAATAGCCATACACCAAGTATAATTACACATAATTATTTATTATTCAGCAAAGGCATAAGACATTCTGGAATTATATTATAAAACAAGCTGCCTGATAATGTAAAACATACCACCTCAGAAGCTATATTTAAATGCAAAGTGAAAGAATTGTTATTAGAACACTGTTTTTATTCATTTGAAGAATTTGTATATACTTTCCAACAATTATGACTATATTTATTTTTGTTTTTTATTTATCTAATTCTATACTTTATATATGTACTTATGTTTAAAATCAGAATTAAAAAAGTAAACAATTAATAAATGTCTCTATAAGATTTTAGCTTTAAACCTAAATATTATATTATGCTCATCTTAGTAGCCATATACTTCTATTTATTTCACTTAATTTTTATGTACATGCTAAATATGATCTGTATTGGCAATGAGTGTAACTTGTGTATTGTGTTAATAGTTACTATTATCCACTTCTCTTTGTTTAGTTTTTAACTAATGTAATTTAATATGTATGTATATCCATGTAAGACTGAGTGGAAGAAAAGATCCTAAGCCCTTAACTCTGTCAGTATAAATAAATAAATAAATAAATAAATAGATGTAATGCAAAAAAACTTAATGAAACAAAAGTGCTAATAAAATTGTTTGTAGAAAAAACCCTGTTTCTATTTTATAATAACCTTCATGCCAAATTCAAATAAAAGATAAGTTTCTGGCCTCGCTGATAAGAGTTATCGCCTTCACAAAACTCTTATCTGATGTAATACCTTACTTGTTTAATTGCAGCTGTAACTTCTGCTTTGCTGTGTTCAAATATAGTTGCATAAAGAAGGCTATGTGTAGAAGATTGTGACATGTTCAAAATGTAGTTTCGAGCTGTTATTAAGTTCTTCACAAAAGAAGAACTTACTCCAAACGAAATTAAATGTTGTTGTTGAATGTTGTATATGAGTATGGGGAAGCATCCCCCTCATATTCTACTGTAAAAGAATGGGCCAAACTTTTTTGACTGAGTTGAGAAAGCATTGAAGATGAAGAGCATGAAGGTTGTCCCTGGAGGTGCTCACTCCTGAAAACATCGCTCTTGTGGAAGAAGAAATTATGGAAGCCTGGCAACTCAAAGTTACAGAAATAGCAGCAAGGTAGGGCCTTTCTAAAAACCCAATCTTTTGAATTATTCATGAATATTTAAACATGAATAAGGATAGTGCAAGCTGGGTGCCTAGACTTCTTTCCTCAGTCCAAAAGCAGCAATGAGTCATCTGTAGTTAAGCATTCTTGGAGCTCTGCCATGGCAACGAGAGAGAAGTTCTGCAAACCGTTATTACAGGAGATGAAACTATGGTCATTTACTTTGATCCCTTGTCCAAAAGAGAATCAATGGAGTGATGTAAACCTGGTGAAGCACCGCCTCTAAAGGCCAAGGTCACTCAGTCAACCAAGAAGATCATGACCTCAATCTTTTGGAACTGTGAAGGAATACTCTTCATTGACTTCAAGGAGAGAAACACCACAGTAAATGGGGAGTACTATGCTGGCCTACTGCACAGACTACATGCTTCCATCAAAGAGAAAAGACGAGGAAAGCTGATTGATGGTGTGCGCCTTCTTCATGACAATGCGCCTATGCACATAGCTCTTGTTGCAAAGGAAGGTGTGAGGAAATGTGGCTTCAAGGAGATGGACCATCCACCCAGATCAGATCTAGCTCCCAGTGACAATTTCCTCTTCTCAAAACTCAAGAAGGTAGGGGGGGATTGAAATGTTAATTCAAAGATGTGATAAGTGTATTGCAATAGCAGGTAACTAAATTGAAAAGTGAAATATAGTTTTTGTCTTTATCATACCTAGAAAATGGTTAGGCTGGAAAATTATAGACCTATCCTCATATTTATAAAAAAACATTAATAAAAAAACAACCACTTGTATTAATACTGATATTCCTACATTTTAATTGCTGCTACAACACACTATTATTCTATTAATTGACATAGGCAACAATGTGTTCACCATACCTGCATTCACTACATAAATCAGATAATATTACTCCAGCTTTTATTGTTATCCTGGCATTGACTGGATGCTAGAAAGAAGTTGCACTCCCTCATTCTTCTGCGTAAAATTCTATATACTTCAATACACTATCTTTCACCCCTTATCTTCTCATTGCAATTTAAATACTCAATCAAATAAATCAATTCAATTCTCTTTACACCGAACCTTTCACTTTTCTTTATCTTTCACAGTTGTTGTTACTCATCTCTGGAACTCTCTGCCATCTCATATCAAAGACTGCAAGTCATAATGACAATTTAGAATATTCTTTGAAGGTTATTTTTGGGGGGGGATGCAGCATTTAAAAGTACTATGCTCAAATTGTTAATGCCATTAACTGTATTGTGTATTGTATATACTGAAATTGTAGTTGTTCATGATGAAGTAAAACAGTGCCGGTCTTAACTTTGCCAGATAAAATATATTAATATTATTATAATAAAAAAAAAACTCATATCAAGCAATGTTATAGAAAATCGGGGATAGGGCAAATCAGCAATCTTCTAGAGGATGTTGCTGCAGGAATCTCTACGAATAACAATTAATAACATAAACATTCATAAATTTAAATATGATTATACAGAAAATATTGCTTTAACAATACAACAAAGTTATCCAGATGCACCGCAAACTTTTATTATACCTGTATTTTACTAAAAAAAAAATTTGGTTTGTCCAAATGAAAGTGAATTTTTTTTTCTGAATGATTTATTGGTTGGAATATATGAGCATAAAGGAAGTAATAGTGATACATGGGTGTTATAATCTGCTTGTCTGTTGAAGCAAGTGTCTGTGCATCTCGAGGTTATGGACACTCTGAACAAAGAATGTGTGAAACCAATCTTCAAAGAAATGGACTCGCCTCTGCTTGGTAATGCAACAGACGCTCCATGCAAGCCAAGCTTTCTGCTCCTCAGAAAGATGCTTGGGGACCATATGTGCGCAAACCTTGTGGTATTCCAACCATGGAGAATGGTGTGAACATTCTGCATTCTCTTGGGTGGTGATTCATCTTAAAAAAATTGACTCCTTGCCGATGGTTAATTGAGCTTGACCAGATCTAGACATGTCCTCAATGTGCGCACATCTGAACACTGTGCTGTGTGACAGACAAGCATTCCCATACCACATAGCAATAAATTTCAGCTCCACTAAAACCTTTTGCCCTCAAAAATTGAATTACTGCTCACTGGGCCTGGTTGGATGAATCTCTGTTGTGAACATATTCATTTGAACATTTTTCTGCACATGTAAACAACACATTAAGCCATCAGACCATACCAGTCTGCTTTCTTACAAATAATGCCACCTCCCAGAGCAAACACAAACTTCTGGATAGCTAAGGTATGACACTAAGACAGAAGTCTTAATTTCATTTGGGCAATACTTATACTTATGTAAGACAGTCTAATGCAATAAGACTGAGGTTGTATATTTATGTTACAGAATAGTGATGTCAGGGGACACGCCAGCAATACAAGGGGAAGCCCTGGTCGAGTTTAAAGAGCTGAGTGTTGCTACAAAGTGCATGATGGATAAGGGAATTCAGACATGTCCAGAGGCACTGAATGACATAAAGACAACACAAGTTCCAGAGTATGCCTCTCCACAGTCTTGTTCCCTACCAGCTGTCCCAGAGAAACAGGATGAAGAAGCCATTGAATGTGTGGATGCAGCAACAATATCCTGTTCTGAGACTGAATCAAAAGCCAAGGCTGTCAGTGAAAACAAACCAAATATTGATGCATTTGTGCTGGAGCAAGAACAGGATGAAAGTTGTGCAATGCTCTGTCTAACCTACACAATGCAATGCTGTGAATGTACAATCCTTTGACGCACCTTCACACAAATAATTTCTGTGATCCTGTGCATTCCATTGCCATAGGGGAATGCGCTTTTAAGGCTCGTGTGTCGTTTGAGATTGTTTGGGCTAAATGTGATATTAAGTCAGAGTAAAGGTACTTAATTTGTTGTCAAATTTAAACAAATGATTAAAACAAATTTATACCAGAACTTTCCAATGTGAAGACAAATAGAACATTCAACTTTTGCCCTATAGTATTAGAATTTCAATAGATGGTTGTGATGTAGCAATTAATTAATTAACATGTTGGGGACTCATGAATGTAAAAAAATGTTCCAATTTGTTTTGAGCATTATGACAATAAGAAAAAAATATCTAGAGACAAAGTGTTAAAACTCTTCCAACACCACATAACCAGTTATATCACAATTTCTGTCACAACTCTTAAGGAATAATTATTAAGTGAAATGAGCACAGTCACTTTAAATGTCAGAGCAACTCATATTTAGTGCTGGTTCCCAAAGTGCGGGTCACAACACCCTGGATAGTCACGAGGACATTTACAAAACAAAAAGACATCTCATTAACCTCCTATCTTATATTTAGGAGCATAAAAGACAAAAATGTTTTAGCAGTTGTGAAGTTTGGGGTCCAAAGCGATACACATGTAATGATATTTATAAGTTCTAGACAATTTCTGGCTTTTGTTTCAATGGCAGTCATATATAAACTTATTTTGCATTAATGCAAATTGAAAAAGGTATTAAAGTTTTAAGGGCTTCTATTAATTGCATTTTTTTTTTTTTTTCATTTTAAACTTCTCTAATTCTATACTCTGTAGAAAAGAAGTCCAGTTTCAACAGTTGATCAGGAAAGCGTGCCATGTCCTCTTTGTGTTACCCAGGTGCACCTTCTTTTTACAATGGATCTCGAGCGACATTGGATTAATAGGAAACGAGATTGCTGATACTTTAGCAAAAAAAGGAGCCATCATAAAATTAAAATCAACTTTTTAACTACATCTTCCTTCTAAAAAGATTAATAACTGAACAAGAACAACCAAATATCCAACAAAAAAATTAAAGATAAACCATATAAAGATTTAAAGACATTCAAACACCTTGAGTTGCAATTGCTTGTCAGAATATCTCTTCAGGATGAAATTGATCAAGGAAAGCTACTGCCCATTGTGTAAGGACGTGAATACTATGCTAAACAGTTTGCAGGCTGTTTATTGGGAAGCTAGGGAAAAATATTAGCATCCCCAATGACCATTAACAACCAACTAACATTTGATCAGGAAGTATTTCAATGAGCTTTTCCTTAGTTTTTGTTGGAATTGCAACAAGTTGAAATGTAACTGTTTAGAAATGGATTCACTATTTGTCTGTGTCTATTACAATTTTATTTGAGTTTCATCTGAAAAATTTTCAAAAAGGCATTGTTTAAAATTGTACAAACTTAATTGCATATCTGCAGAGACAAACACAGAATTGTTGTTTTACAGATAAATTTCCCATTAGTTCTTGAATACAATATAGATCTTTGTCATGATGGACAGAAATCATTTGTTTATAAAATTTATTTCTACTTTTCTTTTTGAGTTCAATCATCTTTATAGCCACTGTTTATTTTTCAAGTTGCATAGCAGAAGGTTACAAATGAATAATCGTACTGCTGTGACTTCAAAAACATAGGAAACCATTATAATGTTATGTACAGCATTAAAACATCAGCTATTGCTTGTTTCATGGACATTTTAAATTGTCAATGTGCTTTGTTTTTAAGAGCAAATCTGGCCTTCAAAATGTGTCATAACTTGTAGATAAAAAGAATTCAGTTCAGCATTAGATATTCACCAATCATATGGGTGATAAGTTCTTTGGGCCAGTGTTGTTTATGATCTGCCGTAAGGATCCAGTATAATTGCTCTGTTCATGTACCAACAGTAAGTAACAATGGCATGTAATTAATCACCATCCTTTCTTCAGAGCCTAGCAATAGAGATTCTGTGTCTTACTGCACCAATAATATTTTACCTTCAGCCAATAGCAGTGTGGGATTTTAACAGCAGACAAACTCCATGTTAATAACATTGAATGGCAGTCTATAGTCACCATATTTTCCTCACAGCCTTTGAGATTAACTGTTTAGTGATAGAGGTTCTGTGTTTTACTGCACCAATAATATTTTAGCTTCAGCCATTGCAGTCAAACACAGAACCTCTATTAACTAAACAACTTTTGATATTACTCAATATCCCAACAATAATACTGATAAAATTTCTGGCAGTTGTAAGTTTATCCTAGACTGCTATTGGTTGAAGCTATTACACCATTCCACTTGGGGTTTGTTGCCTGTTAAATGCTACACTCTTTCGTCTTTTCTTAAGAAACACAATAAACTGCACATTATATAGAAAAACAAATATTATTAAATAAAATGTTAATTGGAACTTGCACAGTGAAGCCAATCAGATAATTGATATTATTGTATGGTTTAGTTGAACTAGACACTCTTAATGCTTCACTTTTTGTCATAATATATAGAACTGGTTTCGAGAACATTTTGTTCTCATCATCACCTAAGCTAAAAGTCACTTCGATAATTCATTAAGCTGTGGGAATGTATATTCTGCTCTGTGAAGCATTAAGAGTGTGTAGCTGAACTAAATCATACAAAAAATATTATTGTTTTTCTCTCTTTAGGACACTGTACTTAATTACAACTAAAACACACACATTTTTTGTCTACATATTTGCTTGATACAAGAGTAATTGATGATTTTTCATGAAGTTTTATGAAATAATGTTCATCACGAAATAGTCTGATGCAATAATGTTGTAAATAAAGTATTTTTTATAATTTCTTGTTAAACACTAAACATGAGTGTTAATGCAATAATTTACAGTACTTATAAAATTTCCATGCTCTTCCTTAGCAACGAAATTGCAGCTGGAGGATTTAATTTTAGATCAACCCATGTTAAGGTGTATTCAAGACAATTATGGGCTTTCTATTTGTGGGAATATAGTGGTAGACTATTGTGACATTTTTGTGATTTGACTGGGTAGTTAATAGTTACTACCAGAATACTTAAGCTCAGCACTCCGTAAGCAAACATTTTCAGAATTAATAAAGCATACGACAGTTTATAATATTGTAGACATCTGCTTTAGTAGCATTATCTATATTGCAACATCCTAATCTACAACTGTTATTACTGATAACAAACCTAGATAATGTTATGTATTCCTATGTCCAACAAATTTACTGGTTAAAATGTGTTAAAAGTTATTGATTTTTATAGAAAATATTTTGCATTAATTTTTAAATCAAAGAAGGAAACTTTAATGGTTTTATATTTTCACAACCTTAGCATTAACATTTTTTTAATTTCATTATCAAAATGTCTAAAAAAACATCTGTAAAAGTTTTTTTTAAAAGTTTTGTAACACAAATTTGTTCTAATATCTTACTGCTTATTCATAGGTGCTAACCATCTTGAGGTTACTTCAGAAACTGTTACTATATATTTGGAAATGTCAAAAGTATTGTTACTTTGTTACTTTTGGATTAGCACATTTGTTCCCATATTATGAACTATTGAAAAAAATATGTTCAGGGCACTGTTTTAACTTATAAGACAGAATTTTATTCTTTTATTATAATATACCTATACTGTTAATATATAAAGTTTGAGAATAAACTAAATATACTTTTACATTGAATTTGTGTTTCATTTTAGTTTAGAAGAAATCAGCACTGATGACTGTAAGCTGTCTGTACAAGGAAGATGCCAAAAGCCTTTAGTTAGCCTAAGCTCAAAAACAAATCTAAATTGAAAAATATCACAATTATTAAAGTGTTCTCTACTAATACTTATACCATGTGTTCAATTTTAAATGAATTTCCTTTTTTGGACATTGAATGTTATATTATTTTTTTATTATCTTCATCTGAACTAGAATTAAATTGTAACAAAACTTATTTATAATTTTAAAAGTGGTCTCTAAGGGCACCATGAATATATAAAAGAACATTATTAATCTATTCTTGAGGTTATTTCTGTTTTGGTTAGAGAGGAGTATTTATGATCAGAGCCCAGAAGTTCAAGCATTTATGTTAGTTAAAATAGGCAGGCAAAAAGGCACTGAAAATAGCAGTAATGTAATTAAAATAAGCATTTATTAAAAGTGAAAATGGAGAGTAATATCACTCATTATTTAATATACTTATTAATTTCTTTATCACTTAATTAAAATATTTAAGCTTACTTTTCTTGGTTACAAGTCACAAAATGTTTTTTCAAGGTATCAAAGTGTCAGCTGCTTGTCAGAGGGAACATTTTTCATCATGGAAAAAGAACATTCTATTTCCACTTAAGTGATTGGAGAATATTTAAAATAAACTATTTCAGAATGACTCATACCAGTTACAACAGAACATTCACCTTTTAGGACATCATGGAAATGTTGGTCAACACATTAAAAGTAGTTTTGAATAGTCCTGGAAAATGTGCAGTGGTTTCTGGTAGAGTTCATTTTCTGTTTATGCATTTATCAGGAAATCAGGTTAATATCTCTCTTACTTCCATACTGAACACATTGTAGGGAGAGTTTATTGCATGGTTGTACTGCTCTCATCTTTCTCGCTTGCATATGTTTGTTACATTTATAGAGTTGAGAAATTGTCCCCACCACAAACTTTCTAAAATTGTCTCGCGCACGTTGTTGTAAGATCATTAGTTAGGACTATTCAAACTACAGTACTTTCCTCATCCCCTCTGTTTCATTATATTCATATACCTAAGGTAAACATGCATTCCCTTCACTAATGAAGGTTCTGCTATTTAAAGAGCTTAAGTGAATGGGTTGAGGAGAAGGTTTTTGACTGCTTGAAAAGAAATATAGGCAAAGTAAAAACTGGCCCTACTGACCCCAAATATATGGAAATGTGTTCATTTCTATCTGACTCTTAAATACATTCACCCAGATAGAAAAAGCATTTTGCCTATCTTCCGGAATCTGGTTATGATATATTTCAATGTGTGAATTGCTGGCCGATTGGCCAATATTTCAATAACATAGTATTTTTTTTTTTTTTTTTTTTAATTATCAGGCACCTCACCTGAAGATGGGAGCAAGTGTTTCCTAAATATGTCCATTTATAACCAAGTGAAGTATAGGTGTCACCAAACCAACTCTATATCAACATTATTTTTCTAATTCATTTAAGAACTTTCGAAAAATAAGATATTTTTAAAAAAAATTCTGTTGGAACTCACACAGTGAAGCTTGTTAAATGTAAATTATAATTAATCTGTCCTCTAACACACTCTTATGCTGCACTTACTTTTAAATGTGGTGGGACACTTGGACACTTGGTCTGCCATTCTTCACAACATCTTGCACTGAACCTGTCTGCTGAAATGTATTAATTAAATCACATACAGTATCTTGGTATGGTAGTTTTGAATTTGGAAACTTAGCAATGAAATGTTGTTTAATTCTCATAGTGTAATGTTCATGTTCAGCAAATTTTTCACTATAAACACACATTCCTCTGTAGAGTACATTTTAATTGCTGTTTCACTTCACAAAAGACTTCATGAATTATTTTTTAAATTTGGGTACACAGTTAGGAAAAAGTTGCGATAGCAAGAAAAATTATCAAAATTATGAAGATGGATAAAGGTATGTTGCCATATGAAATTATGATCATTCTGTATTGAACAGCCCTCATATTTCATTATGCAATCAATAAATGTGATATTGCACTTAACTCCTATATAGCATAACAATGTTTCACTCACCAGAAGTCAGGAATGCTAAGATGACAGGACTAAGGAAGGGAAGGATTTCTTTGGAACACACTCATCTCATTGCTCTGTAAGAAATAAAATACTTTATTGTGTGTTTGCTGTGACTACACAAAACATCCTGTTTGATTTGTTTTCTCTCACTGAGAAGTCAGTTTACAATAAGTGATTCCTGGTGATATCTATTCACAGCATTACACTAATATCTCATTCATCTTAAAACTAGAGGTTTAGTTGATATTACAATCTGTTTACATTTGCACAGTAGTATGACAAGGGCTATACCAAGCTTGCAGGACACTCAGTCTTCATCTTTGGAAAAAAATTTTGTTACATACAATGGTTGCTCTGAAAATAATGCCTACTATTTTACTTTATTAACTTATGCCAGAGATAGCATGCTGAACCTTCAACATTACATTTAATTTGTTTGCTACGCGACAAACAGCAGCACTGGGGCAAGCTGGTAAAAATTACCTCTGACATGCAAGTGTTTATTAAACAGAGGTACACCATCCAGATCTTTGATATTCTGTTGAGGATGTGCGCATAATAAGGTTATGGGTGTATGAATGTTGCCTTCAACATTCTGAAAAGTGGGATATTGTCAGGGTTGCTGAACAATGAAAGTCTCTAACAAAGTTGCAGTCATTAGCAGAAATACTGTCTTTTGGAATAGAAAAGATGTTTGTCATTACTATTAAAATTGATCATTTGCTGTGGTTGTTGGTTTAAAAACTTTTAATAAAAACAAAGCTTTAGCTGGATACTGCAGTCAGCATCATCATTGGACTTAGTGTCTGAAGGGGCAGAGAGGGTCAGACACTTTTACTCAGTTCACTGATGATGTTAGCTGCAGTAGTCAATTATTATTATTATTTGATCATGAAAGCTAGAGAGTGCTGAAATTCTTGTGAATTTCAACATTAACTAATGAGTTTATGAAAAATGTGAATTTCCAAGACAGAAAATTACAGATATAACACAAAATTTGCAGTCATTAACCATAAAGAGTGACTAAAATATTATTTTACTGGGAACTTTACTGGGAATACATTATATGTATTAAATAAATTTTGAGATGATTAAACTAATTATTGATAGTATCGCCCAAAAGTTAATATTAAATATGTTATAACAACATACTGTAATTATAAATGAATGTATTTGGGAGCTAAGTTAAATATTAGCACTACTAAATTCTATTACATTAGGTAACATGCAATGTTCATCATAATGCAATAGTATCAGTAAAATAAACAGTGGGTCACTGCACGGATGGCATGTAATCTGATGCTGATAAGTGGTTGAGTTCAGGTGCCCTGGGGTCCATGTAGTTTTGCCACTCCTGCTCTAGACAATGTAGTTATTGCATACTCTTCTTTTGTCTTTTACAGCATGCATTATTTTTAGAACAATCTTTGTATTATATTTTTTAGAGCTTTTCAATTATTCCATCTTTCTCTTAGTCATGAGCTAACTGAAGAACATGCTTCACAGTGAACTGTACAATTTAACACGTCAGTTAGAGTTGTCCACTCCTGACTGCTGTTCGTTAAAAAGGAACATTTTGTTTGAATAGCCAAACTGCATAAGAAAAAGCAATATTCAGAATATCACAGATATTTTTTCTTATTCACACGTTGAACACTGAAATCAAGCACCCATGCACTTCAAGGCATAACAAGAGCTGTGACTTGCCCACCAAGAGAATACCTCTTGGGTAGTAGACTAGAGGACGTGTCATCAAGGTGCTAAGTCTTAAAACATTTGTGCATATCCTCCATTTTTTGTGTAAATTTAGGAAAAATAAAACTAGATAATAAATGTATCACAATGAAATCTTCAGTACACTTACAGTATCAAAGAATATCACCGCCAACCTATTGCTGTAGAAGAAGGTATGCTAACCTATGCCAAATGGCGATCAAGTGTCATAAATGGGCAGAGGGTGTGCCTCTGAGTTCAGAACATATTTGTCAAGACTCAGCATTTGTTGGTCACTGCTGAAAAGGAGATAGAGGTATTTAAGTGTCTCACTCAGAAAAAATGACTCCATCATGTCTCTCGGACGCGTGTTCAATGGACTACGCACATTTCCTATGGAGGTGTATCCATTTGAAACTTTGGTATGTTTCTCAAAGGCCTGTAAACAAAAAAAATCTTCAATTCCCTTCTTCCACTCTCATGTTAGGTTCAGGCAACATTATTGACAGTGATAAATGTATGAAATAATATGGTTAATATAGTGTCACATAGGGTAAATGCAAGAAAATTACAGTGCAATAAAAGTTAATAACATTTTTAATGCACTTATGCCCATTTTCTGATATGCCAGATATCTATTCAATAAGATATTGGTAAAATATATCTTCCATAATTGCAATAAGTGTTTCTAAAACATTAGATAGAAAATATCTAACAGATATCCTTTCAATAACACATCTAATAAAAAAATCAATGATATCCCTTTGATATGTTTGATGTGTAAAATGATGGAGTGTACATGTGTAGAGTTGCAGCTACCACATTTTTTTTTATTGAATAAATCTACTTGGAGCTATTAATGTTATATCTCCACACATTTAATATCTGAGAGAGAACTGAATTTCCAGTTTTGAATCTTCAGCTTAGTACTTAAACACTAGCATAATCAGTTCTTTTATTTTTAATTATATATTTCTCTTCAGGCACTTCAATAAATAGATTCTTTTCAAATTCATTCAAGCTTTTATCATGTTTACAGTTCATGTTCCAATCAAATTAACTGAATTGTTAAATTCAATTTCATTTTCATTATTGAGGCATCATAGGTGGCGGACATTGATAACATGAGATGAAATGATATACTAGGAAAGAATTTTTTTTAAAGGAATGAAGAATTCCAGGTTTCAAGCCCAGCATTTGCCATTAATGAGGACTGAAAAACCTGGAAAAAACCTTAAGTCAGGGATGATAATTCAGACAAGAATCGAACCTCAGACATCATGGTCATGACTTTGTACCTTAATCAATTTGGCCATTCATTTCGTAATTAAAGTATGACACGTAACTGACATTTGCCTTTGTTTCAAATGCATATTTCAGTCCAGTATCTTAGACTGTTGTTTTTTAAGGTTTTTGATGAATTCTATGAAAATAATTTCTTTCCTTGCTTTATTCTCTTTTAAAGTAATCTTTTTTGACACCCTTTTCACAACTGTAATGAAAATGTGAATTCTAAAAAATACAAATAAAAACAAATGGACTAAAAAATAAAATTATTTAAGCACAATAGGGAAGCTTGATTCTTCTGCCATCTCTTGACTGAAATTGATGCTGCAACATAGCCATATATATGTAAATATATTAACATTATCTCAAAGTGCAATATTATACTTGAATACTGATAAATACATAATAAAGTATTTAAATGTTCATTATTTCTGAGAAAAAATGTAGCAGGAATTATAATAATAGGTTTAAAAAATGAAACTGTTTAAGCTTTCACCGCCAGCGTTAATCCAATAAAATGAGTTTATTACTACAGAATAGACATAACCTAATTCAAGGTGGTAAATAGTTGTTCCTCCATTTTGCTCTTATATAACATCACTGTAACTTTTTACTAATAAATTAAATTCTTTCATGGAATAAATTCTTAAAAACCTCATACTTTAAAAAAACTTCCATTGATATGCTTATAATGTATTAGACAATACTTTCTCAGAAAGGCCTATATTCTATGTTTGATGTTCTATTGTTTCACAGTCATTTCCCGTATAGTATGATGCTATGGCAACAGCTAGAGAAACTAAATGATGAAAACGCAAGTTGCTATCTAATGGACAGTTCTGAACTTTGCTATCAAACAGATTGTTATTAAAAGGTTACATACTAGCTGGGAAACTGATGTAAGTTATCTCTCTAATAAAACTTATGGAACAGATATATATGGTGTAGATATTTAGAGCTTTATGCAACCGAGCCCTATACAGGGATGAATATCACATATAAACAGATTTTGTGTGTGTGTGTGTGTGTGTGTGTGTGTGTGTGTAATTTACTAAAGTCAAATTAAATAAAAATTTTCCCATTTAGACACACATTTTCCCCAGCAGATAGGAAACATCTTAATACTTTATTGAAGAAAAAGCGGGGTTAACTACCTGCCAGTTGCACACAAATGCTTCCACATCTTGACTGCAGAGAATTCACTGATCTTTCAATACTTTTGTTAATGATTCAAAATATTGTAGTTGCAAGGCGATAAGTCTGCACAATAGGGATGGTATTCCAATGCTGTCCAGTAGATTTCCTGGAGTTTTTCTGATGTCAAAGCAGTTGTATGTGGAGGGGCATTGTGTATTAAAGATGAAGAGCTTCTTGAATTGGTTTTTGTTTTTTTCACCTAAAAGAACATTTTGCCTCAAACAGAAGCCAGCAGTAATAAAGCATTAACTGTTTGACATTCCTGATGAAAATCAATGAGAAAAATGTGTTGTGAGTTCCAAAAAACAAATCAAAGAACCTTCTTACCCGACAGGCACATTTTTGCTTTGACAGGAATGAATTTCCCTATTTTCCTTCACTCCTAGATTGCTGATTCCTCAGGAGTATAATGAAGTACCCATGTTTCATCGCAGGCTACGATCTGATGCAGAAACATCTCTTCATGATCCCGTTATTGGGCCAAAAGTCTCTGACACACCATCTACATCTACAACTTTTATCCTCATTAAGATGTCGGTCCTGGTGGTGTAGTGGTAACCATACTTGCCTTCTAAAACCAAGCCTGAAAGAAGAGGCCTCTGAGCAAAATTTATCAGCCATTTCAAGCCCTGAATAGAATGGGACACTGATGACCTGAGTTGTTAAAGAGCATCTGTAAATAAAACCAAATCAACAAAAAAATCCTCATTAAAAATTCTTGGAAACTACCTTGATAAGATTTTTTGAAATGATGGATTGAGCACTTTCAGAAGTTGTTTCAGAAATTGTCAAATGTTGGTAACACTCGATTTGTTTCCAAACAGCCAGAATGTTTGTATCCATTTTGCTTCTTTGAGATTATGTTCATAACAATCTTTGTCCACAGTTTCTTGTCCTGTGAAACTTCTGTGCCACTCATTCACATGTGTCTTATCTCCAATCTGTGCAAAATTCAGTCATTTTTACACTCTGCTATTCCAAAAAATTAATAATAATAACAATGCATTACACAATTGATTGTACCTCTTCTCTTTTGCAATCATCATCAACTTGTGCAAATTTGGGCAGGAGGCGACCTTAACATAATTGGGCACTAAAGCGGGCAGTACTTATGTTGCAGTTGAAGGGATGAAGCCTTATTCAGCAGTACAGAGAGATATTTGATCACAATATCAAAGATGTACTTCTAAAAGTGATCCTACATAATTTAAGAGCCAATCAAATTCTATTTTTATTTTTCTTTCTTTTTGGGGAAAACTATTTTTATTTGTGCACCATGCTAGTTTGCTAAGTGTTTGGTATGGCAAAGTTGTTAACACAATTAAGAAGTATAATTTACATAGATTCCAAGTCATTCATAGTAATGAATATGGGAGGGAGAAAAAAAAAGAGTGAATGAACATGGCAAAAATTGACATTTTCATGCTGTTTTCAAGTATACCTAAAGATAAACTTCTAATTGATCTAAATGATTGGCTAAGAACAAATGGAATTAATGATGTACACATAAAGGAATACATATAGCTAACCTCTTTTTGAGCCTATTTGAAACACACATCAACTCAGCATTTCCATACATATTTAAAATCTGGTATAAATATGTTGACGATATATTGCCATAGTAATAAAAAATACATTGACAATGCCATAAACTTCTATAACAGAAACAGATAACATGTTATGATTTCTGGACATATAAAGCATCAAGAAAACCTGGAATTTGGCATCTACAGAAAGAACACACATGCAAACAATCACGTCAAAGCTGATGGATTTAACCCCCAAAAGATATAAACATGCAGTGATCAGCAGTTTAACTCACAGACAAGTTAATTAACTCTCATATTAACAAGGAAAAATACTGTAAAAAAAACAAGCAAATAGAAAAAACAGAGATGAAAAATGGATTTAGCAAAGAACTAGTGCACAAAAAGGTACAGAAGAATTAGGCAGAATTAGGCAGAAACTTATTAAAGAAACCATAACACTTTCAGAAAGAAAAGATAAGACAATTTTTAAAAAATTCACATATCATCCATAGGCTATGCTAATTTCAAATTATTCTATAAGATTTTAATACCAGATTGGCACCTATAAACAGATTTAATGTAAAAAGTCTCCTGAATGATAATATTAATGACAGTATTCCAATGGAGAAAAAAAGCAGGTATTTACCAAATAAGATATGCAGAATGTGAAAAATCTATATGGAAAAAACAAAGAGAAAGATTTAAAACAGGAACAGGAACATTAAATACAAACAAATCGAGAAATCGGCAGTAGCATCTCATTTCTGGACAGAAAACTACGACAGTGAAAAGGAGTAAAATTATTAAAATCAGTACAACGACCTGTGGAGTTAGCAATATGGGAGAAAACCTACATTTATAAATACAAAACAAATTAATGAACTTTGACACTTCCAGGGATGAAAACATTAAGTTAAGTTCATCACATCTCCATCAGAGCAGAATATACATATTCAAAGCATAAAAAATTATCCAGCAGTTGATGGTTAACTGATAATGTAGACAATGGTCTGCAAAACATGTACTAAATTTAAACTCGTGGTGATGGTGGTGTTGGCGGCAGTGGTGGTGGTGGTAGTGTTAACGGGGTACTTTAAGAGAGTTTTAAAAACTTCCCGCACTTCAGCCATAGGCTTTTCGTACCAATCCCTAGATCCCTTATACTGATTCGAATTCTGTATTCTTAACAAGATCCTGAACCTTACTTCCTATAAGGGTATCATCCATATTAAAATATGGTTGTGAACCAAAGACTCTTTTTCTCCAGGACCTCACACAAGGAGTCTCATGAAATTGGTTGCAAAGTCTGCAAATGGATTCTTCTTGAAAGAGTCCCATTTTCTGGAGATGTTTCCCAAATTGACTATGTCCAGTAATTAATCCCACCACTAGCCTTAATTTCCTTCCTAACTTCAGGAGTGTTTTAGTGAGTGTGGGATTTGGTCCATTGATAAAACTTCTCCAAAGGTTTGTCTGGGATAGTTGGACCATCCTGTTATATGTTGCTCTCTCACCCACAACCTAATTGTTATTCTTGCTGTGGATTTGCTAACCCTGCAGGCTGGTTTGGGTCCAATTAAGGGGCTTGATGCTACCTTCTTGGACAGTTTTATCTGCTGCTTCATTCCCTGTCACTCCTTGATGGCCTACTACCCACCTTAATTCAACTGAATTTCATCTGACAGGACTACCAGTTTTTGAAGGGAGTCCCGTTGAGTTAAATTGGTGAAAATCGAAAGCTTGAAGAGCAGCTTGACTATCTGAGAGGATCAAAATATGTTTGCCATTATAACCCTTCTCTACACCTTTTTGGACATATCAAGAATGCCAAAATCTCTGCCTGAAACATAGTGGAGTACTTTCCAAAACTTATACTAATGTTAGTCTTGGGAGTTTCAATGTAAATATCAGCTTTGGCTTGGTTAAGAATTCGCGAGCATCAGTGTACCATATTAGTTGTCCTTGGACCTTCTTTGGCTTTAATCCTACCTGAGTCAGATCCATTCTATAGGTTCGATGAAAACAGAACTGGGTAATCATGAGATCTGATCTCATCTCTCGTTCTGGACTATCCATAGGTATAATAGCCATTCCTCCATTCTTTGAACGTACCAATCTATAAGCTGTGATTTTGCTTTGGCTTTAGGGAATATATCCAGCTTGTTAGATCAAACAGAGTCTCTAGTGCAACAGTTGGGGTGCTTATAAAGGCTTCCATTGTGCACATACAAGCAAGTCTTTGGAAACTTAAAAAATTTAGATATCATAGTGGTTTGCAGCTGAAGAGCCACCATATCATGATACCACAGGCTAGTTAAGGCCTAATGATCATGGTGTATAACCAGACAAACGATAGGTCTCTATTCCCATGACGTTCTGATAAAGAGTCTAAAGGTCACAAGTGACCATTTGGCTTTTTGGATTACTTTATCTATGCAAACATTCCACCTAAGCTTCCTATCCAGCATCATGGTGAGACATTCAACCGTCATGGAAATTTTCACATGCATTCCAAAAAAGTTCAATTTATCAAAGCCTTGTAGGCTTTTCTTTTTTAATAAATGGTATAGTAAAATTTTTTGAGGGGTTCACTATAAGTCGCTCCCTCATGCACCAGTTTTTGATTATAGACAGCCCATCATTCATATGTCCATTATTATCTAGGGAAATTTCTCCATCACCACTAGGGCTGTGTCATTCACATAAGCCTGTACATAGTATCCTTTCTTGTTCATATCCACTTGTAAGTTGTCTAAAACGAGGCTCCATAACAAGAGGGTTAAATTCCTCCCTGAGGACAGCCTCTTGTCTCAACAATCTCCTGTGTCTCTGTAAGTGGAGTCATTAAGAGTGTGTAGTTCAAATCAATCATACAATGATCTTAATTATATGCCAATTTATACCCAGCAATTTCATACAGAGACTAAGTGATGGTAGTCAAGGTGAAATCAATGGTACCATAAACTTGGTGTAGGACAAAGACTAATAATTGCCCATTAAGGAGGAGAAGATGGTTTTATAGAGAGTGTCTTTCTAATTTTTAAATTTAGGCAAAAGTTAAGAGACTATTACACTTCCATAAACTTAGAAAATTCTATTAATGGATATCATTGTATGATTAGTTGAACTACACACTCTTAAAGCTTCACTTACTTTTTATAAAAGTATGGAACAAATGTTCTCGAAACCGGTTCCATACTTTTATAAAAAGTAAGTGAAGCTTTAAGAGTGTGTAGTTCAACTAATCATACAATGATATCCATTAATATGATTGGCTTCACTGTGTTTAAGTTCCAATTTTACATTTAAGTTAGAAAATTCTGCTTCTTCCAGCCCAATTGTTATTATAATGGATAATGCAATGAAAGGGGCAAGTTGCTAACTCAAGTACAGGTAAACACATGGCATCATTAGGTGGATAGAACATGGAATACCTTGATGCTTTAAAGAGTACCATATCAGAAACAGTTTTTAGTGGATGAAATTATTCACAGCCATGGCCATATTCCCCTGTATCTTCCTCCTTTAATATCCAGATTTCAGTCTAATTGAGCTGGTTTGAGAGGGACATTACATGCCAAGTTGCACAGTAATCAACTGACAGTTCTTCAAAACAGAAGGAGAAAGTGTGCAGGAAAATATTTCAGGTATATACCCTTCAAAAAAAGAAAAAAACTGCCATGAACATATTAAAATAAAAGAACTACAGCAATACCTGAACAATTATACAACGGCTATTCAGATATGATTTATAATAGGGATATTTTATAAATATCACACAATCTATGGGCATTTCCATTTGTAGGGAGATGGGCTGATATTATTAAACCACAGAGATGTTAGATGGCAGTTGTAAGCAACATGTGTAATGAAAGAACAGTGTTCATTTCTTGTCCAATGGAGAAAGATGTGGGCAATATGGAAGGTGTATCATTGACAAAGATGGATTGCATGGTATGTGGAAGGGAGGTGTCAAAACTGCAGAAATTCATTAGACCTTTAACTGTGGTACGTGCTCAAGAAGCTCCTGCACAGAAGATGCTTTACCATTAGGTCAATAGGTTTGCCAGTGGCAGGGAATTTGTACACAAGGATGAGAGTACTGGTCATTTGTCAACATTGCTGCCCTCCAGGAACATTCTGGTTATGTCTGAATTGATTATGGCTGATAGGCACATAACCTTTATGAATTGGAATGTCAGACAGGCCTTTGCCGCACAAACCAGCACACAATTATTTTAATATGGAAAAGATGTGCACACATTCTGTTTCAGGGGACTTGGAACAGACAAAGAAGGACAAAAGGATTGGCTACTGGAAATGCATAATTAAGAACCAGATATATTACAAGCTGGTGACAATTCATGGTGTCACTACTACTACTACTACTACTACTACTACTACTAAGTCGGTCCTGGTGGTGTAGTGGTTACCATACTTGCCTCCTACACCCAAAATGCGGGTTCGAACCTGGCCAGGATCGATGGATTTTTTCGGGCGTAAAAATCCTAAGTATGGCTTCCTTTGGAAGGGAAATAAAGCCGTGGGTCCCGTGTCGTACATTTACGGCACGAAAAAGAACCTCAAGCCTGAAAGAGAGGCCTCTGAGCAAAATTTGTCAGCCGTTTCACGCCCTGACTTGAATGGGACGCTGATGACCTGAGATGTTAAAGAGCGTCCATAAATAAATCAATCAAAAAAAAAATGGTGTCACTACCACACACCAAAGAAGAAAATCCAATCCGTGCAATGGAGATATCCAGGGAGTGCGCCTGGCCCAAGAAATTTCATGCTGCTCCATCTGCAGACATTTTTTGGGAAACTTCAGGCAGACATACTGCTAATTGACTGGCTTCCACAACAGTGAGGTGTACTGCAAGATCCTTACATGGCTTACAGGCAGGATTCAGCAATGGCAAAAGTGGAAAAGTGGTGGAAAAGAGCATTCTTCCAACTGACAATGTGTGGCCCCTCAACAGCAACACTATGACTGCAAAGTTGGCATCACTAGGGTTCACTGTTGTGCCATACCCACATATTCTCTGGATCTTACTACATCCAATTATGCCTTATTTGACAACATGAAGTACTTGCTGCAAGATAAAATTTCGGCAACAATGAGGAAATTCAGGCAAATGTCCAGAAGTGGTGACATAGTATTCCCAAACAACGAATTCACGATGCCATAATAAAGTTATCAGGAAGCTGGCAATAGTGTACTGATGGTGGGGAGTATAATGAGAGATCCCATGTGCACTGAACCATGCTGCATAATAAATAAGGGACAAAACAATACTATTATAAATCATTTTTGAATGCCACTCATAATAATAAAGATAATGAAATAGACAGGATTATCATCAAAGTAAATAGACTGGCAATGTTACTACATCTTGGTATTATTTTTTTTAACAGTGTATAATGCCCATTTTAACCACTGAGGCATCACAGGCGGTGGACACTGATGATACATGAGATAAAATGATAAACTGGGAAATGTTTTTTTTTTTTAAGGAAGGAAGCATTCCAGGCCTAAGGTTTAGGGTACCTCCCCAGCATTTGCATTTATAAGGAGTGAGGAAAACCTGGAATAAAAACCCCAGTCAGATGGGAATCAAACTCCAAACCTCCCACTCACAAGTCTGCACCCTAACGACCTTGACCACCCAACTAGTGCTGTTTAAGAGAATGGAGTGCTAAGACCATGAAATGAAAGTGACCTAGCAGTAAACAATGGTGAGTCTTGCCTCTAATATAGTGAAGCTATAGTATTTAGAGTGGTTGAGCTGAAATTACTACTACATAATGTGTGCCATGAAGATGAGCTTTTTACAGAAAGCTCTGATAATATTTGTACACATTGTCTATTTGTAATGAAGTGACAGAAGTCAACATAATTATTTTCATGTAGATCCACACTTTTAATTTTGAAGTAGCACTAGTCTTCAGGGACCTCTAGTGGTCTACTGCAGCATTCAGCACTGAATTATGGGATAAGTAAATGACCTACAACTGGTTTTGTTTTCTCAAACCGGAAGGGTTTTCCTTGTAACAGAATGAGTACATACCTGGAAAATTTGCCATCCCCAGTCTTGGTATGTCTGGTTTCCAGTTAGCTGGTACATGTACCACAGGCTTTCAACAAACTCTGGTCTCAGCAGATTGTGAGCATCATTTGTTTTTACATACATATCGCCTGTGGTGCCATCCTGTTAACATAGAAACACATGGTAAGTCCTTTGTCTTTTATCAAGATGTATGAGTAAGACTTTTGAATTTATAGCAGACAAATAACTTGGCATTAGAAATCATCATGCTTTCTATAACACCATGTTATTATTTTCTATTTAAATCCTTTAACACAGAAAATGAACTATTTCATGGTTGAAATCTCTCTATGCAGTGGTTAGAAATCTAGAAATATATTTATATTTTTTAATTCCCATGTAATTCTATTCCCAAGAATGTTAAAGTCTAAAAATCTGTGTTTATCACTAAAATTTTTCTCATGTTTTAATGGTTCGTTTTATTTCTAATTTTTTAAGTCTGCCTCATGGTGTAGTGGTAGCATTCACAACTACTAATCTAGGTTTGACTCCCGATAATGTAAAGCAGTCTGGTCTGAGTAAAGTTTTTTTTCCCCCCTCTTACCTTAGAGAAGGTGAATGCCAGTTAGCTTTAAGGCATAATGTATTTTAGACTCATTTGAGCCATTAATATATATGTTAATTTATTCATAGATTTAAAGACCTTCCCCCGAAGCATCATCTCCAATGGGACGACATAGCAGGGCCCTATGGTCACCTTGGCCTTAGAAGTATGCTATAATACTGCCGTTCCAAGGGGGAATACCCACAAGTTTAAAAGACAATAAGCTGGCATAGGAACCAAAAAAATTAATGGTGTTTAATATCCAATTAAGCTACTGTGGCATCTCAGCAGTAGACATTATAGATACAAAGACCATAAAATTACTGATCAATAATTTCCTATTGGTTATAATAATAAAGGACCAATATTAAGTAACAGGATACTTAACTAGTTTATTCATTAACAGATATGTTTCATGAGCTATTGTCCTCATCATCAACTGGTAACTAACTAAGAATGGTGTGATATATGAAGACCTCTGGTGGTTCCAATATGGTGCAAGTTGTGCAGCTGTGAGACATCAAAATTCATAACCAGATATTTACTTTTTGGAATAGTAAAATCTGTAAAATATTATATATATTTTCATATTATACAAGGGATAAGGCATAAGTTATGGCAACTGTTTTTTTTCTTGCAAACAAGGGCCAACATGAAAAATCTAAGATATATATTATTGAAAGTGTATGGAGTGTATATTTGAATGAAGCCACCAGATGGTGTATGTGAGTACAGCTGCATGTCTTAGCATGCCATGAAGTTCAGTTAGTCAGAGTCAGTAGTCAGGAAGGGAGGTCACAAAGAGTGAACGACATGCATTGTAAAAACAGTATTTTTCGGCAGAGGAATGAATGAGAATGCCACACAGAGCTAAGGGAAGCACTGGGTGTGCCTACTCTGCCCTATCAAATAGTGGCAAGGAGGCCTTCAAATGGGAAAAATATTAACTGTCATGTAGAGGGCATCCTGTGTCTGCAGACAAGGATGTACAGTGATGGTAGTGGAACAGTGCTTCAGCAATGATAAGCACTGTGGAATTAGAAGAGCAAACAGGAATTACTACACCACATTTTTTGGAAAGACCTGAACAAGTGGAAAATGTGTGCAAAGTGGGTGCCCCATCAATTAAGGTACAGAAGTAGACTCACTACGAAACATGTCACATCAATCTGGAGAGATTTCAGGAAAAAGGGATGCTCTGTTGAATAGCATGATTGCAATTGATGAAACATGGGCAAGGGCATATGAACCAGAACTCAAGCAACAGTCCAGTGAAAGGAATCACTCTGGATCACTATGCAAACACAATTTTCACCAAACTCCTTCACCAACAAAAGTCATGGTCATTTGGTGTATGACAGTCACGGTGTGTGTGTGCATGAAGGTACCATTGTGAATGCCTAGTATTATAGGAGTTTTTGGTGTCACAAATGTACCATATGCACCAAAGGGCCAGAACCTTTGAACAATGCCATTATTCTCCATGATAACGCGAGAGCTCACAAAGCTGACAGTGTCAAGTGTCTTTTACAGCGGTGGGGATGGGAAGTTCTTCCAATCGCCCAATTTCAATCCCTGTGATTATGATCTCATCCCTAAAGTGAAGCAGCCATTGCGTAAGACAAGTTTTGCTAAAAAGGCAGATATTTTGACAACATTTGGATATGTGATGGCTCACATTAGCAACTCACATGCAGCAGATGGTATTCAGCACATTCCCCATTATTGGCGACGACTGTCAATGTAGTTGGAGACTACTTCAAAGGCTGCTGAACACCATAGGTTACCTGGGAGACCTGTCCTGTGAGATTTGCAACCTTGTGTAAGTAGTTGTGTGTAATTTTTGCTCATGCCATAATAAACCAATGTTGTCCAGCTGCTCATGTTTTGCTTCTGCCCTACATGGGCCACGTACATTCAGCATTCCATTTGTGGCATTACTCAGCAGTAAATGGCATATACTTTCAATGAAATATCTTAAATTTTTTGTGTTGTTCCTTGATTGCAAAAATAAACCATAGTCATGACTTATGTTTTACCCCTTCTAGTAGGTTTTGTTAACTACATAGGATTACTGGTAGCCTTCAATAATTTGGTTTCTGTTGCAAAGTAATGGTTTTTTGTCAAAATATGTGCCACAGATGCTGGTTTCTCCAGCTTTTTAAATTTAACATTTCTGATGTGTTTTTCTGTTTTTGTTTCTAAATAATTCCTTTTTGTGTTACTTATGTAGATTTGATCTCAATCCAAACAATCAATTTGAAAAATTCTGGACTTCTTTCCATTTTTTTTTTCAATAGTGTTGAACTCTTGTTCTTGCCAAATGAAATTATATCCTTTATTGTACTTTTTAACCAGTTTCTGATGTTGTTATCTATTCTGCAGCGCCAATTTAATATTAAAGTTTTTAAAAATACTCATAAATTTGTTAGTCCATTAATGGTATGTATTTTACTTTTTTTATCACCTTTCAAAAGGAAAATGATTTCTTTGATATTTTGGCAATACGTATATTTTTTCTGTAGAGAACATGGCTGCCAACGAGATAGAAATAACAATTTTTACATTTAATAAGACTTTTCATGACAGAAAGACATTAATTCCCTTCTGAAGGCACAAGGAAAAGGAAGAAATATTCTTATATATGTAAGGGTAGATCCATAAGCTTCTGGCCTAGCCGATAAAGTTATCACCTTCACAAAACCTTTATCTGGTGTCGTACCTTATATGTTAAGTAAATAATTGCAACTGTAACTTCTGCTCCACTGTGTTCACTTGTTCAGATATAGTTGCATAAAGAAGGATATGTGTAGAAGATTGTGACATGTTCAAAATGGAGTATCGAGCTGTCAATAAGTTCTTTACAAAAGAAGAGCTTACTCCAAATGAAAATAAACAGTGATTGGACTGTGTTTATGGGAAAGCATCTCCCTTATATTCTACCATAAAAGAATGGGCCAAACTTTTTCGAATGGGTTGAGAAAGCATTGAAGACAAAGAGCATGCCGGTAGGCCATTGGAGGTGCTCACTCCTGAAAACATCGCTCTTGTGGAAGAAGAAATTATGGAAGACTGGCTGCTCAAAGTTACAGAAATAGCACAAGGTTGGGCCTTCCTAAAACAACAGCCCTTAAAATTATTCATGAACATTTAAACATGAACCAGGTTAGTGCAAGATGGGCGCCTAGACTTCTTTCCTCAGTCCAAAAGCAGCAATGAGTCATCTGTTGCAGGCATTTCTGGAGCTCTGACGTGCCAACGTAAGAGAGAAGTTCTGCAAGCCACTTTTACAGGAGATGAAACTAGGGGTCCTCTACTATGATCTCTTGTCCAAAAGAGAATCAATGGAGTGGCATAAACCTGGCGAAGCACCACCTCTAAAGGCCAGTCAACCATGAAGATCATGGCCACAATCTTTTGGGACTGTGAAGCAATACTCTTCATTGACTTAAAGGAGAGGTTTTTTGATTGATTGATTGATTGATTTATTTATGGATGCTCTTTAACATCTCAGGTCATCAGCGTCCCATTCAAATCAGGGCATGAAATGGCTGACAAATTTTGCTCAGAGGCCTCTTCTTTCAGGCTTGAGGTTCTTTTTCGTGCTGTAAATGTATGACATGGGACCCACGGCTTTACTTCCCTTCCAAAGGAAGCCATACTTAGGATTTTTACGCTGGAAAAAATCCACTGATCCTGGCTGGGTATGAGCCCGCGATCTTGAGTTTAGGAGGCAAGTATGGTTACCATTACACCACCAGGACCAACAATTAGAGGAGAGGAAAACCATAGTAAATGGGGAGTACTGTGCTGGCCTACTGCACAGTCTACATGCTTCCATCAAAGAGAAAAGGCGAGGAAAGCTGAGTGGTGGTGTGTACCTTCGTCACGACAATGCACCTGTGCACACAGCTCTTGTTGTAAAGGAAGTTGTGAAGAAATGTGGCTTCAAGGAGATCGACCATTCACCCTATAGCCCAGATCTAGCTCCCAGCGACTATTTTCTCTTCTCAAAACTAAAGAAGGACCTTCGAGGAAGGAAATTTAAGTGTGACGAAGAAGTGATGGATGTTGTTTATGTCCATGTTACAGACAAGACTTCTGACTATTTTTATGGGGGGGGGGGGGTTGAAATGTTAATTCAAAGGCGTGAGAATTGTACTGCAATATACTGAAAGATGAAATGTAGTTTTTGTCTTTATCATACCTAGAAAATGGTTAGGCCAGAAATTTATGGACCTACCCTTGCTCTTTTTTCAAACATTGTATAAAAATAATATTGTTCTGAACAGAAGGACTGTAAAATTTGATAATAGCGCTATACAGAGAGCAGCCCAAAAAAAAGATGTTAAAATGGGAAATGCAAACATTACAAAAACAATGAAACAATGATGCTTTAAAATTACTAAATCTCCAAGATCCAAATATTACATTTACTTTAGAAAAATGTTGAGAAAAATGGCTTTTTGTATGTCTGCAAGTCTGTAGCAAAGAAAGTAACATGTACAGACATTACATAAAGAATGACAGCTACAGCCCTAGGCCCACCAAAATGCAATCATAAACAACACTTAACTCTTAAATTGCTCAACATTCCACTCACCAAAGAAGAATACACATCAGAATACCAATACAGAGTACTATTCTCAACAATGGCTTTGACCTTGCACTATAGATAAGAAGGTCAATTGATATAAAAGATTAATAAGAATTTTATACGTTGGTATGTCCGGAAGAGCTATTAAAACTTGGCTGAGGGAACATAAGTGACATTTGTTCCTTAATCAACCATAAAAATTGCCATGAAATAAAATTTGAAAACAGTAGTACTAACTGCAAAAACTACTGGATACGAGTGCTGTATGAAAAGTTTTCAATCTAAAACAGAAATGCAGCGCTAATGCAGTGATGTTTTTCCATTAAGTTGGCAGATCTGTTATAAGTTTTTCTATATTGTTGCTTGTTGCATATAGTTATCTGAGGCAAGGTATTTGTTTATATTTGTTGATATGATAAAATTCAGTATTGTATGGTTATCAAATTCTTCGTAAAAGGTTTCACACTGAATAAAAGCAGCATCCAGATAATATAAACAAAGACGAAAGGTTTTCATATACAAAGATGAGAGGTTTTCATATAAGCAAGACTTGGAATCCTTTACTGGTAATCAATGTCTGCACAACTCTCCCACTGTTCCTACCCCCTCCCATTTCTGACTGTTCTGTCCCTTTGCTTCTCCAAAACATTTTGCTGATGATGCTGACTGAAGAGCCTGCAAAAGCTTAGGTTTTAAATTTAATTTAAACCAATAACTCAGCAAAATAACCTGGTAATGATCAATTTTAACAATACTGCTTGCCCCCCCCCTTTTTTTTTAATAAAGTTTAATGCCCATTTTTACTACTGAGGCACCATAGGCAGTGGACACTGATGATATATGAAATGAATGATATATTGGGAAAGGATTTTTTTTTAAAAGGAAGGAAATGTTCCAGACCTAAGTTTAGGGTACTTACCCAGCATTTGCCATTTATGAGGACTGAGTAAAACCTGGAAAAAACTTCACTCAGGGATTCGAAGCCCAAACCTCCCTCTCATGGGTCCGCAAGGCCACCCATGGCAGTATGTTGGCCTTGAAAGCCTAAGAATGTTATGGGAGGGTCTACCTAATAATTTTATTTATTATAAATAAATGTGAGTGACTGCAAGTTAGCATATCACTGATCAAAAATCAGATAGGTTCTTCACTCTTGTCGGTATAGAGAGTCTTACATGAGCACAGCCTGTATCCATTTCATGGCCAACTGTCCAGGTCCATGAATTTAGTCTAGAGGTATATGATTTTAGTTTTGTGGTTTTATACATAGACATAATGAAGAAATCCTTTTTGTAAGTACTGCATTATTTAACTAAAATGTTTAATTAGAACATTGCACAGTGAAGCTAATCTTATAATAAGATCATTGTGTTAGTTCAACTCAATCACACAATGATCTTAATACTGCATTATATGCTGATGGATCACATGGCATGAAGATGAAAATCCCCACCTTCACGTCATAATCACCAATACAGATTTGCAGTGAATGTGAAAGCTGGAATACTATAACCATATCTATTGCCAAATCATTTAAATGGTGAAATTGATCTCTTTGTAAGCTGCTTCAGGTCCTACCATATGATGTCTGCCAGCACATGTGGTAGCTACATAATGATGCCTACCATGCACTTCTCCCACATTGACCAAGATTTTGATTATCGTTTTTCAGCAAGGTAGATTGGTAGAGGAGGTCCAATTCACTGGCCTGCTTGTTTACTTGATTTAAACCTAATCAATTTTTCTTTTGGTAACATCTCAAAGAATTTGTTTACAATATACTAATCAAAACAGAAGAGGACCCTGTTGCAAGAATCATAATTGTAGTGACACTGTCAGAAACAAGACTACTGCCTATGATGCCTCAGCAGTAAAAATGGGAGTTAAAACACTATTAAAAAAAAAAAAGTCAGAATTCTTCAAAACAGATGCGAAAATTGATGATACTGTGTTGCAATGCTTATATTGAAGCAGTTGGGGTAAATTTTAAACAATTTCTGTGTTGAACACAGGAATTTGAACAATAAATTGAAGTTAATAATCATAAAGCTAAAGTTTTGGATTGTGATCTGCAATATCTCCACCAATTAGTATACATATACAATAAAGTGTGTACTCTCAAATTGGACATAAGTTCCTATATGAAAATTGGTCATATTGATCACAAATATATTTTGTAGAATTTATTATTTATGAATTTAATGTTGCTACAATGCCTGATGTTTTAAACTTTTCTTTCAACTTTATGATTTACTCCACAATAACCCTTATCAAGTATAACACTAATCTAAAAGCAATCCTGAGCTGTTCAACATCCCAAGGAACTTGACATATGAGAAAAGATTTTCATAAAAAAAATTTCATAAAAAAATATGAATATAAACTCATGAATTTTGATATTCCAGAAGCAGACATTTTGTACAAGTTCATCAACAGACCACCAGATTCACCACAATTGCCTTCTTTCCCAACCTAATATGACCCACCATGTACCAGTCGTTTAATAGTTGACAATGTGAGCGAAACGTGTCCCAAATTTTTTAATTTTGAGAGTGAAACGTTAAGAGTGTTTTATCATTATATCAATATTTTAAATGTTTTTAATCCAGAGTGCTTCCTTGTTCATTGGAAGTGAAGCCACAGAATTGTTTTTAGCATTTTAAAATATTTTATCTACTGGAGATTTTATATTCATTTTCACTGTGTTGATTCCTAAATATTTTAAAATTGAAATCCTGAGTTGCTTTGAATCATCAAGCAATCTACAAAACCATTGCTTCAATAAGATCTTATGCCAATCTCTTTAATATGTTTCATTACCTGTATATTGAAGTATGTTATTTCAGGGGCAAGGAAGGTTGGCTGCTGTGCATACATTTGGTAGCAAGTCAGTAGCAATTCTTCAGCCAGTCGCATGTGATCTTGAGGTAAGCCATTATGAACTCCAAGAGCAAGGGTGCCAGGTAAATAACATGTCAAATGATCCTGCAACATAACAACTGTAAGAAATATCTGAATATTGAATTAATCTTAATAAATCTTTGATATTTCACCTATAACATTAGGCTTAATAATGTACTAGAAAATACAGGGTTTTTACAAAAGAATGGTGGGGTTTCATAAGAAAATAAAATGGTTATTTTTTTATCTTATTTGGAAAAACTATTTTATTTAAATTGTATTTAGAAAGCTATAGACAATGGAGGGTAATATATCCTATTAGACTTTATTAAATATGTTCAAAGTAATTCCTAATGTAACACAGTAAGTTACATTAGGACATATTTCAGGAACAATTGCTCCCATCATCATTTGTTGACTGGATGTGGTGGCTGGATCCCAAGGTGCTTCTGTGGCAGTCTCTGATGGTTCAAATAGAAACTTGTCGAGTTCACTCATGGATGGAACATGAAATATTATTAAGTATTTTCTATTTTTCAAGATTAAAATTGTTTCCCAAGTAGATAGCCTCTATTGGGGAAGTTCTTTCAGCAGTTAACCTCTGATTAAATTTCATGATTTTGGGTCCAAAAGTGAGCTGCTGCTGATGATTTGTCTATTTGTTTAAAACAAATATCCCTAAAGTGTTTCTTTCTCCAAATTTCTAAATTTCTCTTTGTTTTCCTGATTTATCTTCGGTTACAATTTGATTTCGTAAGTTCCTGATTCCTGTTTTGTTGGTATAGTGTCTTTTACTGTGGAACCTGTTTTTACATTATATTTGATCTTTGGGGCTGCCTTTGTGCCTTGTTGTTTCAATATGCTATTCAGTTTGTTGTGGTAAGTTGTGAAACTTTTGAATTTGTATCTTTCCTTGATGTTCTTTAGTGTGGAAACCTCTCTTAGATTTTTTGTCTTTTGAATTTATTGATAATTTTTATTACTGTGTCTTTGTTGAAACCATTGTTTATTGGCGTATTAATTTTCTGTTGATATTCTGTTTTGTACTCTGTTTCTGTGAGTGGGATGTTAATTATTCTGTGTGCCAAACTGTAGAATGTCGCATATTTGTATGGAATGGTGTTATGATTGTTATTTTTATGTAATTTTCTGTGTTTTATCTTTTCTGTGGATTCCAAAGTTCAGTCTGTCTGCATTTCTTATTATTTTTAAATGTAGGAATAGAACCCACCCCTTTTTCTCCTCTTCCTCTCCTCATGGAAGAGGAGAACATTTTAACATTTGCATAAAATTTTCTATTGGGATGCTGGGGAATAAGGCTCTTACATCAAAAGACATCCTTACATTTCCTGTTGCAAGGATGTTGTTGATTCTGTTGTTTTGAAGTTTTTAAACTAAATCAAATGAATTTTTTATGCTCAAGCTTTAAAATTTTTTAAAAGAGTTGAAATTGTCATTTAATATTTTTGCTATTTTGTATGTGTGTGAATTAATATTGTTAATTATTGGTCTCGTGCTGTTATCATTTTTATGGATTTTAGAAAGTCTAGATAGTACTGGATGCTTTGAGTGGCATTCTGTTTTTTCAGCTGTGGATAATATTTTAACTTCCTTCAGTGCTTTAAATTTTTATTGCAATTATTGAGAGGACTCTTTTCAATTGGTTTGAAGTCTTTCTTTTTTAACAAAATTTATTCTCTGTTATGTAATTATTTGTGTCCAAAATGGCTATTTTACTTCCTTTGTCCATCTTTATATACATCACCAGTTTATCTTTTTACCTGCTTTAATGTACTTCTGTATATTTGGGAGCGATTGACCTGGAAACATGTCCTAATTAAGTAAATGGAGTTAGTGGAATAATATTTAATAGTTTCTAACAGGATATATTACCATCCACTGTCTATAGCTTCAAAAGTACAATTTAAATAAAATAGTTATTTCCACATAAGGTAAAAAATTATTGTAATCTTAAAAGAAGTTAGGAAAAGTGAAGTTGTTAAATATACAACTGAGTCAATATTAGGTGACACTAAACCAATTATACCAATCTCACAAAACTGTGTATAAACCAAAACTTTTTTACATTCAATGGGAAAATTTACCAATCAATTTCCGGCTTAGCTATGGGTAACCCTCTTTCTCCATTTCTGGCAAATTTATTCATGAGTGCTGTAGAAACACACATTACTAAGGCATTCCCTTTCACCTTCAAAGCATGGTTTTGTTATGTGGATGACATACTTGCAATAGGCCAAAAAAAAAAAACAAACAGAAGATGCCCTAAAATTACTAAATTTGCAAGACCAAAATATTAAATTCCCTATGGAATTGGAAGAAAATGGTTATTCCCCATTTTTGGACCTAAAAATATACAGGAGAAACGACAAATTTCATTTGGCATATATAGGAAACCTACACATACAGATAATCACATAAATAATAACAGTTTCAACCCTAAACCACACCAACATGTCATTATACACAGCCTTGTTCATAGATTGGTAAACATCCCACTCAACAAAGAAGAATATTCAGCAGAATACTGTTATATCATCAAAACGGCCCTGAACAATGGATTCAGCAACTCTTTAGTTGATAAGAAGATCAGACATTTCCAAAGACAGAAAGATATTAAAAACACTACAACTCTCTCCATGATAAAAAGGACGTGGTTTTAAAAGATTCACATATCATCCGTGGGCAAACAGGCCATTCATGAAGATTTTTAAGAATTATGATATTTGTTTGGCAGCACAAAATAAATTTAGTATTGGAAAGTTTCTGAACAGCACCATAAAAGACCTTATTCCATCCAGCAAAAAGTCAGGAGTGTATCGGATAGATTGCTTGGAGTGTGATCAGATATATATAGGCAAAACAATACAAAATTTGGAGACAAGGACCAAAGAACACTTCAGAAATGTAAGATATAAACAAGTGGATAAATCGGCGGTTGCAGATCGCTTTTGGACTTACAATCATGACATTGCAGGAGAAGCCAAACTGTTAAAAGCTACCACCAATCCCAAGGAATTGGCAATATGGGAAAAGATTTATATTTTAAAAAGTAAACATAGAATTATGAGTATTGACATTCCACCAATGGACTTCCTGTTCTATTATCTAATGGAACAACCAGAGGCCACTATGTCACCTGCTAGGGTTAGCCAGTCCCCAGCTGAGGATGAGAGCGAATGCTCTTGAAACATGTTCTGAAGAATTAACCAGTTAGTGAAGTTTTAGTGCCACCTAATACTGACTCATTTGTATAAAAAATTATTATTTTATTTGCTTATGAAACCCCAATGTTCTTTTGTAAAGACCCCTGTATAAGCATTTCTTGACAGTTCAGTAATGAATCAATATAATTATTGCATTATACAAGGAGAATGAATAAAATTTTGGCAAGTTAAAACATTACCATGTTTCAATGGCTTAAACATTGAAAGAAAATTGGGATCCACAAAGATTTTTCTTAACGTTCAGGTAAATTAAAAAAAAATATGTGGGCTATTCAATAAAGAATGATCATTATTTTTTTGACAGCATATCTTCACTCATCCTCAAAATTTTGATGATCTTTCTCAAAGTGATCCCTGTTGGATGCAATGCACCTGCCCCAAAATTTATGCTAGTCTTCAAACACATGCTGGAAATCATTTTTTGGCAGGTTCTTCAGAATCACCTTTGAAGTCTTCACCACTGCATCTGGTGATGACAATGCTTTCCATGAATGTGTTTGTTCAATTTGATGAAAAGGAATGGTGCTAAATCTGAACTATAGGGAAGGTGAGGGACATATTTCATATTGATTTGTGAGATATTCAGTAACAAAATTTGCTATTTACGGCCATGAATTATTACAATGCTGCAGTAACGTGACCTTTTGGTTGTGAGATAACTTGCAGAGTTTTAAGGACATCTCTGTATTATTGCCCAGTTATAGTTGTGCGTGCAGATATGACATGCTGGTAAATCATTCTTGAATATGCAAAAATGAGATGACAACTTTCCCAGCAGAAGCAAGAACTTTTCTTTCTTTCAGTGTTGGTGATAATGGAGACTTTAATACAGAGCTTTGCTAACTTAAACTTAGGTACTCATTTTTTACACTAAACTCCACTCACTTATACAAAAGTAAGATGTGTTTCGAGAGAATCTTTTCCATCTTCATTTGCTCACTGAACCGCCGTTACTTGAAACATATATAAAATTAATAAAATATATATATATTTTTTTTGTAATTTTATATATGTTTAGTGAGCAACTGAAGATGGGAGAGATTCTCCTGAACCGCATCTTACTTTTGTGTGAGTGGAGTTTAGTTTAAAAAATGAATACCTAAGTTTAGGTTATATTGCCACTCCATTGTCAACAGCTTCATAAGTACAATATTTAAAGAGCTTTGCTGTTTGCTTTCAAGATCAAAATGATGTAGCCAAGTTTTTTATCAGCAGTGATTACCTTTGAAAGAAGCTCCACATCATCAACTACATGCAAACATTCTTTTAATTGAAATCATTTTATGATATAGTCGAACTACACACTCTTATGCTTCACTTACTTGTCACTATTGTAGACCGGTTTCGAGAACAGTTGTTCTCATCATCAGTTCAAATCTGTGTAGTTCGACTATATCATAAAATGATTTCAATTATATGATTGGCTTCACTGTGAATGTTCCAATTAACATTTTTAGTTAATAAATAGGCCTTCGAGCCCGCTAGGAACAGACGACTCGGAATTATCCAGCAGTCGGAGATTTGAACTGATGATGAGAACAACTGTTCTCGAAACCGGTCTGCAATAGTGACAAGTAAGTGAAGCATAAGAGTGTGTAGTTCGACTATATCATAAAATGATTTCAATTATATGATTGGCTTCACTGTGAATGTTCCAATTAACATTTTTAGTTAATAAATAGGCCTTCGAGCCCGCTAGGAACAGACGACTCGGAATTATCCAGCAGTCAGAGATTTGAACTGATGATGAGAACAACTGTTCTCGAAACCGGTCTACAATAGTGACAAGTAAGTGAAGCATAAGAGTGTGTAGTTCGACTATATCATAAAATGATTTCAATTATATGATTGGCTTCACTGTGAATGTTCCAATTAACATTTTTAGTTAATAAATAGGCCTTCGAGCCCGCTAGGAACAGACGACTCGGAATTATCCAGCAGTCGGAGATTTGAACTGATGATGAGAACAACTGTTCTCGAAACCGGTCTACAATAGTGACAAGTAAGTGAAGCATAAGAGTGTGTAGTTCGACTATATCATAAAATGATTTCAATTATATGATTGGCTTCACTGTGAATGTTCCAATTAACATTTTTAGTTAATAAATAGGCCTTCGAGCCCGCTAGGAACAGACGACTCGGAATTATCCAGCAGTCGGAGATTTGAACTGATGATGAGAACAACTGTTCTCGAAACCGGTCTACAATAGTGACAAGTAAGTGAAGCATAAGAGTGTGTAGTTCGACTATATCATAAAATGATTTCAATTATATGATTGGCTTCACTGTGAATGTTCCAATTAACATTTTTAGTTAATAAATAGGCCTTCGAGCCCGCTAGGAACAGACGACTCGGAATTATCCAGCAGTCGGAGATTTGAACTGATGATGAGAACAACTGTTCTCGAAACCGGTCTACAATAGTGACAAATAAGTGAAGCATAAGAGTGTGTAGTTCGACTATATCATAAAATGATTTCAATTATATGATTGGCTTCAGTGTGAATGTTCCAATTAACATTTTTAGTTAAAAAATAGGCCTTCGAGCCTGCTAGGAACAGACGACTCGGAATTATCCAGCAGTCGGAGATTTGAACTGATGATGAGAACAACTGTTCTCGAAACCGGTCTACAATAGTGACAAGTAAGTGAAGCATAAGAGTGTGTAGTTCGACTATATCATAAAATGATTTCAATTATATGATTGGCTTCACTGTGAATGTTCCAATTAACATTTTTAGTTAATAAATAGGCCTTCGAGCCCGCTAGGAACAGACGACTCGGAATTATCCAGCAGTCGGAGATTTGAACTGATGATGAGAACAACTGTTCTCGAAACCGGTCTACAATAGTGACAAGTAAGTGAAGCATAAGAGTGTGTAGTTCGACTATATCATAAAATGATTTCAATTATATGATTGGCTTCACTGTGAATGTTCCAATTAACATTTTTAGTTAATAAATAGGCCTTCGAGCCCGCTAGGAACAGACGACTCGGAATTATCCAGCAGTCGGAGATTTGAACTGATGATGAGAACAACTGTTCTCGAAACCGGTCTACAATAGTGACAAGTAAGTGAAGCATAAGAGTGTGTAGTTCGACTATATCATAAAATGATTTCAATTATATGATTGGCTTCACTGTGAATGTTCCAATTAACATTTTTAGTTAAAAAATAGGCCTTCGAGCCTGCTAGGAACAGACGACTCGGAATTATCCAGCAGTCGGAGATTTGAACTGATGATGAGAACAACTGTTCTCGAAACCGGTCTACAATAGTGACAAGTAAGTGAAGCATAAGAGTGTGTAGTTCGACTATATCATAAAATGATTTCAATTATATGATTGGCTTCACTGTGAATGTTCCAATTAACATTTTTAGTTAATAAATAGGCCTTCGAGCCCGCTAGGAACAGACGACTCGGAATTATCCAGCAGTCGGAGATTTGAACTGATGATGAGAACAACTGTTCTCGAAACCGGTCTACAATAGTGACAAGTAAGTGAAGCATAAGAGTGTGTAGTTCGACTATATCATAAAATGATTTCAATTATATGATTGGCTTCACTGTGAATGTTCCAATTAACATTTTTAGTTAAACATTCTTTTGTTTGGAAATCAGCAGTCTTGAACTCACCATGCACAAATACATCTCATGTGCAGCTTTTCAGTTACAGATGTGTGGGTGGCACCCAGTAAAATATTCAAAGTGTTGTTAATTTTATTAAATGATCTTCTGTCACAATGACAGTGGTGCTATTAATGTTTTCTTCTGTTAGAGCACAAACTGGAGTACCAATTCTATCTTCCTTTGAAATTGACTGCCTCCCCTCTTTAAATATTTAAATCTCATTCCAGCTATGATATAGGCATGAAGAAAATCTCCATAAGCCTCCGGTAACATTGCATAAGTCTCAGCTGAAATTTTATTGAGACGAAAGTAAAATTTCAGAGCAGCATATTGTTTGCTGCATGTCACCTCCATTTTGCTATAGGCAGAACTGAACAAGTCTCAACTTGCATAACTCTCACAGCAGGAACCAGAAGGGACAACAAGAAACTAGTTATAATATTAATTCAATTTGGAATCGAACACAGTGAAACACCCATTAATAATCTCTTCTGAGTTGGATGTTTAAAACATTCTTTATGATTTCACTTAAATAAGATTTACTCAGGATATTTGTTTCAGCTAATAATGTGGACAATAGTTCCATGAAACTTATGTCCTGAGTATATTTCATTTAAATGAAACCATAGAGTGTTTTAAACATCCTACTCAGAAGAGATTATTATTGAAACTTGTATTACTTGTACATTATACATTAAGCTAACAAAATATTGTAAAATTGAATTATAGCACATGAAATTATGCCTGAAAAAAAATTGCATTATTCTTTATTGAACAGCCCATAGGAGTAAGATTAAATAGTTGCCGAGCATCTGATGATGAAAGGAAAAGCAGCCATGAGAGCAATTAGTGTATGCTTATATGAAGTTCCAATAATGTCAGTTAAATGTCTGGAGAGGATGTATGAAGTAGTTTTAGAAGCTATATGAGGATGAAGTATCAGGCTTAATATGCACTGAGTCAAAGATAGATTTAAGCCATAGGATTTTTTGTAAGGAGGGTTGGGATTACCTATATCTTCACCAGAGAGAAATTAATAGAGTAAATAACTGAGGGGAGAGAATGGAAAATGGTTAGATGAGACTGTAATGGATGATATATGGCAGCAAGGAAAAAGGAATATGGTAGGATTTAGGGAGAAAGGGAGAAGATGGAAAATATAGGAAATTTGGAGTAGTTTTCAAAATGAAAAGTCTTTGAAATTGTATAGGGAAATGAAAAAGGAATGGGAGTAAGAAGAAATATATGGATCATTGTGATTGGCAAGGGACAGAAGACTTTGCTTGGATGAGATCAGATGCAACAAAGGCTGTAAGGGGAGTAATGTACTAGAATATGTTATGTTTGCTTTAACAGAAGGAATGTTGCTAGTGAAATACAAGAGAACTGAAAGATTGAGAGAGGAAATTGGGAACAAAACAGGATGTGCGGCAAGAATATAATAGCAATAAATAAATATATTAGTAGACTGTGGAGTAAAAAGAAGTAAAAGAATTGGGTTGTATTTGGGAATAATGTAAGAAAAATGGATTTGAAAATTAAAAAAAGGAGAATGAAAGGAAGTTTAGATGGTAAGAGTTGTAAGGCTAGTGCAGACTTGGGGATCTAAATATGCCAGATATATTTAAGTATATATACTGGGGGGTTGGGTATGACAGAACCTGGAATAGAAATGCGTTAGATTATTTTGGAACTAGATTAATATATAAGTTAGTTGAAATTCATGTTATAATGTGTATTATTAATAACTTGATATACTAATTGGAACTTGTACAGTAAAGCTAATCATATAATTGGTTTTGCAGGTAATTTAATTGTAATTTTCTGAAGATTGTTAAAATGATTAGAAGCTTATGACGAAGTCGTACTTCATACACTTATTGGCTCCACTTACTTGTTTAATGTAGTACATGTATTGCAGCCCATTGTCATTCTCAGCTAACAGTAGACTGCTCAATAATTCGTTATGTTTTGTGTATGTATACCCTGCTATGGTGAAGATGTGAACTTAATGTTTATGTTTTCATCCCAGAAAGTGTCAAAGTTCACTAATCTTATTGTAAATTTAAAAGAAATTAGGAACAAGAAGTTCATTTATATACATTTAATAATCTGTCTCTGTATTTATAAATGTAGATTTTCTCCCATTTTGCTAACTCTGTAGGTCCTTGTACTGATTTTAATAATTTTGCTTTTTTCACTATGTCATGGTTTTCTGTCCAAAAATGAAATGCTACTGCCGATTTCTTCATTTGTTTGTATTTTATGTTTCTGAAGTGTTCTTTTTTAAATGTGTGCCTATGTTTTTTTTTGTTTTTCCAATATAGACTTTTTTGCATTCTGCACATCTTATTTGGTAAATATCTGCTTTTTTTCTCTGGTGGAATATTGTCATTATTATCATTATCATCATTTAGGATATTTTTAACAATAAATCTGTTTATAGGCGCCAATCTGATAGCAAAAACTTTTAATATTTTGAAATTATTTCATAGCACATGAATATGTGAATTTTTTTAAAAATTATCTTATCTTTTCCTGCTGAAAGTGTTGTGGTTTCTTTAATAAGTTTCTACCTCTTAAATTTCAGTATTTTTTATGAACTAGTTCCTTGCTAAATCCACTTTTTCACTGTTGTTTTTTATATTTGCTTTATTCTTTAGAGTATTCTTACTTGTTAATGTATAGGTTAACTAGTCTGTGTGTTAAGGTGTTGTTCACTGCATATTTTTGTGTTTTGGGGTTAAATCCATCCTTTGGCATACATGTTCTTTCAGTAGATTCCAAATTTATTTGATGTTTTATTATTTTAATGTCCAAGAATGATAACATGCTATCTATTAAGATCATTGTGTGATTGAGTCGAACCAATACTCTTTTGCTCCACTTACTTGTTTAAATATGCAGAACATAAACAAGTAAGTGGAGCAAAAGACTGTTAATTAAAATGTAAATTGGAACTTGCACAGTGAAGCCAATCATATAATTGATATTATTGTATGATTTAGTTGAACTACAATAATATCAAAAGACTGTTAGTTAGACTCAATTACACGATGATCTTAATATATGATTAGCTTCACTGTGCAATATTCCAATTAACAATTTTAGTTAACATGTTATCTGTTTCTCCTTTGTATGTGAATGATATGCTTTTATATTGTATATTCAGAAGTTTTATGGCATCACCAATGTGTTTTTTGTTAACTACGGAAAATATATCGTCAGCATATTTGTACCTGATTTTCAATATGTATGAGTTGATGTGTATTTCAAATCTAAATATGTTCATGAAGAGGTTAGTTAGATATGGGCTGCCTATATTAAATAGCATTTGCCCTTAAGTGGAGTCAATAATAGTATGCAGTTGGACTCAATCATACAATGATTTTAATTATAAGTTGTAGATTAAGTCAATGATTAATAAATTAAATTCAATATATTCAGCAAATTAGTATTGTGATTTTAGCAAAATGTTATCTATATGCTACTTATGCAATAGGTTTAAAGGCCTGTACTGGCTGCAGAAAGGGTTAGTGAACAAGACTTTACTGTGATCTTTTAATGCCAGTAAGCGGTTGTGACATTGTAGCTTACCATTTTTGGTTTAAAGTCTCTTCCACCAGCAAGAAGTTCTCCAACAAACATATATCTGTTTTGTGCAGTTCTTCTGGTCAAAAGCTTCTTGACACCATCAATAGCTTCCATATAATCACTGCGTAAACTGTAAAAGAAAACTCCAGCTTCAGGTTATGAATCTGAAGCTGAGGCTAGTTTCATTTGTTATTGAAATGTTAAAGCCTCCACCTATCTGGCCCAGGCCACTAAGGTGTGACCCTCCCTACCCCCTACACACACATTACAATAAATTTCTATTACTACTTCATTAATCCCCCTATGTTTTTTTATTTCTAATTTCCATTAAGTCCGCAATATTTCTCTTATTAACTGTTGCTACACTCATCTTACACTCAATTCATTTTCTTCACCTTCTATGATAGATAAATCATGGCAATTATTTTATTATGTATTTGTTTAATTTTGAAGCTGTTTACAGTGAAGGTATTATATTAATTTATATAATGCGGATAAATTTCTTACACACTTCACTTAATGTGTTTAAGTTAGAACATGTTTCTCTAACCATGTCCTAACTTAAATACAGAAGTGAAATGTATAAGAAATTTATTCACATTATGTAAATTAACTATTTTATTTCTCACAAACAAACGACAACACAAAAAATCTAAGATAAATTATATGATATTTACTGCTGAGGGTGCCACCAATGGATGTAGGCAGCCCTCATAGGGAAGAAGCAAAAGAGAGACAACTGGACAACAATGGTTTACCATTGCATGAGCAAAAGTTACACGCAACTAATTACTAGGGTTGCAAATTCATAAAATGACATGTGTCCCAGGTAATCCAAGATGTTTAGCAGCCTTCAAAGTAATCTCCAAGTACAATGATGATTTGTTTTCAGCGATGGGAAGGCTGTGTCCATCTCACCACTGTTTTACAGGACAGGACATGTGCACCCAGTGCTTCCTGTAGCTGTGTGTGGCATTTTCATGTATTCCTGCTGTGGAGAAATGCTACTTTCACATAACCACATGACCTCCATTCCTAACCACTAAAACTCACCAACTGAACTTCAGCGCATGCTGAGACATGCAGCTCTACTCACACCATTTGATGGCTTTATCCAAGAGTACATTCCATACATTTTAATCGTATATCTTGGATTTTTCATGTTGTTCCTTGTTCACCAGAAAAAAAATAGTTATCCTTCGTGCATACCTTGCAAATATTTATTTCTCTTTTGCTTAATTAAATTCCTTCTTTTTCTGCAAAATATGATATCAATCTACACATTTCATTATTCCCAACAAGGACAGCTCTGCACATCTCTTTCACACATTCATCCATTATTTTTCAAGAGTCACCAACTATTACATAATATTACTATAGGGAGTAAAAGGGACATTTCTTTGAGCCAACCTGTTAAAGCAAGGCCTGTGAATGAAATCCATAATTAACTCATTAACTTAAACCTAACCTAGATGTTACATTTTAAGATTGTTTTTATTGCATGCTTGTGAACCCAACAATCTTAAAATTCAATCCTAGGTTAGGTTTAAGTTTTAAGAGGATTCCTGTAATAACAAGTATTTGCTTACATTATTTGTTTGCTATGTTTACTATAATAAAACTGCCTTAAATCTATCCAACAAAGCAGTCTTTTCACACTATTTCAACTTTTGCAAATTTAGCACATTTCTTACTGTTTGTATGTCAGTTTTCCTTCCTGCTACCAAAATCTGCTATAAACTAAATCACATTTTTGGAATTGGGTTAGTGGGTAAATAGTTTCTCATCTTTTCCTTATTACTTCTGCTACCATTTTATTGAAGTTTTGCAACCTTTCACTTTTACATGCCATGCATATTTTAGCAAATTTTTAAAATAAATTATAATCATATCATAATTATTCATATTGCAATTTATTAAAAAAAATAAAAATAATGAAACAAATAAAATATCCTATGGCTAATACCTATTACCCTATGCTATCAGTATTGTCTTACTGGAATCCCAGAAGATACAGGTTCAGCCATCACTTCAGACAGCTCTTTCATAATACTAGAGGATTTTCTTTCAATATCCTTTCCTTATTTATTTTCATCATTAATTCTTTATTTTAAGCTCTTGCTCCATTTACCAAATGTTAATTCTTCTTTAATTCATTAATTACTAATACCTCTTATAAATTGATCATTTCCATTTATTCTTTACTTTGTATAAATAATTTCCCAAGGCCTTAATTTGTTCCCTATCTTTAAAAAATGTTCTACATGCTATTTCTTTATTCATTTTGAACCATTTTGTTTCAATGAACTCAACCTCCATTGTTCTGTTCCTGTACATATAAATAACAAGTGCTTAGTATTTTCATCTTTTTCTTTATTCATTATGCCTCTTAGACATCAGGTTTCTTCAGCCACTTTCTAAACTCTTCTCTTCTGCAATTTCTTGCAGTTCTTTTATCGACTTCCCATTACTATGTCAATCTAGCCATCAATTGTTTCCACTCCAATCTTCATCTTCCCTTACTTCCTCCACCTTCCAGCCTTGTTTCATATACACTCCATGGCAATCTATTCTCTGTCATTTTTACCACATGCTCCAACCATTAAAGCCGCCTTTTTTCCATTTTTTTCCTGATTTAAACTGTCTCTTATTATTCCATTTCTTTCTTGATCTCTTCCAGTCTTTCCAACCAGTTTTCTTACATATTTCATCTGGGCTACTTCCATTTTGCTAGAATGTTTACCTAGAATGGTCCAGCTTTGTTACTATACAGTAAAATTGCTACATATATTTCTTTATAAGCTCTGATTTTTGTTTTCAAACTAATTTCCCTTTTATCTATTAATGCTTTATTTGATAACAAAACATTTTCTTTATTTTCATAAATTGGACACTAATTCTGCTCTAAATTACTTCTCAATCTCTTCAATTTCTCTAGCCTAATCTCAACCATGCAATTCTTTCTCTTTCTTTATATTGCAATTATTCGCATATCAATCTTTGTTAGGGTCCATCTTAATTCCTTAATACATGGCTTAAATGATAAGCACTGAACTTGTTTCGTTCCATGAATCTTAAATGCAGTCAATATGTTATCACAAATGTATGTTGTAGTGGCTACTTGTATACACCCTTACATCACTACAGATGGACTATCAGCTGTGTGCATTGGTGGATGAAAAAGTATTACAATAGTGTTATGAAAGAATTAATAACAAGATAGAGAAAACTATGAGAACAAAAAATTGTAAGTGAGACAAATCTAAGATTATACAAAACATCAAATAAAATTAATTTCTTTGCAGAACCAATATAGTAACCAATTAATATATTCTTAATTAGCTAGTGAGTCAATTTAATACTATTATGCTCCACTTACCATTGAATTATATAAAATACGCTTCACAGGCCTGGCCAGCATCATCAGCTGTGAGTTGACTGTTGGATTCGTTGTTGGTTGGATGGACTTGGTGTAGTTCTAATGGACATTTTATGAACTTTTGAATTAATTTGTCCTCTGCTGGGATCTTGAAATTCATTCGAGCTGGGAATATGGGGGGGGGGGGAAATTATAAAAAAATATGAAGAAAAAGTTATGAACTTTGAGATCCTAACAGAGGACAAATTAATTCATTCATTCAAAAGTTCATCAAATGTCTACAAGAGCTACACCAAGTCCATCCAACAAAGAATCCGGCATTTGACTCACAACTGATGATGCAAGCAAAAGCCCATGAAACATGTTCCGTATAATTCAATGCTAAGTGGAGCATAAGAGTAATAAATCAACTCACCAGTTAATTAAGAATATATAAAACATGTTAGTTAAATGATTAATGCATTATATAACTACTAAACTATAATCAATTAATAATTCATTTTCAAATTATTTTTAATCAGAAAATTATCAAACATTTTAATACGTTTTTAGGCTGTAAAAGGTGTTTATGTAATTTTTTCATTCAAAATTCATGCATTAAAGAGTTAAAGTCCATATAAAATTTTAAAATTTTAATTTAATTAAATTAAATATAACATTTAATTTCGTGTCGGAATCAATACAGTGAAGTGACTATTATGTTCTTAATTATCTAGTCAGTTGATTTTATAATCTTATGCTCCACTTACTGTTGAATTATGCAAAACTAGTTTCACAGGCTTTTGCCTGCATCCTCAGTTGCGAGTCTACTGTTGGCTTGTTGGTAGGCTGGACTTGGTGTAGCTCTCATGATCATTTTTTGAGCTTCTGGATTGATTTGTCTCAATTTTGGGATCTCAAAGTTCATAAACCTTATCCTCATACTTTTTTATATAATTTTTTTCCCAGTTCAACAGGTTGATCTACGAATTTCAGTACTTTCACTCCCATTTCTATATCATGTTTATCTCTCCAAAAGTGATGTGCAACTGCTGATTTCTCTATTTGATTGTACCTTATGTTTCTCCAGTGTTCCTTCAGCCTGATTCCCATGCTTCTTTTTGTTTTTCCAATATATACTTTGTTACATTCTGAACAGTTGATTTTTATATATTCCTGGCTTCTTCTCCTCCAGTATTCTGTCATTATCACCAGAATGGAGCAGATTTTTTAGACTAAACTTGTTCACTGGGGACAAAGTAATCCCAAACTCTCTAGAGTATTTTTTGGAATTTTTTGGTGGCCCAAGGATGATAAGTGAATTCATTCATAGGTATGTTGATGAGTCTATGTGCTAAGCTATTGAGAACTGCACGTTTGTGTGCTCAGGGATTGAATCCACTTACCTTTATGTAAGTCTTAGTCTGCATGTCCTTTCTGTATATTCCAAATTCCAAATTGTTGCCTGTTCTTATAATCTTTAAGTTGAGAAAGGGAATCATGCTGTTTTGTTCTGTACTACCATGGATGTCTTGTCAGTATATCCACTGTTATTCATTGATCTTCCCAAACATAGACAGCAGCTGTATTAATCATGGTCTCATTTACTACAATGGTTGGAACACCTGAACTGCCTGCTTTGTTGTTGAAACATAGCCTTCCTTAAACTCTTTGAACCACCAAATTGTATAATTAAATAAATTGTACTTACGAAGCTATAGACAATGGAGTGGTAATACATCCTACACTTTATGTGTTCAACTTGTCTGCACTAAACTCCACTTACTTACATAAAACTAAATTTTAGTTAATTGTGAGTAGAACATCATCATTATATGCTTGCTGTAACATTGCATCACTTCCATATCAGATTTCTGGAGATGGAAGCAAAATTTCAGAACAGTGTATTACTCATTACGAAGTACTCCATTTTATGTAGCCAACTGCTAAAACACTCCCTCTTTGCTGGTGTCCTGTGTATTTAAATGCATGCACATATGTGACTCCAATTTTTTCCATCAATCACTTGAGGCCTGTTCTCATGAAATCTGTACTAATCACTTGAAGTCTGTTCTCATGAAATCTGTACTATGTGATGAGAAAATAAATCATTTTCAGTCTTCATTGTCAAGCCCTCAAATATGCAAAAATTTAGTTTCGAATAACAGGAATTTTCACATTGAAATATAGTATAATATAACAAATTATTATTGAGGGAAACCATGCTGAAGAGAAGGAAACAGCCTTTAAAAAATGTCCCAGTAAGTGGAACAAAATTAGTTTAATTTCCTGAATAATAATTTGTTATATTATGCAAACATTTTCTTAGTAACTTCAAGGCCAACCTCCCTTTTACTGGCTCACTTCTTTTGTTTCTCCCAGTTGCCTATATTATTGATTTTTATATTCAGGATGTATTATTATACTTACAAGTCAACTGTACGTCCAGTCTGAAGCCATTGCTTCAGCAAATATTCATAATAGCTGTCACCACGTGCACCCAGAGTTATTGTTGAATAGGAGCGGAAGAGTCCAGTGTTTGCATTGATGAATATGGGGACAAGCCCATCTGTTTTCTCCAGATCATGAACATGGACAGAAACTCGGAAAGCAGAATCCTGAACAAAAGAAAACTATAATTTTTACACACATCAAATAATTATAAAATACTTTTATATATTGATTCTTAGTTTACCTAGATCTTATCCGAATAGAGTTGTGTTTGTGAAACTACAAGATTAGGGCATATAAACAACATTATAGTAAGAGTTCTTGAAGACTTGTAGAGAATTTGGAGGTTTGATGATGAAAATAGTATCAAGCAATGTTTGATAAATAAAGAAATAATAAGTGCAAGAAACTTGGATAAATAAAATTCAGAAACTCCTTCAAAAAACTGGCATAGGAACATTATGAATGGAGGAGATAATGAAGATTAAGTTTTTGGAATGAAATTAAAACTAGAGCAGAGGACATTGAAAAACACAAATTATGGGCCAGTTTTAATAATAACAAATGTTTAAAACTATATAAAATAGTGAAAAAAATAAAAATAAATTAAAATCTGTGATGAAGTAGGGAGAGAATGGATAGCAGGGTTTAGATCTGGAGCAATATGCTTAAGTGGGATAGAAAAGGGATCTATGAAATAAAAATGATAATGAATGGTGAACTGGATAATATTTGGCAATATACAGTGAAACTTGCATATTCCAAAGTAATGTCCATTTTGGAAAATTTTATTAATACCAACAAAACCTGTAGGTCTTACACATTAGTTTCTCCCTGAATAAATGGAAACTGTTGAAAGCAGAAATTGAAATAAACTGTCACTGCTTATAACAAAAATAATATTCTACAATGTACTTTGAAGTAAATATTTTTTGATACATGTGGATTACATGATATAAACCGAGATTTTTTTGCAACAGTCTGTGAGGGTGTGTTGGGTTTTTGGTAAATAGTTTCATTGCCTTTTTGACTACCAGAACGTTCTGTTTAGATATTTCCATACATCAAACCAACAGTATATCTTATCATGTTATTAAGCAGAACACAGAAAACCACCCGGTAAACTATAAGGGATATTTTTTTTTCAACCTCTGATGGTACCACCAGGTGGCCCATGAAGCAATACGAGGCATGGCATCACACAGCATATTAGTTTCTCCCTTGCCACAACCACCATAACCAGTGACAAGGCCAGCTCATCAGTTGAAGCTGGTTACGGATGTGTAAAAATGTTCTCTGCAATCAATTCTCTCACCAAGTTGCATAGTATTAGATTTATACAGGCAGAGGGGCTTAATGAAGAGATTTACCACAAAATGGTCAAAACATCGTGCGAGAGTGGTGCAAGAAATTGAAATGTTCAAACAGACATTCATTATAAAGGTGGTAATGGATGGAAGTCTGTGGCATAAATTGTACAATTTTGTTACAGACCACCTTGGACACCATAATATTTGTGTACAATAGGTACCCAAAAATGCTAAATGACAACCATAAAGAGCAGCAAATGGCATCAATCTTAACATTTCAGTTTCATTACAAGGACGATATAGAACAATTTTAAAAACAACTGTGATAGGTGATGAAATGTTTTGGCAATCAAGAAACCAAACAGCAGTTCACAACAATGGGTGCACACCAATTCCCCAAACAAGCCCAAAACGTTTAAACACACATGTATACCTGGGTTAACAAACAGGTAGCAATGGTTTTTGCAGAGGGTATTGGTAAGCTGGTGATATATTTAATTTTTGTCAATTAAACCATTTTGCTATTCAATGTGGTTTTAATTTCATGCCCCATCTGAAGTTGAAAAAAAAATAGTCTTTGTAATTATCCTGATAAGCAAAACCTGTGCTTTCCATAAACTTTAACATTATAAAACATTAAAAGAAGTTTCAAAACATTTTTAATCCTCAGACTATTATTCCCAAGACAAGTCAATGCGTTATACTGGAAACTAATGTTTCTGCAGATTTTCTACACAAGTTTTTTTTTTTTTGCAAGAGCAGCACATTTTTACCTCAAATTTAGGGTCACCTGTACATCGACTAAGATCTCTGAATTCCAATTGAATGGTTGTGACCTCAGAAGTACTGCTATCAGGACTCCATTTTGGGGAGTGTGCCTTGCGTGTTGCTAGGTTCACATCAGAATATGGCACACCTGACTCAGAATCAAAACATGGAAGCAAACGATTTCCCAAATCAACCTGAAACAGAAGTAAAGAGTCAAGATTGGTACATTTTCCAGAAAGTTACATTTGCTAAAAGCATTCTATGAAAGCTTCATTAAAATCTCTTAAAGGGGACATTGCATAAACTTATGCCCAAAAGACAATATTACAGGATCAGAGGAATTTCTTATGAAATATGCAAATCCTACCTTAAGCATAGAAAACAAAAAACTGAAATACCAAAATAGGTGATCACCTGTCTAAAGTAAGGTCTCAATATGGAATAGTAAGATATGGGGTCCCACAAGGTTCCGTCTTGGGCCCATTAATGTTTCTAATATATGTGAATGATATTGTACAACCATGCAATTCTATTGTTACTTCTTACACAGATGATACTACAGTAAATTCTTGGGGTGAGTGTAATAAGTCTCTAATGGACACCATCTCTCTAAGTTCAGAGCAAATTATAAAATACTTCAAAAACAATAATCTTATATGCAATGTGAATAAAACGAAATTTATGAAATTTGATCTATTTAAAAGTAATGCTCTAGAGGATATATGTATGATTAAAGATAAAATCTGTGAGAGAGTAGACACATAAGTTCTTAGGTATATGGATTGATAGTAAATTAACATGAGCAAAGCATATAGATGTAATATGTAGCAAAATAAGTAAATCAACCTATCTATTGAGATTTTTTAAAGATGTGTTTGGCTCAAATGAGTTAAAAATGATCTATTACGGTATCATATACCCTCATCTACACTATGGTATTCAGGTTTGGGGGGCTGCAGCAAAGGTGCATATGGATAGATTATTTATATTACAGAAAAAGTGTATTAGGCTAATTTCTAAATTGGAATATAGACAGTCGTGTAAGGATGCATTTGTAAAGCATGGAATGCTGTCTACTCTCTCTATGTGTATAAGTCTATATTATGTCTATAAGTCTATAGAATTTTATAAAAAATAATGTGATCCAGAGCTATAACACTAGAAATAGTAAAGATTATCATAGGTATGCTTATAATAAACAAATAGTATGTAAGGATGTAAATGTAAGAGGTACCTTTTTGTACAATAAATTGCCACCAGAGATTAAATCTGTAGAAAAATCAAAATTTAAGTATCAGTTGAAAAAATATCTTTATATTCATTGGATGAACTGTAATGAATTGTAATCTTAACAGTATTTATAGGTAAACTTTTTTAACTCTCACAAACATGTACTAAAACCTTGTCCTAAGAAGTTAGGTTTTGTTACTCTAGTATTTTGACAAGTCTGAAACTTACGTAAATGAGTCTATTGACAGCAATAAATTTATTATTATTATTATTATTGTTGTTGTTGTTGTGTCAGATATTTCAATTGCTGGTTTTCTCATTAATATGGTCTGTGATCTTTTGCATGCCAGACCTTTTGGGGGGGGGGGGGGCAAAACTTAAGCTCCCTGCCACTTCCAGAGTCTTTGAAGACAGAAAAATATGATGGTGCAAATGAGTCTATTGGGTTATGAAATTATCTAGCATTCACATTTTCATTTTAAGCCAAAAAAACTGTTTCCCAGACATTTGACAAGCAGATATGCTAACTTCTGAGCCATGATGGTGGAAACTTACTTAACATCCTACTACAAAGTTGGAACATTTGACTGTTTCAATTAAATGTACTTACGAAGCTGTTGACAATGGAATGGTATATATATATATATATATATATATATAAACAATGTAATATGTTTTTTTCACACTAACTCTATTCACTTACATAAAATTTGGACATATGTTTCGGGAGCGATCCCTCCCATCTTCAGCCTGTTGACAAACAGTTTGTCAACAGGCTGAAGATGAGAGGGATCGCTCCCGAAACATATGTCCAAATTTTATGTAAGTGAATGGAGTTAGTGTGAAAAAAACTGTATTACATTGTTTATATTTGACTGTTTGTTTGAAAATGTCTTAGACCACAACTTGCAAGACAGAATATAATGTTGTTATAGAGTTGGTTTGGCGACACTTATACTTCACTTATGTTATGCTTAAATGTACATGTTTTGAGAACATTGACCCTCAAGCATACTCTGTAGGCAATCAGAGAAATTTATTGAACACATCCAACATTGATATCTGAAAGTTCATGATGTGATTTTTTTTTTTTGATGATATAAATTTTTTTCCATTTCATTAGTTCCAAAGGGTGGCAAGCGTGTACAAATTTCATGGTTTTTTGATTAAAAGTGAGCTGCCACTGGCAATTTTTATCTATTTGTAACGGATATTTCTAAAATGTTCTTTGGTATAGGTTTCCAAATTTATTTTAATTTTTTCCCAATCTTTGCAATTGATTTGGCAGATACGCAACTTCAGAAGGCAGATATGTTTAAGGGTGATTTTGAAACTCACATAAATAATGTTTTTACAAAAATTTTTAAAACTTGGTACAGATAGGTGATGATGTATTTGCCATTATACCTAAACAACTGGTTGACAATCCTTAAAATTATGTCATAATTTCACATAGTAAAGAAACCTTAGGGAGGTCTCCATGGTGTATAGAATCAGATGAGAAAGGTTCAAGGATTCTGTGCTTGGAGGAGGACACAATAGTTCAGTTAATAGGGCATCAGCATGGAAGGCTGACAATCCGCAGTTGGAATGTCAGCTATGATCTAAATTTTTATGTATGATTCTTCATTTCTAATAACATTTTAGCCTTTGGAATATGGGGAAAACCCACCAACAATGGCAGTTACATTAAACAAGAGCTTTAATCCCAAAACACACCAGCATGATATCCTCAACAGCCTCACATACAGACTGGTGAATGTTACACTTAGTAGAAAACAATATAGAGAAAAATACCAATACAGCATCAATACAGCACTACATAATGCTTCCATTAAAAATTGTTCGATAAAATTATTAAAAAAAAAAATTTAAAAAATTAAAAGATATCAAAAACACAAGTTTAATTTTACCAATAAAACAACAATGTCATTAAAAAATTTACATACCACCTTAGTAGTTCAATAAATTTTAAAACATTTTTAAAAATACAAAATAATTTTGGCTCCTCAAAATGTCTACAGCATTAAAAATTGATTATAATCTTCCTGTAAAGATCCTATACCTTCTGACAGGAAGTCAGGTATCTAACAAATCATTTGCAAAGACTGTGGAGGTATACACTAGAAAAACAAAAAGAAATTTGGAAATCCATACCAAAGAACATTTCCGAAATATCCATCATAAACAAATAGAAAAATTGGCAGTGACAAACACTTTTGGTCAGAAAATCACAAAATTGATACAAAAACAAAATTATTGGAACACTATGCCTCTACCAATTGGTCTTCTGCTGATCATGGGAGCATGTTCCTGAAGCATGTCCAATTAAAACCAAGTAAATTACGTATAAGATCACCAAACCAACTCTATATCAACATTAATTTACAATAATATCAATTATATGATTGGTTCACTTTTAATAGTTCAGGAGTACAAGCTGATATGACTAAGGATAGTTCTGAGACAAAGGATTAATTAGTTTTGTAAAAACTAATAAAACTAAAAAAGTAATAAATGACTTATAATACTTACTGCCTTTTTAAGAAAAACTTTATCTCCTGTCAGATGATAAGTACTCAGAAGGCTTCCAAGAACACGAATGGTCACCTCAAAGAGATTTACATCTCGATTCACATCAAAGTGAAGATTTGCTGTTACCCATTCTTTTGCTTCTGCAAATTCTGCAAGGTTTCAAAATTACATTTACAGTTTAGTACAATCAGATGTCTTTTGCTCTATGTTTGTCTATCTCTCTATTTATTTTGCTTTTATTGTACCAGGTATCAAGCCTATTCTTTGGAAGATGCAAATCTAACTGTTTAATAATATCAAATTATAAAATGCTTAATGCCAATCAAATCTTCCTGCCTCAAGTAAAACAATTATCAAAAAATATTGCATTTACTGGCACAAAAGATACTCCCCCCCATTTTTACAACCAAATGTAGACTCTGGGAGTCTGTGCAAGAAGCTATTTCATGTGCTAACAGATGACGGAAAAAAGATTTATAAACACTAATGAAATAAAATTTGTAAGAACTTATTAGGTTGCAGAATAAAGGACAACGTACCAACAGAACAAAAGTCAGGCATTTTTTAAATAAAATGTGCAGAGTGCGATAAAAATACATTTGGAATTTGGAAATCTGGGAAAAAAGAACACTTTAGAAATATTTGCTTAAAACAGATTGATAAATCAGCGATAGTAGTGCACTTTTGGAATAAAAATCATGAAATTAAACCAGAGACGAAACTATGAAACAACTTCACAATGCAATAGAACTTTCCACTTGGGAAAACATTTTCCATTATAAAAATCAAGGAAAACTTAATAAATTTCCATTTCCCTTCAATGAACGAAATCAGAAAGTTCCTAATAGAACCAACAGATGCTGCCACAAGAACATCAAGAAACCCAGATACCACTTCTAACAACAACAGTTGGTCTACAGGCTGAAGATGGGAGGGATCACTCCCAAAACATATGTCCAGTTCTTATGTAAGTGAATGGAGTTAGTGTGAACAAATTTTATTACATTAGTGTTTATATATATACCACTCCATTGTCAACAGCTTTGTAAGTACATAATTGAAAAAATATTATTTGCTATTGGGGATGATCTTGTCCTATGTCAAACACAAATTAACTATCTAGAGAGTAAACTGGTAAAATATTGAAATTAACAATCTTTATAGTCCAAAATTAAGATTTATGCAGTTATACAACAATCATTTGAAAAGTTCTCAAAATGACCCACAGATTGCTAACAATTATGAAGCAGTTTTGTTATCAAAACCTGTAGACATGTGTAAATGGGAAAAATTGCTAATATTCAACATTGTGCAGTTATTACATACTCGGTAAAGAAGGACATAAATGTAAGAAATTCATACAGATACGATAAACATTCTAGGAGACTCTGCACTATTATTTTCAACCATTTCCAAGTGGACCACAGAGTTTAAATGCATCTGCAAAAGCTAGCAAGATGGCCCATGCAGCTCAACCAAATTCATCATGACATCAGAAATTATGATAAGGTGCACAACATGTTCTCAAGGATAACCAATTAAAAGTGTCCAAAACTGCTGAAACTCTGGGCATTTCAGGGAATGCAAATTTCACATTTTAAGGGAAGAATTGTGCTTGAAACAATTATCAGTAAATGGGTACAGCAACTATTGACTCAGGAACAAAAGTGGAAAGGCTTAAGCAATACTTAAGACATTTTACTATGCTCAATAATTTTTTCTAGCAATGTATATGCTTTTCCTTTTTATGCAGTAGCCTGAAACAAATCCCTTTTTAGATGCATAATACTAAAGCATACAGATAGAATTTCATGATTAAATACAGAAAGATTAATCAAAGTTCAAGAGTAGTTTTATCTCTATAATCTGCTGCTAAGGTATGGAGATTTTAAGTCACTGCATTAATCATTGTTCAGTATTACTTAACTGTCAAAATTCAAAACCTGCTGCTAGTCTGGTATAGATCTGGAGACTCTGATTTTTTTGCATAAAATACGTGCCCTGAGTTTTTACTTTTAAGTTTGTCCTTTGTGTAAATATGATAGTTACCTATTGCATAGTATTTTATCAATTGCTCACCTTCCTTCAGTCCCATGATATAAATGGTATCCAGAGCATCGACTATGGTCAAGCCAAGACCAAACCAATCATGAAAAGTGCCAGTTAGGGGTCTGAGATGATCATGACCCCAAGCATATTTCTTATAACCTTTCCAGGCATGTTTCATAGCTGCAACAACTGCTGACTGCCTATCATTAGTGGGTCCTGGAATAAGCATAACAGGTAATTTGCTGCTATTTTATGTTTTTCTGAAAACAGAGGGAAGATTTAATTTGTACCTCCAAACTTAACAGGTTCACTTGGAGGGGAAATTATCTGCCCCACATTATTTAGTCCATCTTCAACTGGTTCGGCTTCTCTCTTATCTTTTTCAATAATTACCTCTGGTTCAACTGGAGGTTTCTCAGGGACTTCCATCTGTAAAGAGTTACAAAGCTATTCAGTTAAGTTTCTCCTTTTAACATCTGTTGATTTTAAAACATATCTTTTAAAAAAGAAAGTTATTTTAAAAAATGTATGGAACTAACACAGTGAAGTCAAGCTATATGAATAAATTCATGTGATATTTGTTGTACTAAACACTCTTATTGCTTCACTTACTTGTGTGATATTTGGAACTGGTTTCGAAGACCTTTGTCTTCATCTTCGGCCAAGGGTACGACTAACTGGAGAATCGAATGGCTCTGTAGAGATGAAGCGCTGCCCTGGTGGAGTTTTAATGTACTTAAAATTGGTGTTTTCTACCTTTGGAATATCAAAGTTCAGTAATCAATCTCTGTATTTATTTTCTAAACACGTGCCTATATTTGAAAGGATCTATATAAGAAAAACAAAGAGAAATATAGGCACACGTTTAGAAGATCATTTCAGGAACATAAAATATAAACAGACAGATAGATCAGCTGTGGCATATCATTTTTGGACTAAAAACCATGAGACTGTGAAGAAGGTGGATTTATTAAGAGAGACTCAGGGACATATAGAACTGGATACTTGGGAAAAAATGGACATTCATAAATACAGAGATTGATTACTGAACTTTGATATTCCAAAGGTAGAAAACACCAACTTTAAGTACACCACCAGGGCAGCGCTTCATCTCTACAGAGCAGTTTGATTCTCCAGTTAGTCGTACCCTTGGCCAAAGGTGAAGACAAAGGTCTTGGAAACCAGTTGCAAATATCACACAAGTGAAGCAAAAAGAGTGTTTATTACGACATATATCACATGAATTTATTCATCTGCTGATTTGTCTTAACTACATTAATTTTCAGATTTAAGGTCAGCATGTAATCCATGCAGAATTTACTATCAAATGGCTTTCATGTTTACTTGTGAATTGCTATTGACTAAAAGGATTAGCCACATTTTTTAAAATTGCTTTTTTATTGAAATACATAATTTCACCCATGATACACCAATTTATGTTGAAAAGATGCAACCAAATCCACTATAATTGGTAGAAAATAACTTTAAAATTAAACAATTTATGCTAAAAGGTCTCATACATCCTTTAAAGTCTTAGGTTTACAAATGGTATAGTGCAGCTAGAATTATATAGGCATTCCATCAAATTAAAAATCATTACAAGAATTATGAAATACATTGGAAGAAAATGATATTATTATAGAATGTTTCAGTATCCAAGAGAAATGTAAGCAGAAAGATTCATGGTATCTCAAAGTGGGAGTGGGAAACTTATGGATTAGAATGGGGAACATTAAAACAGAGGATTCTGGGAAGAAATAAACATATGATTTAAAGATAAGAAATATTTGGTGGCAAAGGAGAAGAGAGTTCATTGAGACTTTTTAGGGAAATAAAAATAATATGGGGTAGGTAAAAATATACAACAATGTGATAAAGCAGATCCAGAAGGGTTTGCATGGGCTAGAACTGGAGCTATGAATTTAAAAGGGTTAAGATATGATAAATATGTAGAAAAATGTCTAATGTGTGGAAAAACTAACACGTATTTTCATTGTTTATTACAATACAAGCAAACAAATTTATGGAGAGAACAGGGTTGGCAACCAAAATGGAAGAATTTAGATGCAGAAATATTAATTAGAAAGATTTTAACTGTAAAAGGTGAGAAGTATATAAAAATGATAGGGAACTACTTCAGTAAAATTAAAGAGAAATAGGTAAGAATGATTAAGAGGAAGATAAAGGGAAATGTAGTCTTAGAAGTACAATAGGTTAGATAAGTATAAATAAGGATAGGATAATACAGCAATAAATATGATGGCCAATACACTAAAAACTTGGAGTTTAGTGTATTGGGATCAGGGAGTAAGCAAGCAACTTCAGAAAGAAAATATTTATAAGATATTAAGTGAGATTAGTATCATTTTATTTTTAGATGTTATTTTGTACTGGAATGGATAATATGCAAATAAAATTTAACTTTACTTGTTTAAATAACTTCAAATTTAAATTAGTGTAATAGTACATTAGTAAAAAGAATGTTTTGGGCTCCCGTCTGTTAGAATTCCAGTAGATGATTGGTGATGAGCCAAAGATTGGGACCCAGTGGCAATTAAGAAGAAGTTTATAAAAGTTATAAATTTGATTATTTTTGCATAATGTTATGTATATTTCAATGTGCCACTATATTATGCAGTTTGTTGGGGTATGTTTTCAATAAATGTCAATTTCAATATAATTAGAAATTGGTTATTATCAGATTGTATTTAGTTTGTTGTTATGTTTTACTAAGAGCACATATATTGTTGGTTCGCATTGTACCCTGGTCCCTTGGATATTCCCGTAGACTACTACTGACGAACTGGGGACTAGGTTCAAAATCAATAATAGTACTTGTTATTTGTAAAATAAACAAAATATATAAATTTTAATTATAATGTTGATTGAGTTCAATGAAAATAAATTCATTCAAATTTATGTGTTCCAGGCCTATATTTTTGGGGTACCTCCTGGCATTTGTCATTCATGAGGACTGTGGAAAACCTCAGTCAGGGTCCTGTTGGGAATCAAATCCCAGACTTCTCGCTCATAAGTCTGCACCTTAACAACCACCACCATCTGTGATGGTATTTATACACTTTAAAAATATAAGCAAGCAAATAGAAAAAAATGTTTTTTCCTTTGGGCTCTAAATTAGTTAAACAGTAGAAACTAAACATGTGACATGAATTCTGACAACTATTATCAGGATAAAAATTAAACAAATTCAAAAGTTCATCTCAATATGAAGTTATAGTTTCTTAGAAATGAAACATCTCAACAAATGAATAACAAAATGACCAAATTTATGTAATACACCCTTAGGAGGGGGGAAAAAAGGAGCAGAAACCATGATCGATTCAAAATACATCAGAAGCATTCACTGATGTTGGGCTCATGACAACAATAAAATTATTATTATTATTGCTGTTGTTGTGAACCCAGCATCACAAATTTTATTGCGACCCATTGATTCTACATTAGAATTTCACTCAAAGTTGGTTAGTTGTTTGGTTTATAATTTAAATAATGTGTTAAAACCTATTGTTAAAACACAATTTTTATACAGGAGGAATTTTTGGAAACTAAGTTATAGAGTTAGATAATTAATTTGTAGTTGTGTATTAATATTGATTGACGAAACCAAATGTGCAAACTGTACATGATTGATGAATAAAAACATTGAACCGTAATGTTTAGTTGTTGGCAATGAAGCCATTTGCTCTCTTGCATTCCAGTACTTAGAAGAAATTGGTTAAAAGTTGGGCAGCATAGAAGGTGGTACTGCTCCATATCTTCTCAGAGCTCATAGAAAGGCTATGTAGGAGGCTCTGCAATGCCAATCCTGGACATATATTTATTGAGGTAGTCATGACCTGTTAGTAATCTAAAATTTGCCACTTGGCAACATAATTATTATCATACAAATTTTCCCATCATTTTCTGTGGTTTTCTATACATACTCTTCTTTAACTTTATTGCTGTACATTGATAGAATTATTCTTTTGATAGAGTGATAGGACAGAGGACCTGATGATTTTTATGTAATTTTGCTACCTTTCTTGGCCACTGTTTCATTACCTTCTACTCCACAGTGTGCAGGTTCCATTCAAGTAGTATTTATATTTTATTTCATTAATTGTTTTATAGTTTTGTGACATTAAAACTTTTGACTGCTGTGTCAAATGCTATGGCTATGATAGCCACTATCAATCAGATAGTAATACAGCTATCCCAATTTTTTTTATTTTATATAAACGAGTTTGTAAGATCAAAAGAACAAGAAGTGAGAATGGGATTAATATGGTGTGAGAGAGAAAGATTGGGAAATTAATTTTAGAAAGAGATAATAAAAGAATTGAGGATATTAAAAATGGAAATATGGGCAAATCTTAATGCCCAAAAATCTCTGAAATTACATATCACACGAAAAAATGTGTGGGGATGAGAAAGTTATCTGTGACAAGGCAGGAAGGGAAGGATTGGCATGGTTCAGAACAGGAATAATATACTTAAATGGAATAAAAAATGGATATATTAAGGGAATATGCCCTTAGTGTGAAGAACCAGATGTACTTGGCATTGTATACTAGAATGTAAGCAAACCAAGTTTTGGAGAGAACAGTTTCTATTGTGAAAGTGGGAGAATTTACCAAATGAAATAAGAGGCTGAAGAATTTTAAATTTAAAATCATCCGAAAATATTTAGGAACTGGGAAAATACACACACCAGATGAAACAAAAATGTTGTGGAAGGTGGGTAAGATAAATGGAAATAACTATGCTGACAATTGCACTATTTAGGAATGAATATAGATCCCCATTACATACTCAACCTGGGAATAATTATAATGGAGTACAGAAGGAATGCAACTCCATAAAGTCAGGGTGACCAAGTGTAAAATCTAAAGTTTATTAATAATAGTAAATATACAAATAAGTCGGTATTAGGTGACATTAAACTTCACTAACTGGTTTATTCATCAGAGCGTTCGCTCTCATCATCAGCTGTGGACCAACTAACGTTGACAGGTGACGAAGTGGCTTCTAACTCGTGGTTCCAATAAGTAACGGAACAGGAAGTCCATTGGTGGGATGTCAAAGTTCATAACACGATGCTTATTTTATAAAAAATAATTCTTCCATATTCCAATTACTTGGGATTGTTGGTATCTTTCAAGTTTAGCTTCTTTAGTAATATCATGATCATAAGTTCAAAAATGGTCTGCAACTGCTCATTTATCCACCTGTTTATATCTTACATTTCTTAAGTGTTCTTTGGTCCTTATCTCCAAATGTCTTATTGTTTTGCCTACATATGTCTGGTTACAATCCAAACAATCTATCTGATACACTCCTGCCTTTTTGCTGGGTGGAATAACATCTTTTATTGTATTGTTTAGAAGATTTCCGATGCTAAATTTATTTTGTGCTGCCAAAACAATATCACATTTTTTAAAAATCTTCATGAATGCCCTGTTTGCCCATGAATGATATGTGGATTTTTTAAAAACTAAGTGCTCCTTTATCATGGAGAGAATGGTGATGTTTTTAATATCTTTTTGTTTTCAATATATGCCAAACAAAATTAAGTTGTTCCTCCGGCATATTTTTAGGTCCAGACTAGGTTTCGATTCCTACCAGGACACTCCTCTCTGACTGAGGTTTTTTCCAGGTTTTCCTCAGTCATCATAAATGGCAAATGCCAGAGAGGTACCCTAAACTTGGGTGGAATGCTTCCTTTAAAAAAATATCCTTTCCCAGTTACCGCAGTAGTTAAAATGACAAGCGTAAAAAAAAAAAAAAAAAAAAAAAAAAGGGCGCATGCACACACACAAAAAAAAATGCAATCTGCAGTTATCTTCACTGTCTTAAAAGCTAGGATGAAGTAAACGATTAATCTTCTTGCATTTTCTTTGGTAAAGTCTTATCTACTTTTGAAAGGATGTCATTGTTCTTTAAATACATCTAATTAGTAAAAATGTTCTGCTCTGCTGCTTCATTTCATGAATAGTTATACAAAAGCAATATCCATAATGCAAATGTCATCTGTTTGCAAAGATAGTTCATCTTTAATCAGCCATTGCAAGTGTTACTTTAGGTCGAACTACAGTATTTAAGACCACACTATTAAGTTCTGATTTATAATTATTTGTTGTTAACTTACTAGATGTCACCAGTTGGTCTGTATTAGAAATGTCTATGAATATTTTTCTGTGAGTTAATTTTAGAAAATTTCATCAAATATTTCTTGCAGTCATGCAAAAAAAGGTTGAAATTTGTTGTCACTAAATGTATCTAATTTTCATGACTAAATTTGTCACTTTCTATACCAGAGTGGCCAAAGGTTTGCACCTGTATAACTTCATTATAAGTGCTGGTCAGCCTTCCAGAGATGTCATAACGTATCACCATTGATGGAATACTCACAGCAATCTTTTGCTGCTGTGCTTTGTGGGCATAGTGTAGCACAGATTTGACTTGGTATGGCCACTGGTGCTCTATACAGTATAGCCAACTTACCTTTATATTTTGAGACAAATTGGGAGGGAACTCTGGCTCTGTATGAACTTCATTTACCATGTCCAACTGTTCATTGCTTCTTGAATGACCAGGCAGAAAGTATATAACAGTAAGAGCCAGGGCTATGATGAACATATACACAATACTGCGTTGAAATCTGGACAACTGGTTCCACCACTAGAAGTCAACACAAAGAAACATCAAAACTATATATGAATTTACCTTCAGTCTCACTTTTATAGACAGTATGAAATTATATGAGGGCTGTTCAGTAAAGAATGGTCACAATTTTTTTTACAGGCATAAATTCATAATTTTACATCTACATTGGAGAGTTTGCTATGAAAATGACTCCTGGGTTTTAATTCTACACAGTCTTAATGATCTTAAAGTCAATGTGTGGTGTGCCTTCACTTCACAGTTCATCATCATTGGCCCTATTTCTTTAAGGAAGATGATGGAATAATAAACAGGTGATGTACTACAGCATGTTACAGAACTTTGTCATTTTTAAACTGAGAAATCACAACCTCGAGAATATAATCTTCATGCAAGATGATGCACTGATCCACACTATACCCCTAAAACAATTATGGCAGGTGTATAAGGGTAACTCAGTAAGTAAGTTACGATTTGATGTGGGGTACCACATATTTGAATGAGCCACTTGAGGCTATTGCTACCTGATGGCAGCAACATCCACTGGAATTGCTGACATTTGATCACATGAGACAATTGATGTTTTACAACACCAAACAGCAGTTGCAAGATGGTGGCACCTGTGAATGAGTATACAGCCCTCGAGCAGTGCTCCATTGTTTGATTTTTGTGGACAACAGAATGTTAATGTTTTAAAAAGTTCAGTGTACATAGACTCAATAGTAGAAACAGAAATGATTTGTATAGGCCTGCTAGCTCATTACAGACTTTCTGGAAGGGTACCTACTATTCTTTAATCCAGATATATAATGGTCTAGCCAGAAGAATTAAATCTTTAGGAAATGAACGTAAATTCATCATCTGATAATACATATGACCTTCAGTTAACAGTAATTGGATACTGCTGTTCTACAGCCTAGAGCTTTCACCCAGCTCAGGATCTAAAGAATTAAATATATGCTACATACATACTTCCAACAAATAAATTCAAATCACTTTTACATGTTGGCTGAAATCAACTGTTGAAGAATTTTTGAATGTGAACTTTCTAGTCTTGTACTTCTGCATGGTTAAGTATATCAAAACAGGGTTTCTTTGTCTACTATATGACTTGCAGGATTGTTTTTGTACATATTTTTGTTTTTTCTTTTATATAGTCATTTTATGATTTTTTAAAATATATTCCATTTATTGTTGCTTTGACTGCATTGGTCTTCTCATGATGTCTGTAGATTGTGGACTGAATACTATAGATGTAAGTTTGTAAGGATGAATGAAATGAATGGTGCTGCAAATAAGTAACAGTTTTACCTAACCAGGATTCTATACATATTCTCCAGTGAGAGCAAGTACATTTAATTTTCTGAAATCAGGTCTACAGGATTCTCTTATTTTCCTCCCACAGATTATCCTAATATCTTTCTTTTGCAAATGGAAAACTTATTCTCTATAAGAAGATCCAATTCCACATTCATTACAGAATAAAAATATGTAAAGTATAACATATACAAGGCATCTATTGGTGAGAGAAAATTTAAAACTCTTAGATCAATACAGATTGAAGTAAGTTTGGGAACTATCATTTCAACATGTTTCTTACATAAATATTGTACTTACAAAGCTGTTGACAATGGAGTGGTAATATATCCTAAACTTAGGTATTCATTTTTTTACACTAAAATCCACTTACATAAAAGTAAGATGCATTTCGGGAGAAGCTCTCCCATCATCAGTTGCTCACCGAACCACCATTACTCGAAAAGATGGGAGAGATTCTCCTGAAACACGTCTTACTTTTATGTAAGTAAGAGGAGTTTAGTGTAAAAAAATGAATACCTAAGTTTAGGATATTTTTCTTACAGTTAAGAATTTTGTATGACGGTCTTAATAACTGATTGTGAGATGTGATGTATGTTTATTCTTTGTCTGAATTTGAATAAAATTTGTCTTATCTATATTCAGCAACATAAGTTTAGTTCAAAAAAGCTTTTATTGCTGTATTTGCAGAAGCTCTAGTGATTTCCCTGTTTCAAGCACAATAGTATTACCAGCAAAAAGGGCTGCCGTGGGAGGCCAAGGCAGTGAAGGCCCTGATTCATGAGCTCGTGAGGAGGTCTCGGATTCGATTCCAACCAAGACCATCCTCCCTGACTGAGGTTTTTCTCATCCTCATAAATGGAAAATGCCATGGAAGTACCCTAAACTTAGGTCTGGAATGCTTCCTTCCTTAAAATAAAAAAAATTCTTTCTCAGCTTATCATTTCATTTCATTTCATGTATCATCAGTGTCCACCGTCTGTGATACCTCAGTAGTAAAAACAGGCATTAAACACTATTAAAAAATCAGCAAAATCAGTAGCACTCTTGATTCATGATTTACATTATAGGAAGGTATTTGATAAAAATTTTAAAAAGTAGAGGGCCCAGTATTCATTCTTGTGACACACCTTTTTTATAACTCCTACCAAGGATTCATGGTTACAACTTTTTGCATTCTATTATATAATTAAGATCTAACCCATAGAAATCTAATTTTTATAATAGTAGTTCATGATCTATACAGTCAAATGCCGTTTTTAGGTCACAAAATATCCCCATAGCATATTCCTTCCTGTCTAGTGTTTCAAAAATTTCTATAATGAGTTTATATGCAGCCTTGTCAGTTGATAGGCCATTTATAAAACCAAACTGCGAGGATGTTAAAATCCTATTTAAGTTTAGGTATTTCATAACACAATTATACATAATTTTTCTAAATAATTTTAATGTTAATTCAAAGATATTTCTGATTTTTCCTGTACCATCTAGCACATCTGTGCATTGTATGATTTATAAGGATCAATATACATACATATACAAATATTATGATTGTTTGAACACTCTCAAACCCTAGTCATATTTTGTTATAATATACAGGAATACTTTAGCAGTAAACAGACTGAGTTGAACATCACATTGTACTTTCACATGCATTATGTGATGGCTGTTGTATTTGTTTTATATTTATTTTGTATATAGCTGTCAGACATTGCTTTTACAGCATTTTTAACTTATCATTCTTCACTGTAATTACAGCACAAGCAATGTATTTGTTATATTTCTTGTATGTGTCAATTATGTATCTCAGTTATCTGTAATGCAGAATTTTGCATTTTTTACTTATTTATATTGGCAGGGTTAAGGGCTTAGGGCCTTTTCTTCCACTCAATCAGTCTTGTGTTACATACACTATATGCCATTGACACCATGGTTTCATCCAAGCATTTACATTTTCCCCCACATTTTGAAGGAAGTAGAAGAAACCCCTTTGACCTCTCCATATTTTGTACTTATCTTCTATCCAGTTTTCCTCAAAACTCCAGGACATATTTATTACCTAACCCTTTGATCTCTTCATATGGTGGTACATGTCCCTTCAATCCTATTTGTTCTCATGTTTATTGCATCAATCTATACTTCCATTACTCTGTAAGATATGTTTAATATCTCAAGTGCTTTAAAAGGGGACAGAGGCAATCTCTGACCTGAACACCCTCTAGTAAATCTCCAAATAAGTGGAAATAAACAAGTTGGTTGGCATATTTATTTTGGATAGATAACCGACTAGTTCACTCTTGCAACCATACATTAATTAAGTATGCACACTCTTTAATTATTCATATGTCTGCTTGGAGCCACATTAGTGGCATGAAGGATTATATGACATCCCAGAAATGATCTCTTGGAGGCAAACACAGTGCCTTGCTACAGAGCATTGTTGTCATTCTCAAACTTAGAATCCTTTCCTTGGGACTCAGAAAAGTCTCATTTGTAATCTGTGCCATCATTCATTCTACTGTAAATAAACTATTATTAGAAAGAAGTGGACACTTAAATGACCAACCTATCCACACATCCTTGGCTCCTACTCAGCCTCTAGCAGATGACTCTGCTGGCTCTGGGGCCAGCATATTATAGCATAAAAGTAAAAGGAATAAAGAGTTGTTTGCTAAGCTGTTTAAATTGATTAGTAAAAGTATAAATAGACTGCCTCCATGGTCTAGTGGTAGCATTTGTGACTACTAATTCTGAGGTCCTGGGTTCGAATCCCAGTTAGGTAAAGCTATTTGGATAAGGTTTTTTCAGAGTTTTTCCTTACTATGAGAAGATGCATTTAGGTGCTTCAAGCTCATTTTTGGCATCATTCTATTTATAAGAAAAAATGAAAATACTACCATATTTGTACAATAAAAAGTCTACAATTCATACAATATACAAAGAAACTCTATTTCAATATACTCATCCATGCGGAAGTACAAGATTAAAAAGTTCACATTCAAGAAATTCTGTAGATCCTGGGTGAGTGAGAGCTCTAGAATATAGAACATGGAAGAAAACAAAGAAAAAAAAAACCTTTACTAAGATGTGTCCAAAGTATTCATCTATACTGTAGAAGGTGTGAGCATTTTAAGCCAAGTGCTGGACTAGATGATGTCACAAAAGACTTGCAAAGATTTCAGCAAGGAGAATCAAATAGAGAAATCAGCGGTTGCACATCACTTTTGCAGAGATAAACATGATATAGAAATGGGAATGAAATTATTGAAATTCGTAGATCGACCCATTGAGCTGGGAATATGGGAAAAAATTTATATAAAAAAATATGAGGATAAGGTTATGTCTTTGAGATCCCAACATAAGACAAATTAATCCAGAAGTTAATAAAATGTCCACGAGAGCTACACCGAGTCCAGTCAACCAACAACAAAGCCAACAGTGGACTCGCAACTGAGGATGCAGGCAAAAGCCTGCGAAACTAGTTTTGCATAATTCAACAGTAAGTGGAGCATAAGATTATCAAATCGACTCACTAGATAATTTAGAATATAAGGAGAATCATGTTGTAATTGTTGGTGGTGCAGGAAATAGTCTTGAGAAAGTTAATAATTATCAGATTGAGCAAAACTTAGTGACATCAAGCATACAAATGTCAAGTTTTTGGAACTGTTAGGTAGGTCATGATGTGCACTGATGTCACCCACATTTGTATGATAGATGTGAATCACCTAAGTCGAGATAACTTTACTGTACATGGCCTTTGTTTGAATTCTAGAGGCAAAAAGCAGCTTTCGCTCCTTATTGCTGACAGAATCAAGGGTAAGATTCCTGTTATCAATGGTAAAAGGTACCGTTTTATAGGATAAAGGCACCTGATCTAGACCAGAAATTCACCAGTCAAAGTTTAGCAGTTAGTGTTAACTCAAACGACAATAGTATCAATGATGATTGCACAGAAAATGAAATAAAATTGAAGAGTATTCAGCAGGCATAAAACAACCTTTATATAATTGTAAACTTAAAAGAAGTTAGGAACATGAAGTTTATTAAATTATACAATTAAGTCAGTATTAGGTGACACTGCACTTCACTACCAATTTTTATCCTTTAGAACATATTTCAAAAGTGTTTGCTCTCATCCTCAGCTGAGGACTGACTAACACTGGCAGGTGAGAGTGTAACCTCCGGTGGTTCCAATAAGTACTGGAACTGGAATTCCATTGGAGAAATGTCAAAGTTCATAACCCGGTGCTTATTTTTTAAAATGTAAATCCTCTGCCACATTGCTAACTCCTTGGAATTGTTCGTAGCTTTAATCAGTTTCATTTCTTTTGCAATGTCATGGTCATAAGCCCAAAAATGGTCTGCAACTGCTGATTTATCCACCTGTTTATATCTTATATTTCTGAAGTGTTCTTTGGTCCTTGTCTCCAAATTTCTAATTGTTTTTCCTATATAAATCTGATCACATTGTACACATTCCATCTGATACACTCCAGCCTGTTTGTTTGATGGAACAGCACCACCCTTTTTGTTTGGTAGAACAACATCTTTTATGGTGCTGTTCCATCAAATAAACAGGCTGGAGTGTAGCAGATGGAATGTGTACAATGTGATCAGATTTATATAGGAAAAACAATTAGAAATTTGGAGACAAGGACCAAAGAACACTTCAGAAATATAAGATGGATAAATCAGCAATTGCAGACCATTTTTGGGCTTATGACCATGACATTGCAAAAGAAGCAAAACTGTTTAAAGCTACGAACAATCCCAAGGAATTAGCAATATGGGAGAGGATTTACATTTTAAAAAATAAGCACCAGGTTATGAACTTTGACATCTCTCCAATGGACTTCTTGTTCCAGTACTTATTGAATTCACCAGAGGCCACACTGTCACCTGCCAGTGTTAGTTGGTCTCCACCTGAGGATAATTGTATAAAGGTTATACAATTAAGTTGGCATTAGGTGACACTGCACTTAAAAGTAAAATTAATTAGCTTAACTTGTGACCATATTTTATCTGTAGATCTGAACATCATTTGAAATAACAGAAATTATCAGAATTGTCATTACATGGTTATTTTTTGGAAGCAGAAGCTTCAAGGTAAAACTAAATAATGCAGGAGGTCAGGCTGGATTACCATATAAAACATTAGATGCATCAAAATTTAATTCAGAACAGAACATTGAATTATGCATAAACTAATTGGATAGCAAAAATACAAAAGTAATTGTAATTTCTACTTATTGCTCACTGTTAGGAAACTTTTAAACTTTCTTGATGAAACTTGAAGATACCTAAAACTTTTTATTTAAACCTTAGCATGAAATAATAATATGTGGGGACATAAATATGGATTACTTAATGCCAAATGTAAGAAAAAAATGGATTAATCTCCATTCTTAATGCATATAAAATGGTGCATTCAATTAACTTTCACCCAGGATTGATAAAAACTCTAGCACAGCAATAGATAATATCTTTGTAAATAAACTGTTATCATATTCTGTGTCTCCATTAATCAATGGTATCTGTGACCAAGATGCTGAAGTAATTGTTAAGAAGGATTCAAAAAAGAATATTATAGATATATAAAATATAGAGATATTAATGATGCTAACCTCAGTAAAATAATAGAGACACTTCAACTAGAATCATGGAATAGTGTCTACAGTGCAAATGGTGTTAATAGTAGATTCAACAATTTTTTACACATTTTTAAATTGCATTTTGAAGCACACTTCCCACTAAAAATTAAAAAAAAAGCAGTTATACTGTGGTTTATCCAAGGAATTAAAAAATCTTATCAACACAGAAGACAATTATAAAATGAGCTAAAGTTTGGTAAAGACCCAAAATTAAAAATATATTTTATAAAGTTTTATAAGACACTTGGGAAAGCCATAAAATAAGCAAAAGATCTCCATGATCAAACACTTATCAGTCAGGCAAAAAACAAAATAAAGACTATTTGGAATATAATAAAACAAGAAATTGGCAAAAATTTGTCACAAGATGATGCAATAATCTTAAGCATTAACAATCAAAAGATACAACACCCTGACCCTGCAGATGTAGCAAACGGGTTCAATGATTACTTTATTAATGAACAACAATTTTAAATTTATACTGTGGTGATAAAAGAGATGCATTAAGGATTTTACAATCATCATTTCCCAGTCAAAATTGTGAATTAAACAAAGTACCAATACTCCACTAGAAATTAGTAATATCATTAAAAAACTAAAAATCAAAAAACTCTTCTCACTATGGTGAGAACAACAGCAAAGTCATAAAGGCCTGTGCAAAGGAAATTAGTATTCTCCTTAGTCACTTGTGTAATGAGTCTTTAACATCAGGTGTACTTTTTTGAAAGTCTAAAACATTCAGTGATGAAGCCTCTGTTCAAAAAAAGAGAAAAGATAAATGTCTCTAATTATAGACCTATAGCTATTTTACCTGTATTTTCTAAGGTATTTGAGAAAGTAATGTGCAATAGGCTTTACCATTACCTTGAAAGTAACAATATTCTAGTTAATGATCAGTTCAGCTTTACAATTTCAACAGAATTTCAACAGAATAGGAAATTCAACACAAAATGCAATCTTAAAACTCACTAATGAAATTTTAACTGTATTTAATGAAAGGGTACATGTAGGAGGGATTTAGCAATGCCTTTTGTGAAATTCTGATAGATAAATTAGCTTTCTACGGAATAAAAAACCAATATTTAAAATGGTTTATATCCTACCTTGACAATAGGAAACCAAAAATAGAAATATATTTTCCCTTTACAACTAAATAAAAACTATGCCTCAGAGTGGGCAATAATTAAACATGGAATGCCTTGAGGATCTATTCTGGGGCCCTCTTCTTTTTCTGACATATATAAATGATCTCTCTTTATCCACCCAAGATGTAGGAAATATATTTGCAGATGACACAAGATTTGGTATATGGAAAGAGCCTTAATTGTGCCATTAAACTAAATCTGGTTCTGAGTTCGTATGTGTACGGTTCAAAGCAAACAAATTGTCTCTAAATCTAGATAAAACAAATGTTATGAAATTCATCACTCAAGATCTGCAAATCCATATTATGGATAAATATTCTATTAGTGTATTTCTACAAACCCAAGATATTAAATTCATTGGTATCAGAATTGATAACCATCCGAATTGGAAAGATCACATCAATCTTATCATACCTAAACTTAGCAGTGCATGCTATGCAATATGTGTATTAATAATGTTGGAGTCAATTAAGACTTTAAAACTAGTTTATTATGCTTATTTCAACTCAATAATGAAATATGGCCTTATATTTTAGGGAAACTCAGTTAAAAGTGAGCATGTCTTTCTATTACAGAAAAAAACTATACAAATAATTGCACGTACACATAGCAGATATTCGTGCAGAAATCTCTATAGGCAATTTGAAATTTTAACTCTTCCATATGAATATACATTATCCCTCATGAACTTTGATACAAGAAATAAAGAAAAATTTATTCAAAATCAAAATATACATGACAACAATACTAGACAAAAAGCAAATCTACATAGACTGGCTTCAAATTTTACTGTTATCAAAAAGGAGTTTATTGAATCATTTTAGTGCAAAATACCATTCTTTCTAGTTAAAAGTTTTAATAAACAATGATAAATCCTTTAAATCTGCTCTGAAAATACCTATGTAAAAAGGCTTATTATTCTGTAAAGGAATATATGAGTGACAATACAGCTATTCAGTTAAAAACACTTAAATAATTTTATATCAATGCATGTGTAAATAATAAAAGTTGTTGATTGAGTGATTTGTCCGTTACTGCTTCTCTGATGTTGTTTTGGTTGAGTTGTTCTGGGTGTTGCTTTTCCATTTTTATCGTAATTATTTATGCAGATATACACAATATTTTTTGTAAATGTAGATTGTGTACTACTGAGGTAATTATAAATGCCAAGTTCTATGTTTATAGGTCTCTGTGACTGCTTTGTGAATTACTGAATGCTACAGAAAAGGAATTTCAACAGAAAATGCAATCTGCAATCTATAAACTCACTAATGAAATTTTAACTGCATTTAATGAAGGGGCACATGTAGGAGGAATATTTTGTGACTTAGCTAAGGCTTTTGATTGTGTCAATCATGAAATTCTGATAGATAAATTAGCTTTCTATGGAATAAAAAACCAATATTTAAAATGGTTTATATCCTACCTTGACAAAGGAAACAAAAAGTAGTGATAAATTGTCCTTTCAATAATAAAAACAATGCATGAGAGTGGGGAATGATTAACCATGGAGTACTTCAAGGATCTGTTCTGGGTCATCTTCTTTTTCTAATATATATAAATGACCTCTCCTTATCTATCCAAGATGTAGGAAATACTGTTCTATTTGCAGATGACACAAGCACATTGATAAATGGAAAGAGCCTTAATGATTGTGCCAATAAATTAAATTTGGTTCTCCGTTCATTTTGTGTATGGTTCAAAGCAAAAAACTATCTGTAAATCTAGATAAAACAAATGTTATGAAATTCATCACTCACAGATCTCCAGATACACAATTACAGATAGGATATTATAACAGTGTACTTTCACAAACCAAATATATTAAATTCCTTGGTTTAATAATTGATAACCATCTGAATTGGAAAGATCACATTAATCTTATTACACCTAAACTAAGTAGTGCATGCTATGCAATATGTGCATTAGTAGTGTTGGAATCAATTAAGACTTTAAAACTAGTTTATTATGCTTTTTTCAACTCAATAATGAAGTACGGTCTAATATTTTGGGGAAATTCAGTTAAAAGTGAACGTCTCTTCCTTTTACAGAAAAAAGTCATACGAATAATTGTTGGTAAACATAGCAGACATTCATGCAGAAACCTCTTTAGGAAATTTGAAATTTTAACTCTTCCTTGTGAATACATTTTATCCCTCATGAACTTTTATATAAGAGATAAACAAAAATTTGTTTAAAATCAAAATATACATGACAAGAATACTAGACAAAAAGCAAATCTACATCGCCCATTTCAGCACTTTCATGCCATCAAAAAGGCATTTATTATGAGTGCATTTTAGTATAAAATGCTGTTCCCTCTAGCCTAAAAACCTTAATAAACCATGCCAATTCCTTTAAATCTGCTCTTAGAAAATACCTAAGTAAAAAGGCCTATTATTCTGTAAAGGAATATATGAGTGACAATATTATACTGCACAATATATCAATGTATATGTCATATATATAAAAAAATTTGTATAATTTGTCTGTTTTTGTTGTTTGGTTGAGTTGTTCTAAGTGTTCTTTTATTTTTATTGTAATTATTTATGTAGATGCAGACAAAATTTTGTAAATACAGATTGAAAGCTACTGTGGTAATTGTATATGACAAGTTCAATGTTCGCAGGTCTCTGTGGTTGCTCCACGAACTCAATGAATGCTCCGAGAACTAACTAAGTAACTAACTAACAGGATCTAAATATATCAATTATATCTACTCTAAAGCAACTAGAGTAATTTATGTACTACACCAGTTTAAAATAATGTAAGTGAAAATCTACTCTCATATGCTCAAATTGCATTTTTGCATTCCCATCTGACTAATGGTATTCTTTTATGGGGAAATTCTATAGGCTCTTTAAACAAATCTTTGCAAAAAATAAAGGGGGGGGGGGGGAATCAGATGCATTGCATGTGACATATTCTACATCCTATGAGCTTATGCTCATTATAGGATCTATGGAGCAACTAACTAATTTAATATTATGTCCCAAATCAATACACTCCGATAAACTTTTTGTTACTACATTAGTCCTTCAAACCTTAAATACTAAATTATGATTTCATTCAATAATAACCCATATTTTATTAAATGTTAGTCTTACTTACCCGCCAAAGGCTTCGTTTGGGTCTTCCGCTTTCCAAAATTGTGCTAGGCAAATTTAAAGTCACATAATCCTTTCTGAAGTTTCCAAGCATGATTGCAGACCGGATTTTAAAACTACTTCCTTAAGGCTTGTCGGCGGCAGAAGTTGCCCATTAAGTATGCTCTTATTTCCTACATAAATTCATACAAATATTGAATACGAGTATGAGGAATAAATTCCCGGAAAAATCCAATTTTATTCACACATATTAGGTTTTCTTGCCTAACACTTGGAAGGCTACTTCAACAGATCAGTATTGTCAACTACAATTTAATCTTAAAAAGAAGAGGATGTCTACATGAACGATAAAAATACTCCCATTTTTAATAGGTAGAATACATTACCAATAATTAAAAGCTCTAATTATAATTAAAAATTTAACATTATTTCTTCTAAGTGACAGATTAAGGTTGTACGTAGCTAAATGTTTGGTGTTGGCGACAATGAAAATCAGGATGATAAACATTTGATACTGTTTCTTAAAATTGTACGATTGATTACAAAACAAGTTTATTTCAACCCAAACTTCCCAGTATATAATATAAAGTATTATTATTATTATTATTATTATTATTATTATTATTATTATTATTATTGTTGTTGTTGTTGTTGTTGTTGTTGTTGTTGTTGCAATATATTCATAATGGAACATTCATCAGAAAATGATATAATATGAAGGATATTTCAGCTTCCAAGTTGCGCTTCTTTGCTACAAGAATTTGTTTTCCTAACAAAAAACGAATCATGCAGTAGGAAGCCTTCCTTCCTCTTCTCCAGAGTATGGAACATGACAATATATTATGAGTTGGAAAAAACTGCAATAATTTAATATCAATGCATTTGCAAACTGTATATAGAAAAAATGTGTGTTTTGTCTGTTTCTGCTTCTCTGGTTCTAGGTGTTCTTTTTCACTTTTATTGTAACTATTTATGTAGATGTACGCAATATTTTGTAATTGTACATTATGTGCTATTGTGATAATTGTATGTGACAAGTTCTATGCTCCTAGATCTCTGTTACTGCTTCGCGAATTCACTGAATGATCCAGGAACTAAACTAAAGTATCCCGCAGACTTGATATTAGTGATATTACTTAAAATAGGATCATTATACCTTAAACTGTTACACTATTGATAGACGTAATGTAATGCGATATATTACGAAAAAAAAAACTTTACTCAATAATTAATTATTTTATTAATATTTTTAATAGCCTGTTATTTATTATCTACATTATTTTCACAATTATCACTTATATTCATTCACAAATAAAAGTAATAATTAACAGTATACTGTTTGATCTGCATTTGAAATTCCCATTAATAATTTGGCCTTGCTTTGTGAAGAAATACTATGCAATTATATCTCAAAGAATGTTGGAAATGCAAGATGCTTTTATTCAGTCTTTTTAATGATAAAACAAACATAAGCTTATTAATAACTATAGCACTAATGGGTGATCCTTATCTTCCGTCATTATGCTCATCGAAGTCACCACCATCCGAATATCGAAAATCCAGGGGGGTTGGAGGAATCGAGTAGTCTTCTAAGCCCTCAATGGAAAGATCACGGAGCCATCCTTCAATGGATCCTCCTTTGGTATATTAATTATAATAGATAATTGATGAAACAATTTAAAGCCCTTATTTAGTTTGTTTCTTTCTTACAATTTAAATATATTCCATTGCTGGCTAAAATAAAAGATGAACATTATTTTTACAGAAATTGACTCATGCAAGGGAGATCTAAGATTCGAATCCCACTGTGACTGGTTTCTCCAAGATTTTTCCAAATTTCTCTCAGTCCTAATTAATGACAAATACCGAAAAGTTAATCTGAAATAAAGCCTGGAATTAAAAAAAAAAATTAAAAAATAGCATTTTATTTCGCGTATTATAGTTGAAATGGGCTTTAGCAATATCAATAATAACTTACAGATATACACTCAGCGGCAGAAGAAGCGAAACAACAAGCTAGTTTTTGTATAATTTCATTTAATTCATTCCTTCCTTCCTTCCTTCTCCCCTTTTTTACTACGTCTATGCTTGTGTTCAAGCCTTGTATAAAGCCAACTTTTCGACATCACGAAAATGCAACAACATGTCTAGTGGTTAATCAATGGATTTAAAAGGCTTTAGCCTATTCCTTGGAACCTTTTTTTTTCTTCTTTTTTTTTTTTCCCTCCCTAACTCTGACTAACTTATCGTTCATTTTGCGCGCAATGCGACTTTTACAACAATCACCGCAAAGAGATGTTTTAATGTTTAAAATTGTTGTGCCGCGTTATAATATAAAGCTTTCAGGCTTGCCTAGCAATAAGTTAATTTTAACATTTTGAAGTGACCCTTAGAGCTGAAGATGCAGCAAGGACTGTGGCATAAGTGGAGGATGGAAGAAGTATATGTTATATTGCTGACGTCATTGGCACCTTTATTCCAGTGTATGCAGGATTGTCCAAAAGTTTACAGCGGATGAATGGCATCTGCACCAGGAGACCCTGTTCTGACCGTAGGAGGAGCTCCTCTGATCATGACGATTGCTTTCATTTACTGAAAATTCTTCGTAATCGGCAGCAACTTCGGTGGAGACCAGGAATGGTTTTCAGCAAGTACGGCATGTTAACACCAATAAAAGAACAATTATAAGAAGACTGTGGGAATTGAAGTTACAGTTCAGGAGACCTGCAAAAGGATCAATGCTGACGAGGGAACACCATATCTGTCGGATGCAGTTTGTTCACACCCATAAAATTGAACTATGGAGCAATGGATCATGGATGAGAGCAAGTACTGTTGGAAGGCCCCAGATGGGAGACAGTATGGAGAAGGCCAGGAGAATGTTATGCACCCTGCACTTTCTCTTCAGGTTCAGCATTGGTTTGGGCAGGGATCAGCATTAAAGCAAGAACGGAACTGTTGTTCATCTAGAATGGGTCACTGACCGCTTGTCGATACATCGAGGAGATTTTTGCTGATTATGTAATGCTTTTGCACCCTTATAGGCAACAACATTATCCCTATGCACGATAACGTTCGTCTACACATTATTCGGTGTGTGTCTGAGTTCCTGGATGTGGTTGGGATGGAAAGTATGGTATGGCCTTTACGCAGTCCAGACTGAATCCTATAGAACATGCCTGGGAAATGCTTGGGAGGCATGCTAAGGGTCGATTGCTCGACTCACTGACAGATCTTTGGGCTGCACTTCAAGCGGAATGGGAACTGATACCAGAAGGGGAGATTGCAGATCTTATCCGAAGCATGTCTGGCCAAACCGCAGCTGTTATTAGGGCTAGACGTGGTAACACTCGTTACTGGGTCAGTAGTTATCTAACACAAACAGCCAGGGAACTATAGAGTAATTGAAAGTGTCAGTTTCCAACATTTTTAAAAAGTTCTGTTTATTGTGATGTTTGAAGCTTTTTCTGCATTAAAATTAATAATGGGGTAGAATTTGTGCTTAAAATACTCATCCGTTACTTGGATGATAAAATATAGTTAAATAAATTATGTTTTAATATTTGTGTCTCTGCTTCATTAAACACAGCCTTTTATTTTAAAACATGTTTAAAAATTAAGTGATTCGCTTTTCCCCCCCCCACTTAATGTATCTATATTATACATTTGACTTTCGCACTGAAATATAAGTAATTAACTTTGATATACTCTACGATGTACATTGTGTTCTGAAAGTATCCATAAAGTTTATAAACATCAGAATCAGCAAATGTGTCAATAGAAAATGAGTGGTTAAACACTTTTGGAAATAAAGTCCAAATTTACTGTTTAAACGTTAGTTTCACGTGCATTTGCAGAAAGGACATTTCTCAAATTATTTTAAAAGAGACTGAAATAGAAATATTTGTTCACTTGATGTAGTCAAGGTAGAGCTTTTATTGTTATACTTTTTCCACCGTGTCTTGTAAAGAACTTTCCAGTCGTAACAAGTTTAATTATAAACTGTTAAAAAAAGTAACTGTCGGTGACAAATACAAATAATAAATTATTAATTATGCAAATTCAGAAAGTAATGTTTTGAAATGACATTTTATGTTTTAGAAATTTATACAAACAACATATTTATATTAATATTCAAATTTGTTTATTTAAATGCCCAAAGACATAACGCTTCTTTTTTATTTGGGTTATGTATATATTGAAAAATAATTTTGTTTGTGTCCCTCGTTAAGATTTGAGAAATTTACTAGCTGTAACATTTCATTTAATTTTAATGCATACCTTGATCTTATACAAAGTATGGGACATGATATTTAAAATTTTCAGTAAATTTAATTATTTTGTACGATGCTCTTCACTATAATGCAATACAATACTCATCTGACCATCAATATAAGAAAGCACTATCTGTAAAAAATTATATATTAACAATAATATATATTTACCATAACGAATAAAACAAGATATAATTGAAATATTTTATACGATATCAGATTATATAAGATATATTTATTTTATTTATTACTGTCTCAAAAAAATTCATCGGTGCTATACAAAGATTTTGGGCCTGTAACATGATACGCGCACACAACAAACATGTATAAACCTTGTCCGAAGTGGGACTCGAACCAGGGATTCTAAGAACCGAAAAGAGCAGCCTCTGTAATTTACTTACTTTCTATATACGTTATACTTCGTGACACTACTAGCACAGAGACATTTACAATTTCGCGTTGGTCATCCTGGCCTGTAACAAATTCCTGAAATATTAATGTGAGGTTGGTGAAGGCGTTGTATTTTTATTACGTTCTGAGTAAAAGAACTATTTTGTGTAAATCACTAACAGTTGTTAAAATGACATCATCTGGTGGAATCCCTGATAAGTTGTGGCAACCACCGTACGCAATACTTGAAACAACGTGAGTATCGTAAAGTAAGAGGTTATGAATTTATTTACAATCTAATGATCTAAGACATTTGATACAAATGGTAATGCTCCAAATAAATTTCAATAGAATCCAAAAATGGCCATTAAGTGTATTCCCAGACCACTAAAAACACACTTTGAATAATTACTATAAACAGCAGTTTAAGTGGAACGGAAATGCTAGTACTGCCGTTCATGAACAATTATGGCGACTTACGTAAGTTTGGTACCCGTGTACACTACCAACCAAACAGCTTAAAAATCGCGAGTGGTATGAAGTTTAGAGGAGTTTTTCAGGAAAATTTGTCTAGTTATATCTTTATGATAAAATTAACCTGCCAATAATTTTCGTTTATAAAATTAAAATTATTGTGTTTTCAAGAAAATTCTTAATAAAATGAATAGATATAACTAGCTAGAGAATATTATTTGCTAATTCATTACATCAAATATGAAACCAGTGTACCAATGGCAGCATAAAGCCGCGGCACACAACTTTTAATACTGGTACTGCTAAACATATATCACATTCTTTAGAATCTTAATGAACAGAATTAATTATTATACGTTCGTGGCCGGTCATGCACAACAGAGAGGGAATTTATTAAAAATATAGCAAAGTCCTATTTAAAAAAAAAAAAAAATCAACCAATGTTATGTTTTCCGTGACAGTAAAATTGTAACGATTAAAGTCTGGAATATGCAGGATGCGGTCAATCTGTATGGAAGCGTGGGATATTGAAAATGCATTTTTAATGTGATTAATTTATGAACACAATTTAACATCTCGGGTAATCAGCATCCCATTCAAATTAGAGCGTGAAATGGCCGACAATTTTTGTTTAGAGGTCTGTTTTTTCAGGCTTGAGGTTCACAGTCGTAAATGTACAACACGGGACCCGCAGCTTTACTTCCCTTCCCAAGAAAGCCATACTTAGGGTTTTTACGTCCGAAATAAACAAAAATACACTATTCATTCGTTGAGATATGTTCAGTTCCGTCTGCAGCAAAATGTAGTTGACACGAGACGAGCAATTAATAATCAGCTGAGGTCTATACAATTAGAAGCCTATAGAACATCTCCAAGATGCTTTAAAACGTTTAAACAGGGAAAGCAGTTTCAAAGGAAGTGAATCCCAACACTCCAGTTTGTGCTGTAACGGAAGATAAAATTTACACCGATGCTGTCATTGTGAAAGAGGTTCTTCGAATAGCATTCAGATCACTGTCAGAAATTCAGATATTTTCACTGGGTACTATCCGCATATTGTTCACTAAAAAGTTGCACATAAGACGTATTTGTGCATGGCGGGTTACAAGACTGTTGATTCCCGAACATAAGGAAGTTCGCGTGCAGTTGAAGATGGTGTTAAAGGATTATGCTGTTGCAACTTGGCAACATCATTTCGGTCCTGAGAGCAACAAGCAAAGTCCTGTGAGGAAATCTCCGTCATCTCCAATACCAAATGAAGGAAAGGTGGTTGCTTCTGTTGGGAAAGTTATGGTCATGTTTTTTGCACCAGCATGTGCCTGCATAACACGTGTAATTAGGCAAAACCACAAAGATGTCATTAAAACCCTTCAAGGCCATATAACACGCAAAAGGTCACATTTCCATACAACAAACTGGATGCTGCATCGCGATAATCCATGGTCGCACATCCTTAAATGTTATTGAATATTGCACTAAAAACGACGTGAACTGTTCCTCACTCTTCCTATAGTTCAGATGTAGTCCCTTGTGTTTCTTTATTTTTCCCCAAAATGGAGAAACCTCTCTTGAGAGGCATTTTCCATTACCAGAAGAAGTGAAGGAATTCTGCAGGACTTATCAAAAAATGTTTTCCAGTATGTCTTTGAACACCAGCAGAAAATCTGTAATAGATAATGTATACAGGTAATGTCAACATCCAACCGGGACTGCTTTGAGAAAGATCATCAAAAGTATGAAAATGAGTAAAGGTAGGTTGCAAATAAAAGTAATGATCATTAAGCGGCCCTCGTACGATATATGCTCAAAATACCTTACTCATTGTACTAAAGAATAGCCCCGTCTAACATTTGTTAACTCAGTCGTATTTAATCTGAATTGCATTTTTCAACTGATTTTATAGTTTTCAAATATAAAATAATACACTTTTGATTCAATGTGCACTCATAGCGGGGAAAAATATTTGGAGAAAATCGGGTGATTGTGCAAGTCGTTTAATAATATTTTTGGATCAGTTATTTTATAGTTGAAAATACTTTTAACAGTGATTTTACATTGCAACTCCAGTGTGTAGCGAATCATCTATATATGAAAACCGCCTGTAGTGCCTCTGTAGCAAAAACGGGCGTTAAACACCATTCATTCATTCATTCTATATGTGAAAGCATTTTTATTGATTTTTCCTTTGCTACTTGCTTCTGCTGGTTCTGTATTCCGTAGTAGATATACGAAAATTAATTTCTCATCAAGAATAAATGAAGCAATAATGTGTTCACTCGTTACTGCCACCGACCCCGCCCCCTTTATTTAAGCTGGGTCCTTGAGGTTTGCATTCAGTTCATTGTTTAATGTAAATATGCATTAATTGGTAAAACAAATATTGTTCAGATATCCTTAATTCTCATCAGCCATTTCCGTAATTTGAAAACAGAATTCATTTCTCTTTTCATAGCCAGTATGTAGTCATTCTAGGTGGCAATGATAAATTAATATGTATCTCAAAAAAGGTATGTAAATGAGAAAAATTTCCCCCTCTACATGTTTTATCAATATGAACATTTTTGACGTGCCTGACACTTGTCCGTCAAGTATATAAAAGTAAAGATAACGCGAAAATTAACCACAGCAGTTCTCTAAGCGTCTGAGAAAGTTAAAATATATTTTAATAAAATAAGAACTATGCACATTGAAATAGGAAACACGGAACCTCTTATTGAACCCTACAACCATAGCCGTGCTTTATAATAATAATAATATGTATTTCTTTGTACGAAGTTAAGATAGTAATGATATATTTCCACTTTAGTAGATTATATAAATTACATTCGGAACTGCTTAGCGGATTCTGTGTCTGTACAGTTGGGCAAACTGCTGCACTAGCGTAATCTGCCTGCATTCCCTGGATGAAAGTTATATGGTGTTTTGTATTTACATTATTTGTGTAGTTTTCTCATCGGGAGAGTAAAATGGCTGGAAGACCGAGGGACATACCAAACACAATTGTTCCGCTGCACGAAATTTTAGACCGTGCAGTGATAATTGCGGAAGATTGGCGTATAGACACCCTATGTGCCGAAATGAATACGCCAGAAACAGCAATGAAGTGGCTGGCTCGCCGTCGGCTGATTAAGAATTCCTTTCGCTGTCCGCAGTGTGATGATGATTGTGGCCTTAGGTTATGCAGTCGGAGCGCCGATGGTAGAGCGTGGCTTTGTAGGCAATGTAAATGTTCAAAAAGCGTGAGGGACGGATCTTTTTTCTCCGGCAGCCGCCTTTCATTCAAACAGATCGTACTGTTTACTTATTGTTGGGCCATGGACATGTCTCTGCAGCAATGTGCTCATGAGGCCAGCGTCGGAGAATGGCACACAGCTACACACTGGGCAAGTTTCTGTAGAGAAGAGTGTGTAGTTCACTTAGAGAGGCATGCAGCACCATTGGGGGGATTTGATGAGAATGGTGTGCCCCTTGTAGTGGAAATAAGTGAATGTAAATATTTTCACCGCAACTACAATAAAGGACAATGGAAGCAAGAACATTGGGTCTTCAGTGCTGTAGAAAGGAGAACAGGAAAATGCTTCTTGGTTGAGGTTGCTGATAAATCGGCACAGACCCTTGAAATGCTCATTCTGCGATATATCCTTCCAGGGACTCACATAATTTCTGATGGGTGGGCTGCACATGCCAATATTGAGAAACTGAATAATGGTGTGTACTTACATTCTATTGTCAGTGGCACTGAAAATTTTATTGACCCTTATAATCCAGATTTGCCAATACAACGAGCAGAAAATATGTGGATGAGATCCAAGAGGAGATTAAGGAGACAATATGGAACAAAAAGAGAAGTTTTTGAGCTTTACCTCCATGAGTTAATGTATAGGAACAGTTTCTCCAAAAAGAACATTTTTCAAAATTTTTTGGTCACACTGTCAGAAAACTACAATATTTAATGAACAAGCCAACATCTGGTTTTAATTACAGCATGTGTTTTGGTAATTATTTACTTAAACTGTACCATTTAATTAGAAACATTTTTTCTTTAAATGATGCTTTTGATCTTGTATAAAGCCAAAGTTATTGGAAAATAGTATATATAGAGCTAATCTAACCTAAGGTTGGACAACTATAAGGGGTTCATTTAAGAACTTAGAAAAATAAGACATTTTTAAAAAATTCTGTTGGAACTTACAGAGTGAAGCTTGTTAAATGTAAATTAAACTATAAGGATATCACTTGGCAGTTTTGATGTAAGTTTATTGTGACTGTTAGCAAGTGAAAAGTGCAACATATGTTTACTTCTAGTTATTGTAAATACGGCTTTAAATTAAATTCTACTTGCAAAGCTGTGGATAATGGAATGGTGATATATGCTACAAGACTGTATTAAACATGTTCACATTAACTCCACTTACCCAACACATATTTTGGGAGCAATCACTTGCATTATCAGTTGTTGACTGATTGCTTGAATTTGTGGCTGGATCCCAAGATGCTTCTGTGGCAGTCTCTGATAGTTCAAGCAGGAACTTGCTGAGTTCATCCATAGGTGGAATATCAAAATCCATTCCTATTTTTTAATACGATAAAAATTTCCCAAGTTGATAGCTCCATTGGGTTGTTAAGTTCTTTCAGCAGTTTAGCCTCTGGTTTAATTTCATGATTTTGGGTCCAAAAATGAGCTGCCACTGCTAATTTATGAACTTTTTAAAATGAATATTCCTAAAGTGTTCTTTTCTCCAAATTTCTTTTTGTTCTTCAAATGTATCTCTGATTACAATCTGCAAATTTGATTTCACAAATTTAAATTCCTCATTTCTGTTCTGTTGGTATGATGTCTTTTACTGTGCAACCTAATAAATTTTTGATGTTATATTTGTTCTTTGTGGTTAACTTTATACCACATTCTTTGAATATCCTCTTGAATTTTTTGTGGTAAGTTGGATGGTATGTGAAACTTTTGAATTTGTATACTTCTTTTATGTTCTTTAGTGTGGAAACCTCTCTTATAGATTTTTGTCTTTTAAATTTATTGATAAATTTTTATTACTGCAGCTTTATTGAAACCATTTATTATTGCTGTATTAATTATTCTGTGTGCCAAGCTGCAGAACACTGCATATTTGTGTGAGCTGGGTTTTTTTTTAATATAATTTTCGGAATTCCATAGAAAAGAGACCCACACTAAAAATCACAGTTATAACCCTAGCCCACATGAATATGCAGTCTACAGCTTGGCACACAGAATAATTAACATCTCACTGACAGAAACAGAATATAAAATTGAGTTCCAACAGATAATTAATACAGCAATAATAAATGGTTTCAACAAAGATGCAGTAATAAAAATTATCAATGAATTTAAAAGACAAAAATCTATAAGAGAGGTTTCCACACAGAAGAACACCAAGGAAAGATACAAATTCAAAAGTTATCCATACCATCCAAGTTACCACAGCAATAATCTCTTCTGAGTCAGAATATTAGGACACTCTTTATGGTTTCCCAAAAATGAGAATTTACTCAAGACATGTTTCGTGGATCTTTTATCCACATTATCAGCTGTTCACAACTAATGAATCATTCGCAGAAGTTCGGTAGGTAGGAATGCAGGTGGACCCAACTTCTGCGAATGATCAGTCGTGAACAGCTGATGATGTGGATAAAAGATCCATGAAACAATGTCCTGAGTAAATTCTCATTTTTTTGAAACTATAAAGAGTGTTCTAATATTCCGACTCTGAAGAGATTATTAGTGTGTGTTTCACTGTGTCAATTCCAAATTTAAATTAATATTGAAATTACCACAGCAAATTCAAAAGGATATTCAAAGAACGAGGTATAATGTTAGCCTCAAAGAACAAATGTAATATAAAAAATTTACTAGGTTGAACAGTAAAAGACATCATACCAACAGAACAGAAATGAGGAATTTAAATTTGTGAAATCAAATTTCAGATTGTAATCAGAAATACATTGTAAGAACAAAAAGAAATTTGGAGAAAAGAACACTTTAGAAATATTTGTTTTAAAAAGTTCATAAATCAGCATTTGCAGCCCCCTTTTGGGCCCAAAATCATGAAATTAAATGGGATAATGCATAAGTTAGGGAAAATATTATGTTCATCAGTTAAATATAAAATTCGGAATGCTAAGTTGCTGAAAAACTTCACAAACAAATACAGTTATTTACTGGGAAAAAACTTTCAACTTAAAAACTAAGAAAACTTTAAAAGATTTTGATGTTCCACACATGAGTGAACTCAATAAGTTCTACTGGAACCATCAGATACGTTTTTCCTATTTTATCATCTGCCCTGAAACAAAGAACTCTCCAAATGCAGATGTTATAACTGAATGTCAGCTGTAGCTGAAAGTTACAAAACATTTCTTTGTTAGTAACAGTACTTATTCACTTTCCACATTCAGCCTCTGGTTGTTTTCTTTCGCAGACTGAACATTTTTAGTATTTTTGTAATATAATTTTTTTTTTTATAAAATATAAAACAATTTGCATAATAAATCACTTGAGAGATGTTGGTTAAAAGCTAGTATGCCACCCTTCCTGCCAAAAAAGTGCATCTACATTTATAGCCGAGATCGAAGGAAGAATGGGAAGTTATACTATGTAATGTGCCTACATCATGGTTGTACTGATAGTAAGAAATATACCAGACATACAAACAACATGCATCCATGCTAATGATGCAACAATAAAAACAAATGCAATTAGTGATCAACTCATAAACACACACTAATCTAGACATAACCTTGGGTAAATCCTAGAAACTGAAGGATCTGGTTGCATATTGGCACCTTGTATAGATAATGGAAATATTTTTATGTTTTCTTGCATTTTATTTTATGAAATAAATAAATAAACTAATTAATTTACTCTTATCAGGCTCTGGAGCTTATGGTATAACTCTTGTATATTTCTTATTTGTTGCATATATGTTGTTTTGTAAATTAATATTTAATGATTCTTTACTGCTGCCAAAAGTGCCAATATTGTAAGTCTTAACTCTCTCTATGTATGAGCTTCTAAACTCATTGGAAATTTTGAAAAACCATAAAGGCCATCTTCCATAATATGTCTTTATTTGCTGTATAAAAAAATAGTTTGATAGTTTGCACACATATGGAATATAAATATGAAATCTTTAACTGTCCTTTTAGACTTGATGAATAGAAGGCAGAATAAAAATTAAAGTAGGCTAATTAATTGATCAGCAGAACATGTGAGAAAGCTTGTTACAAGCTTGTGATATAAAGGAGCCACTTGCAAAAATTTATAGGTGTGACCAAATTTTGTTATATCAGATTATTCAGTAACCTAAAATTCAAGTTTGATTTTGGCATAATCACATTGGTATTTTCTTTACCAGATACAATTACATATAATAATAATAATCATCATCAACTATGTTTTTATGTTTTTACTGAATGCATTTGGTTACATGATATCAATTGGGTGATGCAAAAGAACAAATGAGCAGAGCTGTTGCAGTAATTTGATCATAAACTATACCAAAACATTAAGAGCAGCCTGTTAAATATATTTCATTATAACTTTATATCAGTGGCTTGATATTTTGGAAACATATCTTTATTTATGACAAATAATGTCTTCAATTTTCAGGATGGGAGAAGTGGTGATGGAACTGTACTGGAAACATGCCCCGACGACTTGCAGGAATTTTGCAGAGCTGGTGAGGCGTGGATATTACAATGGAACGAAGTTTCACAGAATTATAAGGGATTTTATGATTCAGGGTGAGTGTTAAATGTACTTCATGACTGTTTTGTAAAGATATGTTACAGGTCAGTCATTTGCTCAGAAATAAATCTAAAGCATTTGTAAGATAGAATCTATATTTATTAATGCTAATCATTAACTTCTTAAAAATGTATGATCTTAAAATGAATATTGATAAAACAAAATACATAAAATTTCAGGTACAACATGGCTATGAAAGAGGCTTAAAATAAAATACAATAATTGTGAAATTGAGCAAGTAACACATACTAAATTCCTGGAAATCCACATTGACAAAATGTTTTAACATCATTATTTGAGGATTAGTGAGTAAAGACATAATTTTTTTTTTTTTTTTTTTTTTTTTTAGCATATGAAGTATACTAGATAGGGTCAAGGTTGTTGTCTTTTTTTAAGTAGTCCCCATTGAATGCCGGAAACAGAAATCCTTTTGTTTCCTCACAACAGCCATTGATAAACCAAAATGCCTGCCCCACAGTTCATTTTTCAGACAAGGGAACAGAAAAAAGTTGCACTGAGTTAGGTTCAGGTTGTATGAGGGTGGGTCACACATTTAGTGTTTTTTCTGGCCAAATATTGAGTAACAATGTTGAAAACGTAAGGGCTTGCATTGTCATGATGAGGGTGCCAACCAGATGAATTGCAGTTCAGTGAAATTTACATAGATGGTTCAGCCAGGCCACACACAACAGTCTTGTAATACTCCTCATTGTTGGAAGGGGAGGGAAGTAAACCATTCCAGTCAAAGAGCGAAATCATTATAACCTTTTCCTGCTGACTGAACAATGTTGGCCTTCTTTGGTATTGGAGGACCAGGTGATTTCCAGACTGAACTCGCAGGTTTGCTTTTTGGGTTCATGATGGTGAAGCTCTGCTACCAGATGCTGAATTGACACAGGTCCATTTGCACCATTTTCTGTTCATGCACCAGCAATCTCTGTACCCATCTGACACAGATACATCTTATATGTAAGCAATCATGCAGAATGGTAAACTTACTACCACTGGAAATCTATCTCATTTGTAAGCGATTGTGCAGAATACTGAAAGCACTACCATTGCAAATCTGTGACATGTCTGATAGTCTATCTCATATGTAAAGTGATGGGCAGAATAGTGAATGTACTACTATTGCAAATCTGTAACATGTCTGCCAGACTATTATTCATTGATATTTTTGCACAATGAGAGCAGCTTTGTGATTCATGGTCTCATTCACTCCAGTGGTTGGAGCATCTGGACTGCCCTGCTTTATAATGGAATTGCAGTTTTTTTCCTTTAACTCTTTGAACCACTTAAGAGTGGTTGATAGTGGCAGAATATCATCATCTGCATGCTGTAATCTTCCATACAGGATTTCTGCAGATGAAAGCAAAATTTCAGAACATATAAGGCTCATTATCAAGCCACCCATTTTCAAGTTGACTGGCAAACACTTGCTCTTTGCTGGCTTCCTGTTCTAAGATGAATGTTTATAATAATTTTTTCCCAAATCATGTGAGATATGTTCTGCATATGAAAAATATCATGTCTTATTGTGAGATGAGAAAAAATATAATTCTCAGTCTTCATTGACTAGCCTTCAAACAAAATAGAATGATAGTAAATCATTTGTATTTGATACACTGAATAACTTGTCAGTAACAATTAAGATAATGTGAGATATTAATGCTAGAGTATGTTGAATTTTATATTATTTCTTTTAACAGGTGGGGATCCCACTGGAACAGGCAAGGGGGGGACATCTATTTATGGAAGAACTTTTGATGATGAAATTCATGAAGAACTGAAACATTCAGGTAAGCAGAAAGAAAAAAATAAATAAATAAAATAACATTAATGTGCAAGGAGCTATGGAGATTTGAGTTTTTCTCATTGAAATGAAATTAATAAATAATTGATAAAGCATGTACAAAGTTCAGTTTTACAAGTGAAGTTAATAATTACTGTCATACCCCAACTTCTGGAACAATTTTGAGGAATGATTATTATAATATAACATGGAAATTTCTATTAGAATTTAATAAATATGTTTACACTAACTCCTCATATATAAACATAACAACATGTTTCGAGGGCAGTAGCTGCCATCATCAGCAATTGCCCCTGAAACATGTCCAAATGTATAATTTGATTTGTTTATTTATGGATGCTCTTTAACATCTGAGGTCATCAGCATCCCATTCAATTCAGGGCATGAAATGGCAGATAAATTTTGCTCAGAAGTCTCTTTCAGACTTGAGATTCTTTTACATGCTGTAAATCTACGACACGGGGACCCACAGCTTTACTTTCAATCTGAAGGAAGTCATACTTAGAATTTTTATGCCCAAAAAAATCCATTGACGATGGTCAGAATTGCACCTGGGATCTTGGGTCTATGAGGGAAGTATGTGTAATTAAGTGGAGTTAGTGTGAACATATTTAATAAATTCTAATGTAAAATATTATCATTTTCAATGTCTAGCTTCATTAGACAATTTTAAAAAATTGTACATTGTTTGGATATTGAAAAACTTTTTGAGTAGAGCAACCACTATTGTTCTTTTGGTAATGGTGATTATGAAAATTTCCATAGAGTTTTGCTGTTTTCTATCTCAGGATCAAAATGGCATGGCGAAGTTTCAATGGCAGGGGCAGTGCTATATTCAAAACCAATAAAGCCTATGGATTAAATGTAAAATTAAAAAGTATCAAAAATGACCATAGAACAAAAATATCAACATAATATTCAAGTGGAAATATCTAATAAAAATTATTCTAATATAAAAGAAACAGTACATAAAATAAAAAATCTATCAAGGAAGGAAGCACTTGCTGATTTTAGACTGGCCACTGGACATGATTGTTTGGCGGAACATCTACACAGATTTGGTTTTATGAATGATAACATGTAAGATCTGCAATACTGACAAGATTTTAAACGGAAAACATCTATTGGAATGCACAGAACTGAGGAAAGTTGCACCTGACAGGAAAATACACAGATTATATTGGCTGGCCAGGAAAAAATTGATGGATCAAATTCCTGCACATTAGAACAACAACAACAATTTCATTAGCAGAGATTGGAATGCACATAAACATCCTTTAGGAATCAGCAGTTTTGGAACCCACCATGCATAAACACTTCTCAAACACAATGTTTCAGTTACCAATGTGGCACCCAGTGACATTTTCAGAATTTCTGAAAGTGTTCTTAATGTCATTTGATGATCCTTTCTCACAAGGCAGCAGCTTGTTCTTGTTTTCTTCCGATAGAGCACATACTGGAGCCTTGGTCCACTAATTTTTTAAATCAATTTTAACCATCTTTGAGCTATGCTGTAGGGAAAAACAAACTCTCCATAGGCCTCCTGTAACATTTTATAGGTTTACTGAGACGAAAGCAGAATTTCAGAGTGGCATATTGTTCATAGCATGTAAGTTCTATTTTGCTGTAGGCAGAACTGAACATGTCTGAAATGGCACACTTCTCACAGATGGGAACCACAAATGACAACAATGAATCTAGTACCAATTAAACCTTAAGCTAACTAAATACTGTAACATTGAATTTTAGTACAAGAATTATGCCTGTAAAATAATTGTGATCATTTTTATTGAACAGTCATTATATCGTAATTATAACAATAAAGGCCACTGTACAGTAACACAGTGCTTTACTAATTTATTCATTAGCAGAACTTCTCCTTTGATTAATTGATATCATGGTATGATTCAGTTGAACTACACACTCTTTCTCCTTTGATGTCTTAGCCTTTCACTAGCATTCGAATAAGGAGGTTACTCATGTTTTTGATTTTAAAAAAAATATTTTTAACAGTAGAAAAATTTGCCAAACTCTGGTTAATATATGAGTAACCCTCTCCATTTTTAGCTGATCTGCTCATCAGTTACACAGACATTAGAAAACTTGGTTTTTCTATATAGACAATATATTTGCAATAGTATCTAAAAGCAAATCAACGATACTTAAAAACTACTAGATCTTCAATATCACAACATTATATATACCATATATATGTGAATAATCCCCAGACTCAGGTTTTAGGAAAGGAAATTTCGAAAAAAAAAGTTGTATGTATAACTGTATTAAATATTTATAATGAAAACATTAAACATTATAATAAATTATAAGTTAAAATGTTATTGCATTTAAGAAATTTGTTGTGTCACAATCTTCTAATAATGTCGAGGATGCTCATTTTCCAAGGAAAACTGAAGCCATTACATAGGAAAACGTACATGAACTATCCAGAACTAGTCTTAAAAACGGTACCGGTTATCTTGTTGAATTAAACATAAAACTTCTAAAATCATGTGAATATATTAAACTCTCATGACGTTTCACATTAAAACTTTTTTTTTATTAAAAAGTAAGTTGGGACTAGTTTCATGAGAGTCACTTGCTTACATCAACCAATTGATGACTAACGGATGTCTTCAAATAGGATGTATACTTGGCTGTGTGCACTCTGGTAATCTGTTGATGAACCTGTACAATATATTGTCTGCTTCTGGTATATCAAAATTCATAAGTCTGTGTTCATATTTTTTTATATAAATCTTTTCCCATATACTAAGTTCCTTTGGGTGCTGAACTAGTCCCAACTTACTTTTTAATAAAAAAGTTTTAATATAAAATGTCAAGAGAATTTAATATATTGACATGATTTTATAAGTTTTATGTTTAATTCAACAAGATTATGATATTAATTGATATCATTGTATGATTCAGCTTTTAAAAAAGATTATGATGGTTATATTGTGTGGATTCCTACATTCATTTTTAATTGAATAGTACTGGTTATGTTTAGTTCTCTTACTATAGCTTTCAATTGACTATTTCACTAGAACAGTACATCCAAACTGTCTCTTTTCATTCACACATTCACATAATCTGTTTTCCACTTCTGGAAAGTTTGGTTTTTTGTCTGTGAAATACCAGCTGTTACTGTTTGTCACCAGTCACAAACACAGCTCTTATCTATGTATTTTCTTCTAGCAGCACAATTGCCAATTTGTTCTGCCTCTTCAATGAAATGTGAAGCTTTTCTTTTGCCAAGAACTGTCTGTAACAATGTTTCATGAACATGTGCTTTCACTTAAGCTCAAGCTATGCAAATGACGTATGGCATGATCTGTGTGTGTGTGGTTCTCGCTTCTGACAAAAGAGTGCCAACTTCTAGGTTAGGATGTGTCGGATGTATGGTACCAAACCTAATGCTAATAATACCCTCACCCCAACTTTTCGATGTTAAATTTTGGAAAAAAATATACAAGGATTATTTGCATATATATATTATTTACCTTAGAAGTTGAGATTATCATCATTTATTTTTTATTTTTAACTTTCTCTGGACCTAAAGATCTGCAGAAAAGAAAGCAACATTTATTTTGGTATCTACAGAAAACTCACACACAGAAAATTATATAAATAATAGCTTCAACCCTAAGACCCACCAGCAAGCAATCATAAATAGTTAACTTATTGGTCAACATCCCACTCAACAAAGAACAATACACTACATTACTGCTCTCAGCAATGGCTTCAATCATGCACTAGTAGATACAAAGGTCACCCATTATAAAATATTAAAAATTATATATCAAAGTAATCTCCACTTTCCCCATGTAGAAAGGAGAGTTTTTCTTTCTTTCTTTTTTTAAATTTGTGCACCATCAATGGACATACAATAAATTTACAAGTATCTCTATAAAATATAATATTAGGTTGATTTTGCAGAATAGATACAGAAAGCTGTTGAATAGTGCAACCAAGGATGTAATCCTGTCTGGCAAGAAGTTGGTAGTTGATCAAAACAATTGGATTGTGATCAAGTCTATATAAGCAGGACAAAAAAGAATTAGAAACTAGAGCAAAAGAATACTTCAGAAATGTTAGATATAAATGGTAAATAAATCAGCAACTGTGGCACCCTCACAGGGGTTGCAATATGAGGGAAGATCTTCATTGAAAAATATAAATATTGGGTTATGAATTTTGATATTCCATCACTGGACAACTTGTGTTGTATCATATTGAATCACCAGAGATGTCCACATATTGCACCAACATTAGTTAATGGAAGCATTAGCTCTGAAACATGTTCTGCTGATGGTGTATGGTTGTGGCTGGGTTCAATTGCTTCTCCTTCGCCATCTATTGGGTAGAATAGGGATTTATTCTGTTAATATGCATGAGTATTAATACTATTTATTAAGATTCTAGAAGCTTGCAATCTATAAGTAATAAAGTTGTGCACTTCGTATTTATACTATTGATTGTGTATAATCTTGTAGCAAGTTCTGCCTTCATATGTCGTTAAGTTTTGTGTCTATTTTAATTGAAACAGTGTAGTCATAAAAATGAAAATTGGTTTGAATAAAAATATGGTTAATTGGGAATATGATATATGTACAATTGAACAGTTAACCACAACAACGTAAATTTTTAAGAGAGAGAGAAAAAAAATTGTAATGTTATCATGGTTCCTCCAAATTAGTATTAATGGTAAAAAATGCAGTCAATCTGTATTTATAGAGCATATTTGTGTAGTTAAAAGAAATTTTAATACAATAATGCTTTACATTTACCTCAAAATTAAGAAAATTATTGAAGTAGGCCAGTGATGTAAAAAATTGGTCATTGCTGATGAAGAAACAATTATGTGTGTAAATAATAGAAATCCAAATATTGCTCTTTTTAGACTGTGATACTCTTGTGTATGTCAAAAATACAAAGAATAAAATTGCTTAAAACCTAAAGATCCCAGTCTTATTTGTATATTATGAGGGTCAGCCATTTAAAACTGGTAGAAAAGCACAATAACCTTCATTCATCTAGCTGCTGTGTCTTTTGACTTGTATCCCACTGTAAAATGCTTCTTTAGAAGAAGCCCCAGGTTGCTGCTATTGCATCCTGCATTTCTTTCTCTGATGTGAATAATTTGCTTTTGAGGGAAGGCTTCAACTTCCTGAAAAGTAAAAATCACACGGATACATGTCAGGCCTATAGAGTTGGTGCATCAAGTACTTCATACCTAATTGTTGCTATTTAGAGCAGATAACATTGGTGGGTAAAATGATGCCATTGAGCACTGTCCTGGATGCTCTGATGTGATTGCTTGCTGCAGCTACATGAGTGTTTTAGCATAGTTGCTCCTCTTTCTAACACTTAATGAAGAATGAGCCAAGCAGGTTCAAAAAGAATGTCATTTTCGTTTTGCAGATTGAACATGTTCTACACTGATGCCAGTGGTATTCAAGCACTGTGTCCAGCTACATGTGAAAGTCATTCAAGTTGTCTGGTGTACTATTTCCTTCCCATGTAATGAAATGCACAATCAAATTTTTACAACCACATCTGTTCAGTTTTTAAATCACTGATCCTCATATATTGTAAGCAGTAGCTTCAAAACATACTAGTCTTAATATCATTATGTTTATAGGAGCAGGTATTATTTCAATGGCAAACTCGGGGCCAAATACAAATGGCTCCCAGTTTTTTATAACCTTGGCTCCTACGCAGTGGCTGGATGGAAAGCATGCAATATTTGGTAGGTACTCAAATAATATTATCTGTAATTATCATTATCATATTTATTTTGAAAATAATGCAGCTGTGATATCTTATTTTACAGGACGTGTTCATTCAGGCATGAATGTGGTGAAAAGAATTGGTTTGGTGGAAACGGATAAAAACGATAGACCTGTGGATGATATAAAAATAGTTCGAGGATATATTCGTTCACATTGAGGTGTATCATATTTATGTAATTAAGTGTTACTTTTTTAAATGGAAGTTAACAATAAACTTTTTGTTAATAAAAATGAATCTTTTCTAAATATACTATTTTTTATCCAAGCAGAAACATTTTTGTAGAATAGTCAGAACATATCTTATCTTGAGCATGTGTCAGGTTATTAGAAATATTCAAGAGCACTTGAACAAATGGCAGATAAAACAAACAGAAATGTTTGCTTTGAACAAGAATTAGATGAAATAGACTGAACACACTCTTGATGTATCAAGCATTTCTCCTGACTGAATCACTGTTTATTAAGCTGTTTTCCAGTCATTAATTTCAACTAATATTGAAAAATATAAGTACATTTATAGGGAAACATTTTAGAAAAGTTAAGAATCTTTATATTTTTTAAATAAATTGCAAGGGTCATTTGAAAAATGCTCAGAATGAAGTATAAAATTAAAGTTAACTTTCTTGAAATAGTTGTTATTTCTTAAAATAGTCTCTCTTGACTCCAATGCACTCTCTTCAATGATTTTTTAAAAACATGTATTGAATCGCAAAAATCACATTCCTCCAGATCTGCAAAATCCTCCACAATGAATCTTTTAGGTTACTCATTGGATAAAAATTTCTTTCCATCAAGGAATTTTTTCACTTTTGGAAGCAGATTTAAATATGATAAAGCCAAATTTGAAGACTAAAGCATGTGCGTATCAAATCTTTGTACAGTTAATTGATTTTTGCCATTGCAATGATATGTGTGAGGGCAAACATTGTCACATTACTTTTATATTTGATAAACTCAATTTTTTGTGGTATATATTTTCCTTTACTTTGAAAGCTTAACGTAGCATGCCATACTAATACATGTTGAGAATAATCCATCAGTAGAATACTTCTGGCATTCTAGAAAACTGATGCCATGATCTTTCCACCAATTTCACACATTTGGCTTCTTTGGCAGTGTTTCCATTGTTTTGTTTCATCACTGGTCACCAATTGATGAATAAAATCAGGTAGATCTCTGAAAACGTGCCAAACTTTGCCCAGATATTTGCATTCTGATTATTTTGCTTTGATTGGGTGTCAACAGGTATATATCCATATAGCAGATAATTTTTTCTGATAAATTTCTTAGTCGAAATGTGAAATGCCCATAGATTCAGCAATTTCTGACACTTTTAGTTGGCAATCCTGGAATAACACAAGTGCACTTTTTTGACAATTTCTGATATGCTAGCAGATTTTTGACTGTCCACTTCTGATTCATCTTCCAAGCTTTTATAGTCATGCTTGAACTTATGGTCCACTTGGAAACAGTTTAAAATAATGGCATACAGTCCTCTTGAGTATTCGTCATGTGTCTATGAATTTATTTTGTCATCATATCCTTGCTGACAAAAATCTTAATTACTGAACTGCAACAAAGAGCAATACCTACTATGGTTCTTCATTGAGTTGTGAACCTTAGCAACATGGATAGATCAAAGTGAAGTCTTGAGACTATGGATAGCTCCAGTGCAGATGTAAAAGACACCAAACGTACTAACTAACTACATAACAATTATGTTCAATCAGAATGAAAAGTTATAGGTGAATCCTTCAGCAAAATTGAAACCAAAGAAGCAGTAATAATAGCTGATAATTTAAGTAAAGAAACATAAAGGGTGTGAAAAGTCCCTTACATATGCTGTGTGAAGTAAAGGAATACTCTTAAAGATATAATAGAAAAACAACAATAATACTTGGGAACAATGGTTCTGTGGTAAAACTGAAAGCATTTTTGATAGCTCTGAGTCTGAAAATAATTTTACTTCTTGTGTACCAGTAGTAGTTTTTCCATAATGTAGTTTTTTTGATGTATATTGCTGTGGTGTATTCACAATACAATAAGTCTAGGTCCCCTCTCTTATCTCTATTTGCATCTAACTTATAGATATAAATGTATTTCACATCTAATTTTATAGGCAGCTTTGTTCTATTATATATTTCAAAGTGATGTATCTCCATCCCCCGCTATTTTATTTTGCTTAGAAGTGTTGCTTATGAAAGACCCTGATACACAGATTTCCTATTAATTTTGTAGTTAAGCTTATAATTGTGGCTTATAACTGTGAACAAGTACGAATTTTGTTACAGTGGTATATTGTAATAATAAAAATTAAGGAGTTGCTTGCTAGATACGAAGGAAGATGAATGGTTACACGCTGCTCACTACAGACAGAAATGGGATGAACAGTTAGAAAAGATGCTTGAAACCATCACCCAAGAAATAAAGAATATGAAAAAGAGAATTATTCCATGTCCAAACTAATATAGTGAAGCAATTAATTTATTCTTAATTAGCTAGTAAGTGGATTTAATACTTTTATGCTCCACTTACCATTGAATTATCAAAACATGTTTCACAGGCTTTTGCCTGCATCATCAGCTGTGAGTCGACTGCAGGATTTATTGTTGGTTGGATGGATTTAGTCTTGAGGACATTTTATGAACTTTTGGATTAATTTGTCTCCTGTTGTGATCTCAAATTTCATAACCTTATCTTCATATTTTTTAAATTTTTTTTTCCTTCCCATATTCGCAGCTCCAAGGGTCTATATGAATTTCAATAATTGACATTCATTTCTATATCATGTTTATCTCTCCAAAAGTGATGTGCAACTGCTGGTTTATCTATCTGATTGTACCTGATGTTTCTCCGGTGTTCTTTTAGCCTAATTCCTGCTGCTTTGTGTTTTGCTAATATATACATTGTTGCATTTTGAACAGTTGATTTTATATATTCCTGGCTTCTTCTCATCAGGTATTCTGTCAAAGTCACTGGAATTGAGCAGATTATTTAGGACAAAGTAATTCCAAACTCTTGGAGCATTTTTTGGAATTTTTTGGTGGCTGAAGGACAAGTAAATTTCTTGTGAATGGAATTTCATTTTTTGTCAATGTTGTAAGCTGTTTTAACTTCTCTTCTTTTAATTTCTTGATTTTCTTGTCTACAATTTCTTACTACCTCATACCTATTGGTTTTTGCCATTTGTATAATGTGAGAGTACTCTTCGCTGTATTCAAACTCACTCAGGGGTATGTTAATCAGTCTATGTGCTAAGCTGTTGAGAACATGATTATATGCTGTGGGATTGAAGCCACTGGCCTTTATGTAATTTTCAGTCTGCATAAGGAGAAATTATCAGTTTCAAATAATTTTCTGACCAGGGAGAAGAACTATGAATAATTAATGGATATCATTGTATGATTAGTTGAACTACACACTCTTAAAGCTTCACTTACTTTTCATAAATGTATGGAACCGGTTTCGAGAACATTTTGTTCCCATCTTCAGCCATGCTAAGGTTCAACTGTCAGATCATTCGTTGAGCTGTGGGAATGTATATTCTGCTCTGGTGGCGGTGTGATAAACTACAAGTTAAACTACAAGTTTATCACACCGCCACCAGAGCAGAATATACATTCCCACAGCTCAACGAATGATCTGACAGTTGAACCTTAGCATGGCTGAAGATGGGAACAAAATGTTCTCGAAACCGGTTCCATACATTTATGAAAAGTAAGTGAAGCTTTAAGAGTGTGTAGTTCAACTAATCATACAATGATATCCATTAATATGATTGGCTTCACTGTGTTAAGTTCCAATTTTACATTTAAGTAACTATGGATAATGTTTTAGTAATAGACAATTGTAGGTAAATATTTAAGCAATAAAAGGAGAAGGGTTTACATGGTATTTATAGACTTTGAGAAGGCATTTGATACCATCAATGGAGAAGCAATGTGGTTAAAGTTAAAAAGGGAAGTTGTAAATAATATGTTTATAAAACAATTACAAAAGATATATAGTGAGAAGCTATTTTGTATCAAAATTTTGGGTGATAGAGTAATGGTTTATAAGCAGAGTAAAACAGGAGTAAGACTAGGTTGTAAATTAAGTCCAGTATTATTCAATCTCTATATTGATGACATTTCGGAAGAGACTAAAAGTAATAAATTACATCTACCTGTAATAAATAATAAGGAAATACAAGGGTTGCTTTTTGCAGAAGATTAAGTAATCACATTTATATCTAGTGGAGGATTGAGAAGAGCAATTGAAGTAATGAATACTTTTTATAAATAATGGGGATTGAAAAGAAATCAAAGATCATGGTTTTTAAAAGAAGTTATAAATTAAGAAATTATGGAAAATATCCCATTTGTACATGTCAGCAGTGGCAGAAGCACATCCCTCTTCAAACCCAAAGAGGGGGCTGTGGACAAAATGGGAGTTTTACATTTTTGGATGATACATTTTTGGCCTTCTAAGCATTTTGGACTATCCTCTGAGCAACTTCAAAGTATTTTCATTAGAAAATGTCTTACCCTATTCCTGGAATTTCCAGTGTGACATGTGTTGCAGAAGTTTAATTTTTTTTCTTCATAGCTTCAAGCTAGAAGAGGTTTCTTGGCAGACCCAAGTTTTTTGAGGCCAATATTGAATAGTTTGAATTGAAACATTGTTGAGCAGATCTGGATGTTTATTCTTCAATCCTGCTGCTGTAATCCATGGATTAGCCATCACTCAGTTTTAAAAGTTCATCAATCCCCCCCCAAACCCTTAGAAGAAGAAATACACAGGTTCAAAAATAGCACTCACAATAAAAACCTGATGACTGGAATGATATGAAAGGCAAGTGTCTATACAAACACCAGAGACCGACTGACTGCTAATAGTTGCAAGCTCCTGCTATGCTCTCAGTGTTCACATGATTTTCAGCTTTGCCCTCGTCCTTGAAGTGGTGGAAGAAGACCAAGCCTGGCACATTATTCATGTAAAGATTTCAATTGTGGGCACTACTCTTTATCACAAAGTTATGTCTTCAGTATTCTATTGGACAACTAAAATACAATACTAGAACTTTAACATAATATGGCAAACAGAACTACAAATAAAATGCAGATATATTATTTACCTGAAGTTCACTAATATTCATGATTTTAATAATAATAATATATTATTATTATTATTTCATTTTCTAAAGACCTGGCTTCACTGAGAATTTGTTACCTTTTATAACTTTATAAAAGTCCTTGCAGCTCAACATGAAATTTACACACACTTACAATTCTGAATTGATTGACTAAAGTCATATGCTAAAAATTGTATCTTTGAGGTTTGTTAGTAAATGGACAATTTGGGAAATATTTACATTAAGTCTGGAAGCAGCAAACTTTGTCACAATGTTGGAAAATTTTGGTAAATCCTGCCAAAATTGGAAAATCTGTCAAGATATTTACTTATTTGACATCACCTGTGATGATAAACGTTGAACCGCTGGATGTAAACGTATATCTTTTTCTAATATATATGTATATAAATGACCTCTCCTTGAAGATGTAGAAAATACTGTTCTATTTGCAGATGACACAAGCATATCGATGAATGGAAAGAACCTTAATGATTGTGCCATTAAATTAAAATTGGTTCTCAGTTCATTGTGTGTATGGTTCAAAGCAAAAAAAATTGTCTCTAAATCTAGATAAAACAAATGTTATGAAATTCATCACTCACAGATCTCCAGATCCACAATTACAGATAGATATTATAACAGTGTCTTCAACAAACCAAATATATTAAATTCCTTGGTTTAATAATTGATAACCATCTGAATTGGAAAGATCACATTGATCTTATTACGCTTAAACTAAGCAGTGCATGCTATGCAATACATGCATTGGTAATGTTAAAGTCAATTAAGACTTTAAAACTAGTTTATTATGCTTATTTCAACTCAATAATGAAGCATGGTATAATATTTTGGGGAAATTCAGTTAAAAGTGCACGTGTCTTCCTGTTACAGAAAAAAAGTCATAGGAATAATCGCTGGTAAACATAGCAGACATTCATGCAGAAACCTCTTTAGGAAATGTGAAATTTTAATTCTTCCTTGTGAATATATTTTATCCCTCATGAACTTTTATATAAGAAATAAACAAAAATTTGTTCAAAATCAAAATATACATGACAAAAATACTAGACAAAAAGCAAGTCTATATCGTCCAATTTCAGCCCTTATGCCATCAAAAAGGCAATTATTTAATCAGTGCATTTTAATATACAATGCTGTTCCCTCTAGCCTAAAAGACTTAATAAACAATGCCAATTCCTTTATATCAGCTCTTAGAAAATACGTATGTAAAAAGGCCTATTATTCTGTAAAGGAATATATGAGTGACATTATACTGCACAACATATCAGTGTATATGTAAATATGTATATAATAAAATTTGTATGATTAAGTGACTTGTCTGTTTTTGTTATTGTTCTGTGTGTTCTTTTTTTTTTATTTTTATTGTAATTATTTATGTAGATGCAGACAAAATTTTGTAAATACAGATTGAAAGCTACTGTGGTAACTGTATATGACAAGTTCAAAATTCGCAGGTCTCTGTGGCTGCGTCGGTCTTGGTGGTGTAGTGGTTACCATACTTGCCTCCTACACCCAAGAACGCGGGTTCGAACCCGGCCAGGACCGATGGATTTTTTCGGGCGTAAAACTCTTAAGTATGGCTCCCTTCGGAAGGGAAGTAAAGCCGTGGGTCCCGTGTCGTACATTTACGGCACGAAAAAGAACCTCAAACCTGAAAGAGAGGCCTCTGAGCAAAATTTGTCGGCCGTTTCACGCCCTGAGTTGAATGGGACGCTGATGACCTGACATGTTAAAGAGCGTCCATAAATAAATCAATCTGTGGCTGCTCCACGGACTCGCTGAATGCTCCAAGAACTAACTATATTATGATTGGTAGATTAGTACGTCATAAGGAGCCATTATAAGTAAACATATTATATATATATTTTTTTTTTTCGCACATCTCCGTTGGTTATTCCGGTTTTATATCATAAACCTATTCTTTAATTTTCTGAACGCACCTGAGGCATTAATGATCAATGCATCACAGAAGTATAACTGCCGCTGTAAAGCATAGGAAAATCACATAGCGTTGGTACCGCTGTAAATAAAACGTGAACATCGGTGCGAATGTATCAATGACGGCGTGAAGTAAAGAGAATGAATACATTACTTCATTGAGTAGCAATTTACATCATCTTAGCATAAAATGGCACACCGGCTGCTGTCAACGGCAAGGAAACTGGAAAGATTGTTGTGGAATGGAATAAAAAGAGGCAGTATTGACACATCAATGGTAAGTAGTGTTCGTGAAATTGCTAAAAAGCGAATTTAACTTGAGGTTATGTAATCCTTGTTAGGGTGGTCAATATATTGTTTGAAATGTTAAATATTTTAACTTTCTGAGAGTGCACTAATGTGGATGTCTATTGAAAGCAAAGTACAGCTAAACATTTTAATGTGAACGCAAAAATCAGCGTAATTTAAAACAGCTTGACTAAGGCTTATCCTTTGCACCAAATTTTATTTTATGTAATTATACTCTGTTAATGCGGTTATATTTAATAAAGTGTCTAATTAATAAATGAATTTATTTAAATGGTTAATCTTCCCTAAAATAAAGTGAATACCTGTTATACACGCAGTATTCTTTTCAACTGATAAACGCTTTTCGGCATTTATATTTAACCAAAATATAAGAGAACTGAAATATTAAACAGAAGTAATTATTAACAGCATAATTGGCGACAATATAAAGGCACACATTATTTGCCTATCCGAATTTCACTTGAAACAACAAGAATTATTACATTTGCCATTATATGGTTATTGTTTGGGAGCAGAAACTTCAAGGAAAAACTATGTAAAGGAGGAGTTTAATATTTAAAAAAGAAAGCTGACTAATGTGCAGGTAATATTTCTTGGTTCATTTTCATTCGTCTGCAATATTTCCTTATTGTAGGCCATGAAAGAATTTTGTCCTTTTTTACACCACTGCATATTTTACTTTCCATACTCTCTGCCACACATTTCATATACATATTGTCTTTCAGGTTCATAAAATATTTTAATGTGCATAATTTGTGATGGAATCCATAAATACTGAGTCTAATTACTACATGTCCCAACTGCTAGTTGGTTTTGGACCATTCCCAGTACAAGATGACATCTGATGCATAAAATTCTTGCTCCATGCATGCAGTTTTTCTTTTTTCCTTCGGATTGTTGCAGTTCAATATATTGTTAGTAATTGGAGGTCATATCTCAGGTCATCCAGAGAGAAGGTTTCTTTAGCCATTAATAAACAAGCCTGGAATGAGTGGTCTTCGAGATGCATTGTGCTTTTTTTAGGAAAATCACTTTCCTCTTTTCAATGCTTTCCATGTTGCTTTCTGTCAAGAATACCCAATGATAGGTGTGATCTTTAAATGGAACAACTTCATGGCTGTTTCCAGTGATAGGCATGGGAGGCTCTTTATGGCTAGTAGTGCATGTGTTGTTCTTTCTTTGAGGTGTGTCTAATATTTTTCCATATTGTTGTAGCAATATAACCATGTATTTGCAAGCTGTTTTTACTTCTATTTGTCCTTCAGCAGAGTATGGAGTCCTATTTTCTACCATTTCTAAATACCTTGGCTGTGGTTTTTCAAGTATAGACCACTTTAATTTGCCCATATCATAAGATTGGCCCGTACCTCTTGTAGATCTTCCTGATTTTTAAATGCAATGGCGATGTCATCTGCATAGAGATAAATTTTTACATGTTCATTTTTTATTTTTATTGCTTTAAAAACATCCCAAGTCACTATATTAAACAGGAGGGGGCTTAAATGGTCACCTTGAAAGACTCCATTCCATTAGGCTATCTCTTCTGAAATTGTGATATTGTTATTAGTTATGTTCCTGGAGTATTCAGTGAGTTCATGAAGCAGTCACAGAGAATTATGAACATTGAACTTGTCGTATACAATTACCCCTGTACATTTACAAAAAATATTGTTTACATCTACGTAAATAGTTACAATAAAAATGAAAAAGCAACACTTAGAACAACTCAATGAAAACAACAAAACAGAGAATCAGAAACAGTCAATTCACTTAATCACACAATTTTTACCATATACATGTTTACATATGCACTGATATAAAATTATTGCAGTATTTTTAACTCATTATAATATATTGTCACCCATATACTCCTTTACAGAATAATAGACTTTTTACAAAGGTATTTTCCAAGAGCAGATTTAAAGAAATGATCACTGTTTATTAAGACTTTTACAATAAAGGGAAGAGCATTTTGTACTAAAATGCATTCATAATAAACTCCTTTTTAATGGCAGGAAAGTGTTGAAGCCCGTCTATGTAGATTTTCTTTTTATCTAGCATTCTTATAATGTATATTTTGATTTTGAACAAATTTTACATATCAAAGTTTATAAATGATAATATATATTCACATGGAAGAGTTAAAATTTCAGGTTTCTGCATGACTGTCTGCTATGAATACCAGCAATTATTCACGTGGCTTTTTTCTGTAATAAGAAGACATGTTCACTTTTAACTGAATTTCCCCAAAATATTAGACCATATTTCATTATTGAGTTGAAATAAGCATAATAAACTAGTTTTAAAGTCTTAATTGACTCCAACATTACTAATGCACGTATTGCATAGCATGCACTGCTAAGTGTAGGTATGATAAGATTGATGTGATCTTTCCAATTCAGACAGTTATTAATTGTGATACCAATGAATTTAATATATTTGGTTTGTAGAAATACACTGATAGAATATCCAATCCATAATAGGGGATTTGCAGATCTTGAGTGATAAATTTCATAACATTTTAATTGATATCATTGTATGATTCAGTTGAACTACACACTCTTAAAGCTTCACACTTACTTTTCATAAATGTATGGAACCGGTTTCGAGAACATTTAGTTCCCATCTTCAGCCAGGCTAAAGTTCAACTGTCGGATCATTCATTGAGCTGTGGGAATGTATATTCTGCTCTGGTGGTGGTGTGATAAACTTGTAGTTTATGTTTTCATTCCCGACAATGTCGAAGTTCATTATGCTATCTTTGTATTTGTAGATGTAGATTTTCTCCCATGTTGCTAATTCCGTAGGTCCTTGTACTGATTTTTATAGTTTTGCTTTATTTATTATGTCGTGATTTTGTGTCCAAAAATGATATGCTACTGCTGATTTCTGTATTTGCTTGTACTTTATGTTCCTGAAATGTACCTTTAACCGTGTGCCTATATTTCTCTTTGTTTTTCCAATGTAGATTTTTTCACATTCTGCTCAGTTTATTTTGTAAACACCTGATTTTTCTTCTTGTGGAATCCTGTCATTAACATTATCTATCAGTAAATTTTTAACATTAAATCTATTAATTGGTGGCGACCTGATATTAAAATCTTTAAGAATATTCTGAAATTTTTTATGACCCACGGATGATATGTGAATTTTTTAAAAATTAGTTTATCTTTTGTTACTGAAAGTGTTGTGGTTTCTTTGATATGTTTTTGTCTCTTGAATTTCTGCACCTTTTTATGTACTAGTTCTTTTTTAAAACCATTTTTAACTGCTGTTTCTTCTATTTGTTTGTATTCTTTAAAATATTCTTCTTTGCTAATTTGTAGGTTAACTAGCCGGTGTGTTAAACTGTTAATTACAGAATGTTTGTGCGCTGTGGGGTTAAAACTGTCAGCTTTGATGTGATTATCTGCATGTGTATTCTTTCTCTATATTCCAAATTTAAGATTTTCTCGGCATTTCATTATTTTAATATCCAATAATGGCAGCATGTTATCTGTTTCTATTTCGTATGTAAATGATATGTTTATATCTGTATATTTAGAAGTTTTAAGGCATCGTCAATGAGTTTTTTGTTAACTATGGCAAATATATCGTCTACATATCTGTACCATACCTTAAATATGTATGGAAAAGCTGTGTTGATGTGTGTTTCAAATCTACTGATGAAGAGGTTAGCTAGAAATGGAGATAAGGGGCTGCCCATTGTAAGTCCTGCTTGTTGTTTTTAAAATATTTCCTTTAAAAGTAAAAAAGGCTTGGTTTATGCAAATTTCTGTCAGTTTGATGTGTTCTTTTATGTGTGTATCATTAATTCCACTTGTTTTTTTTCCAATCATGTAGATAAATCAGGAGTTTTTCTTTTGGTATGCTCGAAAAAAAAGATTCTACGTCGAAAGATATAAGAGTGTCAAAGGGATGCAGTTTTATGTCTTTAATTTTTTCTATTAACTGATATGAATTGTTCATGAATTGTTTACGATATTTTGGTGCTTGCTTAGGAATTTTTTTTAGGGAGGTCTGGAATGGGGATCACCCAGCCTCATGAAGACAATTAGAGAGCTGCCTATTAGAAAGATGGTGTCTGTCAATCTTGAAAGCTACGTGATAGGCAATACTACCCTCTATCAATGTGTTGCAAGATGGATATAGAGCACTCAGTAGTAGCTGTGGCAAGCCTGTAGGCACGAGTTCTAATAGATCAGCAAATATTCTAAAGATGAATCTGGGTTAAAAATTATGAAAGCAGTACGTGCAGTTATTATCTGCTTTTAGTTCACAGGAGAATTACCTTGGGAATCTATAAATATGCGCCAATAGCATCTTGTGTCTTAGAAAGGTCATTCATTCTTTGGTCTACAAAAATATGCTGAAAGACAACAGAAAATGTTTCACCTTGGAATGCATGGACCAGATGTGATGTCTGTCTTAAATTATGCCATATACAAAAAATAATTATATATTTCTTAAAAATGCTTTATAAACATGAAATAGTTGTGCTAAAATAAATTATCTCGGGCATGTGTAGTAAAAATACCAGAATATGAGAATAAATTGTCATAAAAAGCAATAATAATTTAACAAAATTATGCAAATTTTCAATTTTGTGTGTGTGTGCCAGTTATAAATGTTTCCATACTTAAAGACAAAAATATTTGTTTAAAAATCTAAAAAAAATGCTGATCAGTGATAACAAAAGGCTAAAATTGTTGGTAAAATCTGCAATATAGACAAAAGGATAAAAGTTTGTATCTTTTACAGCTAAAAAAAAATCTTACACTTCTCCAGAGAGCTCAAGGGGCACCAAGTTTGGAAGCAATTTTGCAGCATTGGCAACTCTTCTGTGAAAAACCCCCAAAAGGTTTTGAAAGCTTTTTCAAACCAGGTGCTACTAAGCAGGCAGGTAAATCTCAGAAACCTGCACCAAAGGAAGCAAAAGAGACTAAAGATGCCCCCAAAGAGGCACCACCACCACCACCACCACCTTCAAAGGGACAGCAGCCGAGCAAACCACCAAGCCCTAGTTCAAAACCATACGACCAATGGTCCTTTGGAATGTTTGGAAGTCAATCTGGGTAAGCATATAATGTATAACATATATTTGAAGCCTTGTCTATGGCCATAATTTAAACATGTGGAATGATTTGTTGCAGTGGTGGGAGGTCTTCCGGAACTAAGCCTTTTGGTGAAGGAGGTGAGCGTGATAGATGGATATTCATTGGAATGATTGGCACCGTGGCACTCTTAGGGACTTTGGCTTATTATGAAATGGGCTACAAAGAAATAGCTTGGAAGGAATTTGTAAATAAGTAAGTTAATGGAGTAGTGTGAGTATTGTATGCTTTAATTTTTTGGATATTTTTGTTTGTTAAGTTTACAGTTTTTTTTTAAAGAAATCTTTTACTATGGTTTTTAGCACAAATATCTAGTAGTGTAACATATTTAAAAAATGGTGCAGAAATGATATGTTATAAGCAATATATAGATGTGATCATGTTAACTCTCAAGGCACCATGCTAGTGAATTTTATGATTGGATTCTTTTGAAATTTATCAGTTCTATTATTTCTATAGGGATGACCATATTGTTTTATATAACGATCATTGGTTGCAAATATGAAATATTTGGTCATTGTGTCATATTCTCCATGCTGTTAGGAACAGATTAGCTTAGCATAAGAGATGGTGCAACCATTTTCATTGTACTATTCATGGTTCAAGGAAGCCATTACAAATGCGGAAAAAAGCAATGTTGCTCTGTGCAAACAGCAGAATGTGTTGTTTCGAATTGGCAGAAAATGGTCTAACTTAGGAAGAAATAAATTATTGAGTGTATAATAGTACTAGTAACATTTTAGTAATATATGCAAAATGAAAGATACTGGCATGTTTGAAGGTAAGGTTGTAAAATACTTTTATGAAAAAGTACATTTTCAGTAAAGTTTTTCAAAATATAGGTCTACGGTTTTGCTATTAGAATGTCATTCAAAGAATATTTATATATAGTGTGTTAATGAGCTAAAAATAATTTCAGAGTGTAGAGATGTCATATACAGGGTAAAGCATTAATAGTGTCGCAGCCATGTTATTCCGAAAGAAAGGTAAAATTTGAAAAAAGTTTCAACAAAATTTGAAGCACTCTTAGGGGACACAAGATCAACCTTGAAATGCCATTCTCAAGGTTAATTTGGGTTTTTCAAGAGAATTGTGTATCCCCCCGGGAATGGAAAGAGCATTCAATTTTCAGTATAAAAGTTCTAATACATCTATCAGCTAGGGGTGATAGATGATATGTTGGACAAATAAAACTGCAAATATTATTCACTTTACTTTCACTTCTCTCTCTTTTATTTTGTTGTTGCTATGAAGGAAACTTATTTGTTTATACACAGATGTTCATTTGTTGAACATCAGTACAGAAACTAGTGCACATCATTGCCAATTCACTAAAAAGACATTATTCTCAGTAGGTTCCACTTTGTTTTTAATTATGGATGTTCGATATTATGTTCAATGAGAGGATCGATATGGTTTACACTTATGGCAAAGCTCATAAGAACACAGAGCAGCTTGAAACTTATATAAGGAGATCAATATCCTGAAAGCAGGCTGCCATCTATTAATTTTTAACGACTTGCGAACTTATTCTCTGAAACAGAGGTATTGCATCAAGAAAACACCATTGAATGAGAAGTGCTACTGGGGAAACTTTGGAAGTCACTGTATTAGCTGCAGTTGTCACAAATCCTCACGCAAGTTCCCATCAACTGGAACATGATTCGAGAATCTCTCAAAGGAGTGTACTTCAAATACTTCAGACCACAAATACCATAACTGCCACGGGTGGCCGAGGTCGTTAAGGCACGGACTCGTGAGCAGGAGGTCTGGGTTCGAATACCGCCAGGACCATCCTCCCTGACTGAAATTTTTTCCAGGTTTTCCTCAGTCCTCATAACTGCCAAATGCCAAGGAGGTACCCTAAACTTAGGCCTGGAACGATTCCTTCCTTAAAAAAAAATCCTTTCCCAATATATCATTTCACCTCATGTATCATCACTGTTCATCGCCTGTGGTGCCTCTGTAGCAAAAACGGGCGTTAAACACTATTCATTCATTACAAATACCATCCATATCACATTAGCCTACACCAAGCTCTTCATAGGGATGATTTTCAGAAGTGTGTTGAATTTTGCCAATGGGCTCTAGTACAAATTCAAAACTATAACTTTGCCAACATTTTATTTTCATGAAGCAACATTCACCACTCATGCTCAAGTGAACTGACATATCATGCATTATTGAACAGTGGAAAATCCAAGATGGTGACGGAAAGTAGAGCATCAGCGACAATGAAGCATGAATGTTTGGTGTGGCATTTTGGGATTCCATATAATTAGACCATACTTCATTGACAGTAAACTTAATGGGTATAGTTACAGAAATTTTTTTGACCAAGAACTTCCAGTGTGGCTTTATGACGTGCCCCTTGTGGACCGGGCTGCAATATGGTAAACGCGATATTTGTCCATCTCATTACTCAGCTGTAGCTCAAGAAATATTAAACAGGTAGTACCCTGGTCAATGAATAGGATGCAGAGGACCTGTCCGTTTCCCTGATCTCACTTCTCCGGACTTTTTCATATGGGAATACATTAAAGATAAAGTTTATAAAGAAGTACCAACTACATCTGGTAAACTACGTCAACAAATAAGAGATGCTTGTGAAAGAATCATCAAAGAAATGTTGAGACGATTTGATCTTGAAATGATCTTGAGAATGGCATTTCAAGGATGAGTTTAGGTAGCTATCTTATGTCCCCCTAAGAACCCTTCAAATTATGTCTGAAACATTTTTTTGATTTTTCGCTTCGTTTTGGAGTAAAATGGCCTCAACACTGTAAATGCCTCACTCTGTAAATAAAGAATTTGAGATGGTAAATGTATGTCCTATCTGTCCAAATTTTGAAGCTATGGCTATAAGTTTCTAAAGAGCCAGTATGCCACTGGGTAATGAATATCCCCTCAAAAGCGTAACATACGACAACGAAGGGAGATTTCTGAACGTATCACTCTTGCACAATGGTTATGACATTAGCTTTTGAGTAAGAGATGGTAATTTGTTTTCGGGTTCAAGTCTCGTTCATAATTTTTTTATTTTATTTATTTTTTTGACTGCTTCCTAACAAGGGTCTGTTAATTCAGTTAATACAGCTTTTAGTCTACGTTTTATGTTGATGTTTCAATCTATACACTTAAATCTTAACATATGAATTCATATAATTACAATCCTTGCTTGCCAAAGGTAGAATTTAGATAATCTCAATGAGTTGGATAATGTATATTCAAAGATTATCTAAATTTCATTCATAATTCTTAGTATATGTATCGCATATACTAAATATATATTTAATGCATATTAAATAAAAAAATTCAACATCATGACAAGAATTGAGCGTTCAGCCTGTGGAGCATCAGCTTTTGTGTTATGCATTATGCCACTCAAGCAGTTTAAGAGCTCCCTCTAGAGTAGGCTACGTAATGCAAGAAGACAATTAATAGATGTTCACTGTTGCATGATTACTTCAATATTTGAGGGATTTTTATGGCACTATATCTTGAAAATGCTGATAACGAGCTATGGGAAATCAACATTTCTATGCTTGCAAGGCAGTTTTAAAGACATTCTGAACCAATTTTTCGCCTGGTTTGGCTTTAACACTGACTTAACAACATCTGATGCAAAAATGTTTAACACCATAAAAGTGGATTATGTTTAGTTGTGGACCAGACATTGCCTATCTCAAATTCTTATATATGACATTTCTACACTTTCTGAAATTATTTCGGTGTAGATTTAACATCTCACATATATAGGTTAGCCATAAGTTCTGTTAAGAGTTTTTTTTATATTAGTAACAAGAGAGTTTCTTGCTGTTTTTTTTTTTTAATTAGATTATGGTAAATGGTATCCACATGTGCTAAATGCATTTTTAAAAATGGTTCCCTTTTGCCCTGATGCAGGACATGTCTATCAGGCCATTCATCAATAGTAGCATGCACTGTCTCCATGGGGAAATTTGCAGCTGCTGTTTCCAGGGATGACTTAACTCAGTATGGGGTGCCTTTTCTCACAAGCAATGAGAACAGTTTGTAATCCAAGGGGTTGACATCAGGGCTCTTAGAGGGTCAGTTTTGTGTAGTAATAAAATCCAAACTTTTTCTCAACCAAGATTGTGTTGGGGTTGTGTAGGATCTTGCTGGAGTGTTTAGTATCCAATCTTGAACAAAGCAGTGTTCAAATCATTAACCACAGGCTTAAGTTTCATATATTCTGGCCGTATACTCTCTTTAGTTATGAAAAAATTTTCATCTGTGAAAAGGATTTTTCTTGTTAGTGTAATGCTCAAGTAGGCATTTGCATTTTAATTAAGTGTACTTACGAAGCTGTTGACAATGGAGTGGTATATATATAAACAAAATAATACACTTTTTTTCACACTAACTCCATTCACTTACATAAAATTTGGAACATATGTTTCGGGAGGGATCGCTCCCGAAACATATGTTCCAAAGTTTATGTAAGTGAATGGAGTTAGTGTGAAAAAAACTGTATTACTTTGTTTATATTTGCATTTTAGTTCTCTATTCTGCTTAAGTTTTGGAGTTAAGTAATATACAGTACCCTGGCAATAAGCCTTCAACCCAGGGTCTTGTCTGAGCAATCTGGAGATGTTCATTTCATGAGCCATCAAATTTTGCTTCTGCATGAATTTCTCCTAATTTGAGCCATCGCTGTTTACATCACTTTCCTCACAGAGCGCGGATACCTCAATCTTGGTCAGTCACCAATTGTACCAGCTTCTTAAGAGTCTGAAAACTCTCAGGTGGCATTTTCCAACCTTATGGAGGGTCATCACTGCAACGTGATTTTCATAGTAGCTCCAATTCATGATTAAACCCCTATTAGTGTGTTCATTTCTGGCACTTAGGTGCAGTTGAAGTCGACAATGTATAAGGTAAAGTTTAGCAGCAAGGCATTATCTGATTGTCCAAACATCTGGTGCAGTACCTATCAATTGTTTGTAACAGAACTTATGGCTAGTCTAGGTATAATTTTTTTAGGTGCACTCAGATTTAGCACTATTGTTTATAATTTATATAAACTTCTAATCAAACTTTTATTTTTTTTAAAATTATGTTTTAAATATATACTGTTTGTTCATGAAATTGAAATTTATTGAAAAAAATTTTCCCTTCTGTCAAACTTGCTGATAAAATTTTCTGTTCCTTACAAGTAAAATGGTCTTACAAACATAGAAGAATACAACTGTTGGATAGCTGCTATCTAACAGCCTCTCTATTTCTCATAAAATATTTGTTAACAAATAAATAGAGAATTCAGCTGTTGCAATTCTTTTTTGATCAAAAAGTCATGACATTGGCATTGAAACAAAATTATTACAACAAGCAAAGCAGTCTTTGGAATTAATAATTTGGGAAAAACTGCACAATGAACAGTAAAATTTTGCTTTGAGTATTTTCAATAAGTCCTTTAGTTACCAATGGAGAGCTCTTCTCCTAATTTATCTAGGAAACAGCTTTGTAATTATAAAGTCTATAATTTTCTGTTTCTTGCAGTTATTTGGCTAAAGGCATAGTGGAGAAGCTTGAAGTGGTTAATAAAAAATGGGTGAGAGTGCGCCTACAGCCAGGGAACACTGTAGATGGCTCAGTAAGTACGGGTTTTATCACTTGATTAACTATGATTTGTCACAAAGTTTTGAGAATGGACAGAATAAAATTTTAGAAATTTAATTCTAAATGTAAATGCTGAACACCATGCTTCTTTAGATAGAGTGCAAATACATTCCTTATAAATAGCTAATGTGGCTTCAGGTGATTCAAATTGTTTACCATAAATGTATTCTTTTATTTTGGGGAATAGAAAAAAAGTCATATGGTGCCAGATGGACAGTAGGGAGAATGGGACAAATATATGACTAAACACAATTAAATGTACTTACGAAGCTGTTGACAATGGAGTGGTATATATATATATATATATATAAACAATGTAATACAGTTTTTTTTTTCACACTAACTCCACAAGAACATCAAGAGACCCAACCGCCACGTATAACAACAGTTTATCTACAGGCTGAAGATGGGAGGGATCACTCCCGAAACATATGTCCAGATTTTTATGTAAGTGAATGGAGTTAGTGTGGAAAAAAAAAACTGAATTACATTAATGGATATCATTGTATGATTCAGTTGAACTACACACTCTTAAAGCTTCACTTACTTTTCATAAATGAATGGAACCGGTTTCGAGAACATTTTGTTCCCATCTTCAGCCATGCTAAGGTTCAACTCAAGATGGCTGAAGATGGGAACAAAATGTTCTCGAAACCGGTTCCATACATTTATGAAAAGTAAGTGAAGCTTTAAGAGTGTGTAGTTCAACTGAATCATACAATGATATCCATTAATATGATTGGCTTCACTGTGTAAGTTCCAATTTACATTTAAGTACTGAATTACATTGTTTATATATGACTAAACATTCAATTTTTACACTAAACTCCACTTACATAAAATTAAGACGCATTTCTGGAGAATCTCTCCCATTACTCAAAATGATGGCTAGACACCCGGATGTTTCTGTGGTGGCCTCTGTTGGTTGAAGTAGGAAATTGCTGAATTCATCCATAGGGGAAACTAGAAGTTCATTACATTTTCTCTATTTTTTAATATGAAAAAATTTTCCTGAGTGGATAATTCCAATGGCTTATGAAGATGTTTCAGCAATTTAATTTCTGGTTTTATTTCATGGTTCTTGGTCCAAAAGTGAGCTGCCACTGCTGATTTATCCACCTGCTTAAACCGCAAATTCCTAAAATGTTCTTTCCTCCGAATTTCCAAATTTCTCTTTGTTTTGCCTATGTAACTCTGCTCACAATCTGCACTTTTTATTTTGTAAATTCCTGATTTCTGTTCTGTTGGTATGGAATCTTTTACTGTGCAACCAATAAAAAATTAATACCTAAGTTTAGGATATATTATCACTCCATTGTCAACAGCTTCGTAAGTACAATATTTAAATATATGACGGTTGGCTCCTGCAGAAATTGAGTTGTTTCTAATGCATGTGGGCAGAGGCATTGTCTTGTACAACAAGATACCATGCAGACTAGTTTTAGAATGCTTTGTTCTCAATCCATTGGAGACTTGAGGCAGACATTTTGTGGTGTATCATCTGACAGTGACAGTCTTTTGTCCCCCAAGTGGAATCGTCACAATATGACCACTAGCTGATAAGAAGGAACAGATCATCTTTTTGCCAACATTTCTTATTAGTCTTATTTTGATTTAAAGTAAAACACTAAAAATCATGTCGTCACATTAAAACTCTCTTTACGTTTCACAAACACACTTATAAAAGTAATTTTGGTACATGTTTCGTGAGGTACATTCCTCACATTGTCAACCAAAATGACGACATGACATGACATGACATGACATGACATGATTTTTAGTGTTTTTAGTGTTTTACTTTAAATCAAAATAAGATTAACAAAAGTTTCACTGTGTGGATTCCCAAATTCCGTAAACTTCTTATTAGACCTACTTTTGTAGGAGGATCCTCTCCTGGAATGACTCAGACTGATGACATCCGCTTAATTTCTGGATTATGTGGGTATATCCAGCTTTCTTCATCTGTTATGATTTAAATGTGTCTTTAGATTTTCCCCCACAAAATTTTGTATTATTTCCTGGCACAAATGCACATGTGCTTTTTTCTGCTCATTTGTGAGGTGGTGCAGAACCCAAGGGTTGCAAAGCTTCCTGATGTGAAGTTTTTCCTTGAGGGTTGTTTTCACTGCTGCCACTCCAGTATCTAGTGCTTCTTGAATATGATAATATGTTTAATGGTGATCTTCCCACAACATACTCTCTGCTTTCATCACATTTTCATCTGCTGTTGCTGTAACTGGCCATCCGTGCAGTCTTCATCTTTGAAGGAATCCCTTTCTCTCCTAAAATCTGTAAACCATTGATAAATAGTGGATGGCAAAGGACAAAGATCCCCAAATGCACAATGCAATCTTTCAAGTATTCTCTCTACCCTAAACAGATTTTAAAGTTATAGAAAATCATAGCATGTAAATGCTCTTAATTGAGACCCATCCTAGCATCTGCTGCAGTAACAGACACATACATAGAAGTGCTGGCATCACACATTGTTAGAGGGCAGTCAGACTTGCACATGTTGGTATCTGAGCTTCAATTAAAAGCTAGGAAAATCTGCACTGACTTATCATAACTCCTTGTTGTCCATCTTCAAAACTTTTAATGTGACCCGTGTATAATATCTGAGATTGGCTTTGTCAAATTTCCTGTAGGTTTTGAGCTGGTATTAACATAGAAATACTATGCATGATAAAGTCAGTTAATTTGGTCTGTCCTTTCAGAGTGTCCTGTGGTTCAACATAGGAAGTGTTGACTCCTTTGAACGTAATTTAGAAAATGCCCAAATTGAAATGAATGTAGAACCACCTAATTTTGTTCCTGTTATATACAAGACTGAACTGGAGGCTGCAAGTATTACAGGAATTCTGCCAACATTGTTAATTATAGGTATGTTGTTTTAGTTAATAATTTGTACTGTACATGGTAGAGTGTTTAAATTCAGACAAATTTAAATGTTAATTCCCATCATATAATACTCTAGTAAACAGTCAAAACTTTAAAATGGCTGAGCTATTGCGAACAAGTACAAACCATGATTATTGAAAGTGTTCATGCTGGGCATTTAACACGATTGAAATAATTTAGTTCTTTGGGCATTCAGATCAACTGTATGACATAATGCTTCCAAGAAGTCTGGGAAAGTTTTCCGCTAACCTGTCAAGAAAGAGCCATTCGAGAAAACACAAGTACAGACTACTGCAGATGTGGAAAGTGCACAGAAGTTGATTTCAGAGGACCCAGAGCAATCTTTAATGAAATTGGCATCATTGTGTGAACCATGCTCTTGATTGCAGAGAGAATCTATGTTATAAGTCTATGTTATAAGTGTACAATAAAGGTACGACAGATGCTTTCTGAGGCTGCTAAGAATGAAGCAAATTGCTTCCTACAACCTACTGTTGCATTCATTGAAAAATGAAGCAGCGGGATGAATCAGATTCTTTTCAAGCGATTTTTGCTGTTGATGCCAAGATCAACCGGAGAAATGATTACTGGCTTGCCCATGACCCCAAGTATGTCCCGATTATTGCTAGAACGAAATTTCTGGCCAGTGTTCGCATGCCAGGTGTCATGTTCCAATGAGGGTGAAATTATTTCACCAACATTTTTTTCAAAAGGAGGAAACTGTCTTGAAATAAGTTTATGTAGGTATTTTGATGAATGTGGTGAAACTGTGAATGGAAACTGTGGCCTCAGGGAGGTGATATGTATTTCAGCAGGATGGTGCACTGGCATATACGAGTCATGTAGTGCAAAACTGGTTGTCAGATAACATGAATATGTTCTGGTCTAAAGCCCCCATTAGCCCAAATATAAACCCCCATGATCATTGTGTTTAGAGCATAGTTGAAAGGTTTACTAACAAGTCCAGACCCACTAATGTAGCATCTGTACGCAGTATTATCAAATGAGCATTTGCCAATATGCACAACATTGTTTTACAGCAAGTGTGTGAGCACTTAAGGCAAAGGATGGAGGCAGTCATTATGGCTAATGGGGGTTACATCAAGTAAATTTACTCTGGACAGGTCACAAAACTGACATGCAAAAGAATTTTTTGTAATTTGAATTTTTAGTCTAATACAATTTTGTTTGAAAAATGTTTAATTTGTTAGATTTAAGTGTCCATCCTGTATAGAAACTTTTCAGTATTCTGTAGAAATGCTGAGTTATAATAGAGATTCATGTTTTTTTTTAATGGCACAGCTATATGCAGAGTGTGTATAGAATTATTTATAGATCATCACTTAAAAAGAAAACAACGCAAAAATACCTGTAAAAATATGCCCCAAGTTTGACACTTCTTTGTGTCTCTGTTTACATTGTTGGTATTCAATACACATTGAGTATTGCAATCCAAACTCACCATGTTACTAGTTCATTTCATCCTATGCAGACTCTGTCTGCAGTGCTCCATCAGTGTGTTAGCAAATCAGTGACATTTGAGACTTTTGAATCTGTAAGACAATCCTGATGAGGTATGTATGACATGAAATTAATGGTTTAAGTACCTATTGTAAAATAATTTAAACACTGTTGATACTTAACAATTTCAGCAGAACTTGAGATGGTCTGTCTTTGGAGACATCATACATAGGATATTGAATCATGAGAACTTGTTGTTTTGAGGTCTAATGTCAACACATAAATCACTTCCAACTTCCAGTTCATTCATTCTGTATATAAATAGATATTCAGTTCAGCAAGCAGTACTAACTGAGGTGGTTAAGGTGAGTAGGAAGTAGGAAGTCTAGGGTTTGATATCTGCAAGACCTCCCCCTTGAGTGAAAAATTTTCCAGTTTACCTTAGACCTCAGAAATGGCAAATGCTGCCACCACCCCATAAATAAAATGAGGTATATATATGTATTTATTTGAGAGGCATTTGGAAATTATTTACAATACCATACAATCTATGGGCGATGGCTGTTACTAGTATATCATATGGATGCTAGATATAAACAGTGTGTATACCGAAGGACAGTGTTCATTTGTTGTGAAGTAGAAAATACAAGATATAAGCCAACTATCATGGACAGAGATGGGCTACATGGGTTTTCTGATAGGAAGGCTCAAAGCTGCAGAAATTCATAGACATTTAACTGCAGTTTGTGGTCTAGAAGTTCTTGCTTACAAGTCAGTTTACAACTGAGTCAATGGGTTTGCCACTAACAGGCAAGCTGCACACGTGAGTACTGGTTGTCTATCAACATTGCAGTCTCCCAGGAGGTTATGTCTGATTTGATTATGGTTGATAGACACACAACTTTTGATAAACTGGAATGTCAAACAGATCTTGCCTGTACAACTCTGCAACATTATTCATGATAATTTCAATATGAGAAAGGTATGTGCACATTGGGTTCCATGGAACTTGACATTGGCAAAGAAGGACAAAAACTACCATCGGTGATCAAGGTCATTAAGGCACAGACTCTGAACAGGTGTGGGGTTTCATTCCCACCAGGACCATCCTCCTTGATTTTCCAGGTGTTCCTGAGTTATAAATGGAAAATGTAGAGGGGGGGGATGCCTTAAACTTGGCCTGGAACGCTTCCTTTAAAAAAAAAATCCTTCCCCAATTTATCATTTCATATATCGTCAGTGTCATCACTTGTGATGCCTCTAGTTAAAACGGGGATTAAACACTATTTAAAAAAAAAAGGATAAAAGGGTTGAAGTCTGTCATTGGGTACTGGAAATGTAAAATCAAGATTCAGATTTTTTGGAGAAGCTGGTGACTGGTGACAGGTCATAGTGTCACTACCACACACCAGAGAATAAAGTCCAGTTCATACAATGGAAACATCCAGGAAGTCCCCAGCCCAAGAAATTCCGTGCTGCTCCATCTGCGGGCAAGCATCCTAGTATCACTTTTGAGACACTAGGCATGCTGCTAATGGACTGACTTCCTCAAGAAATGGCTGTTAAGAGCAAGGTGTACTGTAAGACCTTTACTACTTAAATGCAGATGATTTCAATGCATGCACATTGTAAGCAAAGTTATCAACTTATAACCATAATCAATTTAAGAAGTCATTCAAATGAATATCAGAAAAGTAACATTCTGTTTATGAATTCAGCAATGGCAAAAGGGAAAATGGTTAACAGGAGTGTTCTTCCAACATGACAATGCATGGCTCCATACCAGCAATTGTACCACACCCACCAAATTCACCAAATTTCACTGTGTCTGATCTTGCCTTATTCGAAGGATTTGCTGCAAGGCAGCTGTCCATGAACGGAGATGTAGTACTCCCAAACAGTGGTTTTGCAATGCCATAATGAAGTTACCAGGAAGATGCATTTATGTTGTTGGGTAGGTATTGACAGATGCCATGTGTATTCTTTTTGAATAGTGTTTAATGCCCATTTTAACTGCTGAGGCATCACAGGCGGTGACACTGATGATACATGAAATGAAATTATATATTGGGGAAGGATTTTTTTTTTCAAAGGAAGGAAGCATTCCAGGCCTAAGTTTAGGGTACCTCCCCGGCACTTGCCATTTATAAGAACTGAGGAAACCCTGGAAAAAACGTCAGTTAGGGAGAACAGTCCTGGTGGGAATTGCACCCCAGACCTCGTGCTCACAAGTCCATGCCATAACGAATTTGGCCACCCATGGCAGCACCATTTGCATTGAACCATGTTGTTTAATAAATAAGATACAAAACTACTATTGTGAATCATTCTCAGCACTCCTTGTGGTGTGTAAGCACTAACCTGTGTTATAAGAGATATTAAAAATGATGCCCCTTAGTGGCGTGACAATCCTGGCTTCTATATAGGAAATTCTGTAATTCATCTGACTTTTCTTCTGTAAGAACACAGCATTTTAGAACATGTGTCTTGTCATTGAGAGGTGCTGTCTCTTGTAATGTTTTAACAAGCTGGCGAACAGTTTGTACCTAGAACCGATGCCCAGGATATTTTCATACTATTCACCATACTATTTTTCTACAGAAATGCATTTTCACATATATTGTATATAAAAATTGTTCTTCATAACCATATTTGTGTAGTAGCATATATAATGACAAAAAATTAGTACACAATTTACACACATAAAAGTACCAAGTAACACAAATGCACAACCACCATTGACAAAGCCTTCATCTAACTAGAGGCTACTGTCTTCACATGCATAATACAATCTTGATGACTGGATTCTCTCAGTAGGCAGCCTGACTCTGCTGTCCGATAACTCTGATACCTCACTGTGTATATACAGAGGTTTAATGAACTAAACCAAAATAATTTCAGAGAGTGTGGAGGTATCTTAGACAGGTAATTTGAGATAGAAAACATATGGCCTTCTCAAATAAGTGTACTTACGAAGCTGTTGACAATGGAGTGGTATATATATAAACAATGTATACAGTTTTTTTCACACTAACTCCATTCAATTACATAAATTTGGAACATATGTTTCGGGAGCGATCCCTCCCATCTTCAGCCTGTTGACAAACTGTCGTTAAACGTGGCGGTTGGGTCTCTTGATGTTCTCGTGGCGGCATCTGTTGGTATTATTAGGAATTTGCTGAGTTCATCCAATGGAGGGATATCGAAATTCATCAAATTATCCTTATTTTTTGTAATGAAAATGTTTTCCCAAGTGGAAAGTTCTATTGCATCATGAAGTTGTTTAAGTAGTTTTATCTCTGATTTAATTTCATGATTTTTATTCCAAAAGTGCGCTGCTATTGCTGATTTATCAATTTGTTTTAAGCAAATATTTCTGAAGTGTTCTTTTTTCCGGATTCCCAAATTCCTCTTCGTTTTCCCAATGTATTTTTTGTTTTAAGCGAATATTTCTGAAGTGTTCTTTTTTCCGGATTCCCAAATTCCCAAAAATCTTCGAAAAACGAAGAGGAATTTGGGAATCCGGAAAAAAGAACACTTCAGAAATATTCGCTTAAAACAAAAAATACATTGGGAAAACGAAGAGGAATTTGGGAATCCGGAAAAAAGAACACTTCAGAAATATTTGCTTAAAACAAATTGATAAATCAGCAATAGCAGCGCACTTTTGGAATAAAAATCATGAAATTAAATCAGAGATAAAACTACTTAAACAACTTCATAATGCAATAGAACTTTCCACTTGGGAAAACATTTTCATTACAAAAAATAAGGATAATTTGATGAATTTCGATATCCCTCCATTGGATGAACTCAGCAAATTCCTAATAATACCAACAGATGCCGCCACAAGAACATCAAGAGACCCAACCGCCACGTTTAACGACATTTTGTCAACAGGCTGAAGATGGGAGGGATCGCTCCCGAAACATATGTTCCAAATTTATGTAATTGAATGGAGTTAGTGTGAAAAAAACTGTATACATTGTTTATTTATATATGGCCTTCTGTTCAAATTTTGAAGCTATGGCTATAGGTTTCTAAAGAGCCAGTACACCACTAGCTAATGAAGATGCCCCTCCAAAGCATGATACACAATAACAAAAGGAGGTTTCTGAATTTATCACTCTGGTGCAATGGTTATGACATTAGCTTTTGAGTAAGAGGTGGTCATTTGTTTTCAAGTTTGAGTCTTGTTCATCACTTTTTTTTTTTCGAACTGGGGCCTCATAATACTGCTTTTAGCCTACATTTTAAGTTGTTTCAATTTATACACTTAAATATTAACATATCAATTCATATAATTGGAACATTTGCTTACTAAAGCTAGAATCATGTATAATGCAATAGAATAGAATTCACATGCTTTACTTAAAAAGGGAAATGGTTTAAAATTGGCACCAAAAAAAAAAAACATATACATACATACATACATACATACACACATACATACATACATACACACACATACATACACACACACACACACACACACATGTATATAACATACAAGGCCTTTGCAGCAGTGTTTAAAGAAACTGCTCAAAGTGGCGACCTGCATTTTTGGAGCAAAGTTGACATCAGTGCAGGAATGATTGCATACTCAGTCTAAGAGTCCTGGCATGTATCGAATATCATATATGGCTGCAACTTGATGGAGTTCTTTCCCATTTCTCCCTGACTGTATGAGAATAACGGACATAAGCCCTTCCTGCCCAATGGTTAAAAAGGAAAGCCCAACTTAGCTTGGCCACTATGCTCTCCAGACCTCAAACGTATTGATTTCTTTTTCTAGGGCCATATCCAGTCTATGGCATATGAAACCAATGTCAATTCAAAAAGGAATTAATTGCTGGAATAGTTGCTGCCTGTTTCTTGAATTTAAAGCTAGTCCACCCCTGGTGAATGGTGTCATCAGCAAACAATGGGCATGTTTATCTTGTGTGTTGCAGAATCTTTTACCTATACTTCTATAAAATGTGCCTCTGCATATTAGACATCGACAAAAGAATTGTGGCTGCTGTAGCAATGCCCAGTTGCAAAATTAATACATATGGACCAAGGTATGGCACACTTAGTGCTTCCACATTTTGACAGTGGAGAGGAGTTCACCAGCAGATGTTTTCTGTGAACACATGGGTTGGAATTATTCCAGACCATGTAATTGGCTCATATTTGCTTCCTCCTTAGTTAAATGGACACGACAGTGAAGTTCTTCATGTATGGCTTGCTACATGCTAATGTGGTTACTGTGCAATGCACGTGCTCTAGTGTGAGTGCTGGTAGATGACTCTTCTGCAATTCTCTGCAGAACATTTTCCTCAAATTGCACTGTTCGTCAAGTTCATCTAGTGTTTACCTTTAAAGTTCCAAATCCAGGCAAACATCTATTGATGGACTGGAAAAGTGGAGTGATGTGGATGGTGAATATCAGAATATCTTTCCCTGTACAGTGCTGCAGCTGCTAATATATTATTTATTTTTTGCCATAAATCAGGTACATGTCTGCAAAATCACAAAATATGTAAATGTTTTCCATGTTGCCATATAGACAATCCTCAGCTTACTAGCTGCAGTGAGCCTAAACGAGGAAATGGTAGTGGTTGTTATTGTATTTAGCAATCAGAATCATGTCCTGAGTATGTATAGGTAAATTAAGTTTTAAACATCTTGTTAGTAGTAAGCTTACTAGTCATTGTATGTTGGTAATACATTCATTGTTGAGGAAGAGAATGAAACATGAAAGTATTAAGTAAATTTCATTCATAATTCTTTAGTGTGCATATCGCAGCACTTCATATTAAATAAAAAAAGTAACGGCATGACAAGAATTGAACCTATGGCCTGCGGAACATCAGCTTTTGGTTATGCATTATGCCACACAAGCAGTTAAAGAGCTTCTTCTAGAGTAGGCTACATAATGCAACAAGGTAGTTAATAGATCCTAAACTGAGGTATTCATTTTTTACACTAAACTCCACTTACATAATGTAACTAAGTACTAACTAATGTACTTACTTATGTAAGTAAGTAGAGTTTAGTGTAAAAAATTAATACCTAAGTTTAGCATACATTACCACTCCATTGTCAACAGCTTCGTAAGTACAATATTTATATGCAGTTAATAGATGTTCAGCATTGCACTGTCATGATTAGTTTGAGGGATTTTTATGGCACTAAATCTTGAAAAATGCGCATAACGAGCTGTGGAAAATTCATATTTCTATGCTTGCAAGGAAGTTTTAATGACATTCTAAACCAATTTTTCACCCGACTTGGTTTTAACATCAACTTAGCAGTATCTGATGCCAAAATGCTTAACACCATAAAAATGACTTATGTTTAGTTATGGATCATACATTGCCTATCTCAAATTGCTTGTATATGATATTTCTACACTCTCTGAAATTATTTTGGTAAAGGTATTAATGCCCTGTATATACACTGGCATACCAAAATAATAAATAATCTTCTAAAGAACAGTGTATCGAAAAAGAAAATGAACTCAAAAACTAGAGAAGCAGAAATAAATAAAACACTGAAACAGACAAATAGTGCCAATATTTTGAGTTGTGTTCATCAAAGGCAGAATGTTACTGAAGGTGGTAAGAGTATATGTTGAATTTCAAAGGTAGTGCAATATATGGAAAGAAGTGAAATAAGCCATGAGGGCAAAAGGGTGAGGTAACAAAATAAGAACAGTGCTATATTAAGTAGTTTTTAACTAGTGAAAATTTTCACAGTGAAATATAATATTGCAATTTTTATGCAGAAATCACTCAAATTTCTCTAATTTTATTCCATTTACTTGGACATGTGGGAAATATATTTGCAAAATTAAAAGAAACATTACCCTATGGTTTAAGGAACACATGAGAAGTGTAAAATATAACACATGGAGAAATCACTGATAGCATATCATTTCTAGCACACGCACGCACACACACACAAATCTTTTATGCACTGATGGAATGGGATTGAAAATGGCAGGCAGGATAATTTTGGTCTTGGAACTTTTGTGTAACATTTTTAAGATAGGTATCAAGAGATGAAAAGTTGTTACAAAGATGATGGTCATGGGTTTAAAGAGAGAAAGGAATAGATTTCTTAGTAAGTAAGAGGTTTCAAGCATGTGATCTCTTCCATAACTCCCAGGAGGTACATAACTCACTCCCTCATGTGACAATTATCAAAATGAAGATACTATTGTATTCATAGGCATCCACAGCTAGTGTCTGTACAGTTTATCTCAGACTTCCAATGATGGCTACATAATGGTTGATAGATGTACCAATGTTTACGGAATTTGGGAATCCACACAGTGAAACTTTTGTTAATCTTATTTTGATTTAAAGTAAAACACTAAAAATCATGTCGTCACATTAAAACTCTCTTTAAGTTTCACAAACACACTTATAAAAGTAATTTTGGTACATGTTTCGTGAGGTACATTCCTCACATTGTCAACCAAAATGACGACTGAGGAGCCAATTTCAGCAAAGTATGTATGTTACTATGCTTGCTCTGGTGGTCTGTTAATGAACTTAAACAATATGTTGTCTGCTTCCGGTATATCAAAATTCATAAGTTTGTATTCATATTTTTTTATGTAAATTTTTTCCCATATATTAAGTTCTTTCGGATGTTGAATTGTTTTTAGTAATGTTATGTACTTCTCTATTTCATGATTCTCATTCCAAAAATGTGCAGTCACTGCTGATTTTTCTACTTGTTTGTGTCTAATATTTCTCCAGTGTTCCTTTAATCTTATCCCCAGATTTCTCTTTGTTTTTCCTATGTATATTTTGTCACAATCCTTGCAATTAATTCTATATATACCTGAATGTTCTTCTTTCTTCTTTTTTTGTTTAATTTTATTTAGATTTAATAGTTTACCAACACTATATCTGTTTATTGGTGCTAGAGTAATGTTGTACTTTTTGAAAATTTTTTGGAATTTATAGTTAACATAAGGGTGATATGTGAATTTTTGATAGGTATTTTCTTTAAGTGAAGAACTGAGTGTGGTGATTAGTTTAATTTCCTTTTTATTTTTAAATCTTTTTATTTTTTTATCTACCATTTGTTTGTTAAATCCATTTATTTCTGCTGTGTGTATTATATGTGCATATTCTTTCCTGTATTCTTCTTTACTGAGTGGTGTATTAACTAGCCTATATGTCATACTATTGAATGCTGCTTCCTTGTGGGGTCTGGGGTTGAAACCTTTTGCTTTTATGTAATTGTCGGTATGTGTGTCCTTTCTGTATATACCAAATTCTATATTTTTATTCCTTTTTATTATCCTTAGGTCCAGAAAAGGTAAAGTATTATTAACCTCGGTTTCCATAGTGAATTTTATGGTTTTTTCTTGCAAGTTCAACAGTTTCAATGAATCTTCTATGAATCTATCTTCTACAAGATGTACCAATGTTATATGTATTGTTTATTGACCTTCTTCTTTTATAATAAGTACTAGAAACTTTTGAGTCACTTCAAAGTTTAATAATCATATTTCCACATAATTGCACCTCAGTTTCACAAATATCTCTTTTATTTCTGCTCTGAAATTAGGGTCTATTATTCTTGCAATGTAAATTTTGGACTTTATAAACCCCAGAAGGAAAAATGTTACCAGACTTAGGTGGCACAATATTGTGGCAAGTTCTAATCAGATGAGTTTCCCATGAAATTTCTGTTGCACCAATTTGATTGTTTTGTGTTCCTTGTGCTGGAACTATATGCTGTTGAATTGAAAACTCATATCATCTCACCTTAACATACACCATTCATGCTCACTGCAGTTTTAGCCTCATCTTCAAAGAAATGCAGCAAACTGTCACTTGAGTATGCATTGGCTGTTCTTGAATGACTGTGACCCAAATATAACAGCTTTTCTGTCCATTTAGGTGCAAATGCTCCTCGTCATTAAAGAGCAAACTTGTCCAATTGCTGGCTCTCCAAATGATCAATTGGTTTCAGTTCTTGACTCAGCTGAATCTTTAAATGTTCACTTCCAGTAACTGATGGGGGGCTAACCTTTTGAGAAATGCCTTACTATCAATCACAGCAACAATGTTTTTGGCCAACTGATAGTACGAGAAATGTTTTAACCAGTCATTGCACAGTTGTTTTATTTGGCACATTCCTCTGACCATAAATGGTATATTATTTGTGCATAGTCTCAGTGAAACTTTCCCCATACTTATAATTGTTTTTAGCGATCATTAACAACCTAATAAAATAAAAATGATGTGCAATTTAAATCCTGCATTATTTTTGGGTTATCCATTATATGTGAAAATCTAAAATATAACACCCAAAGGTTTTAGCCATATTTGTGGCCATATTGTGCATGTTACGTTTATAATGCAATTTATGTTGTTGTTTTGTATGTTCAGGTTTTCTAATTTATATGATGCGCCGCTCAGCAGAAATGATGGGAGCACGTGGTGGCCGCAAAGGAGGGGGAATATTTGGTGGTGTTATGGAATCAACAGCAAAGTTAATAAATTCAAGTGATATAGGTGTAAGATTCAAGTGAGTGTCAGTTTGTATTATAGATGTTAACATATTACTTGATCTTTATTGTTAAGTAACCATATTGATGGTGCATTGTAAGTTTAGAATGAACGTATATATTAAATGTAGTGTTTATATTCATAGGGATGTTGCAGGCTGTGAGGAGGCAAAACTCGAAATTATGGAATTCGTAAACTTTTTAAAAAATCCACAACAATATATTGACTTAGGAGCTAAGATTCCTAAAGGTGCGATGTTAACAGGTATGCAGCATTTGATTTTGTCAAAGCAAATAAGAAGCTAAATCAGCACAAGGTACAACACTTTTTGTGGTATTATCACAGCTTCATATAGGGAGGGTTGCCCCACTTAAGCTCAGACGTTTTTACTTACATTTTTTCATGGTGAGATTCCCTTTCTCTGCTACCAATTGTCTTCATTTTGATGCCTACAGGCTTGAACTATGGCTCTACAATGCAGTTTTTATTGAAGACTGTGCCGTAGAACAGGAAGGGGGATGTTAGCCCATTCCTCCTGGCAAACTTTCCAGAGACCTCAATCTTGATAGGAAATCGAGAAGCAAGGTTTTGTTTCAGCAGACCAAATCTGCAAAAATCTATCTAATCATCTGGTGACTTCACAGAAATCCTTTTAAATGATGTCTTGTTGACACACTTTTTCACCGGTTTCCAGTTGTAGTCTTGGGATGATCAAAAAGTGTGACTGGATGTTTTATCCATGTGAATTCAAATATTTGGGGCATTCTCATATACAACTAAGAAACATCTTCATAAAAAATTGGGTCCATGACTTGCTTTGGTAGTAGGCTGTATTAATTTTTACATTTTTGGTAACCCTGTGAATGATGTTTCCCCCTGAGCCCAGTAACTTGCAACCACCATGAACCAACCCCTTGGAAAACTTTTCCTTGTTTTCACAGATGAAGTTGGAGCACCTATTTGGCCCACTTGATGGTAATAAATAGCATGGGGTTTGTTGTGTGATCTAATTAAATCCACACTTCATCCCCAAAGAAACCATCATTGCGACTTTTCACATGCCAGGTGGTTTCATACAGTTTTCTAGAATGGTGAAGCATTCTCTGATGTACTGCTTTTTCAAGACATGCCTGTGTTCTTTAAGCTGCTGTTCTAGGCCCAAAATGTTGGTGGATTATTCTATAAAGGGTCCCTTTAGGTTTTCCAATGAGGGTGGCAATGCCTCTTTATGTTGAAGGGTTTTCTTGTGTCACTGCTGCCCTTGCTTTCGCTACTAGCCCTTTGGGTCATGATGGTTGCCCCTTTCTTGTTTTTTTTGGGGGGGGGGCTCAGGTGAGAATCCATTTTTGTGTGTAGCTGTGTTATATGGCATACATACGACTTATTTATGGTAAGACCTTTCTCTTTACACCTTTCTAGTACCATCGAAAGACTGTAACCAGTGTCAGAAAGCCCAAAAAAGTACCCCTGCCATAAATCAGCCAAGTTTTAAAGCCATTACAGAGTAAATATTTGCATTAGACTGTATCAGCAGACTGCAGGCACATATTGAACTGACATGCTAGCACATGTAAGCATCTCACATTGTAAGGAGTGAGAAAGTGATTCAAAATCATCCGAGCTTAACTGGGACAAGCCTTGTATTTCTTGGGATGATGACTAGAAACTGAACTAATAGACTCTTATATAGGTATATTAACTTGCACTCTTGAAACTATTATCAGTGAAGTAGTAAAATAATATATTCTTAATTAGCTAGTTAGTCAATAAATACTCTTATGCTTCATTTACTGCTACCATTTCCCATTTTTTTTCTGAATTTTAAATATTGAGAAATTAGTCTACCAAATAGAGTAAGTGGTTTTTGAGAACTTTTGTTATATTGCAAAATTGTCATAGTGACCCACACATTTACTCTAGTAAAGTAATGCTAATTTTCCGTCTATATTGTTTTACTTTAAATGCATGTCACTGGAGTTGTAATTTTTATATTTGGGCATTTGCAAAAAGAATAGATGACATAATGTTTACTAACTGATGATTTATTTGCAGGACCTCCAGGAACAGGGAAGACTTTGCTAGCAAAAGCAACAGCTGGAGAAGCAAATGTGCCCTTCATTACAGTTTCAGGTTCGGAGTTCCTTGAGATGTTTGTGGGAGTTGGCCCATCAAGGGTGAGTTGTGAAGAAGATTTCAATTATTTATATAGTTAACTAAGAAATTTGTGTGAGTGTTGATAAAAGAGCTCTCTTAAATAATGTTGTGAGCGTCACTTACAAAATTGTGAGGAAATGAGGAAAAACTTGACAAAACAAATACTAGACCTCATTTTGCTACACAATAAGAAATTAATTTTGCTGACAGTTGCTGTATAGTGGCCTCACCTTACCTTGTAATGCTCAAGTTTAATTTTTTTACATAAAAATAATTGGTTAATTATTACTAGTCTAAAATTTTAATTTCATAACTATTTATATCTTTCTCTTCTTCATACTAACTATTAAATTCAATATTAATAATATAAAAAATTCACCCTATAATATTAAAATAAATTTAACTCAATAATTTATATATTATACTAAACTAAAATGATTCATTTTATATCTATTGTATAACAACAGATTCTGGCACAGCATTATCCAATTTTAATAACATTTACGAAATCTAAAATTATTTAATATCAATAATATACCTATTGTGAAATAATATAATTAACCTTAAAGATTTGTTTCCAGTAACAAAAACTTTCATATAGATTAATGTTGTTTTGATGGTGTTTAACACCTGTTTTAACTACTGAGACATCACATGGTGGACACTGGTGATACATGAGATAAAATGACACTTTTTATTTATTTATTTTAAAGGAAGCATTGAAACCCTTGAAAAAACCTCAATTGATGGTCCTGGCAGGAATCAAACCCCAGACCTTCCACTCATGAATCTGCACCTTAATAACCTTGGCCACACATGGTAGTCTTAGATTAATGTTAAAATAAACAACATTAAGCAAGAATTAAACTCATAATAATATCCATAGTGAAACTAACCCAATTAATATACCAACTTAACTTTTTAAAATATATAAACAAAAGTAATACATAAATACATTCACATAAATAAATTAGTTTAAACACTAATATAATATAAATAAAACAAGGGAAAGAACCTTTTTCCAAAAGCTCATATCGCACATTTTTTGTTTCTTTCATTATTCATTATTGGATATAATATTGTACTGATCTTCTTAGTACATGCTTGAAGTGCCTGCTCTCTGTTGGGACACGTACCTAAATCTGTTTGAGACAATTGCCACGATTCATCCTCCCAATATTGTAAACTGCCTCATTGATATTCAGCAACTCCATGGATTTATTTCATGTTCAAAAGTAATTTTAAAATGAATGAAGATGCGGGAGCTGAGTGCCTTTGTATGCACTGCTGACAGATACAACTTGCTAGGCTAATCATGTTAAATACTTTCAAGGAGAAATCTGAAATTAATAATCTGCTTCATCAAGCTTCTCTATTGAAATTCAATAGTTTGGCATTTTGTCAATGAAAATGCCTTGAGTTCAATCTGAAAATTGCACTTCATGATGGAAATGTTACTCCTGGAAATTTAGCATGAAATTCCCTCCTGCAGTACCTGTACAGCTTCTTTTGCACATAATAATTATAAATATTTGTTGTTCTAGCATGCATCTCATTCTCAGCATACTCACAATGTTTGAGGGCCTTGCAATTAACAATGATCATAATCCTACATTAATGTATTCAAACTCCATTTACTTGCATTACACTAGGACATGTTTCATAGCTTCCATCATGCTGTTGGCTGTCTACTTGAGCTGGTGACTGGATCCCAAGATGCTTTTGTGGCCGTCTCTGATGGTTCTAGTAGGAACTTGCTGAGTTTGATGGGTGGAATCAAAATTCATCAAGTTTTTCTTATTTTTTAAGATAAACATCTTCTCCCAAGTGGATAGTTCTATTGGTTTATGAAGTTCTTTTAGTAGCCTAGTCTCTGGTTTAATTTCATGATGCACGACCACATATTGCAAATGCGGTTGCTGAATATTTAAAAAAATCTATATGAAGTGTGTTTCTCAATCTCCTTATAATCCAGATTTAGCCCTACATGAAATTTTTTCTTTTCCCAAAATCAGAGCCATTTTCCATCATCAGAGCAGTAGTGAAGGCTGTGAAAGTGATTCTGAAGGACCTTTCTAAAAATGGTTTTGAGCATTCTTCAAAGACTGGCAGAAATGCTGGGACGGTACATTACATCCAACATGGACTGCTGATTGCTGCCTAGATCAGACAGACAAATCAGCCATTGCTGAGCATACCCTCCTAGCTGACGGAGAACATAAAACTGGTTTTCATGATACTGACATGTTAGCTTCAACATCTCATTACCCTCACTTATTCCAGGAGACAGTTGAAATTTATAAGCATTGAAACAACTTTAACAGGAGAGAAGCTCTAAAAATGCATTCAAAATGGTATCTTGCCTTACAAAATACTAAGACAAAGAAGCTATGGCAACCAATCAGTAACCAACATCCAAGAGTTCCAGGTTAGATCCAACCTCCTTAACCAAGCAAACCAATCACAGCTCAGTTTCACAGGAAACCCCTCTATATATAAATATTGTACTTACGAAGCTGTTGACAATGGAGTGGCAATATAACTTTAACTTATGTATTCACTTTTTTACACTTTACTCCATTCACTTACACAAAAGTAAGACGCGTTTCTGGAGAATCTCTCCCATCTTTGATGAACCCTCTATATATATTGCCACTAATTCCATGGAGTCAGTCACTGCCTCATCTCCAAGAAGATTATGTCCAGCACACCACTTGATGTCCACGCAATTGTGGAGGAAACTTCTGGGAAGATGAAGGAGAAAAATCCTATTGGACCATGGTCTTAGAGCCTGGAAGACTCAGTTTACATAGCATGCTATGTTACTTTCACTTGCATAAACAGAAGTTAACAAAATGTATTGGTGGTTACCTCAATTTAGTCATATTCATAACCAAGCTACTGATGTGGTTAGTAAAGTGTATTATTCTTAAATAGCTAATGAGTCAATTTAATACTCTTTTGTTCCCTTTGCATTGAATTATACAGAAATGTTTCACAGGCCTTTGCCAGCATCAACTGTGAGTCAATAGCCAAATTCGTTGATAGTTAGATGGACTTGGTGCAGCATGGTGTAGTTTAGATGTAAATTCATTCTTTCCCAGCATATCAAAATGCAAACTCTCAACATGGTTGCAGTCTGTGAAACTAAGCAATAAGGAGATTGAGGAATACATCCAACTAACCAAAGTCTGCATCAGTGAAAATTTCTTAAGATTCAATAGTGAATTTCACAAACAAGAGACAGATTTAGTTATGGGAAATTCATTATCACCTTTTCTGCCTAATTTATATATGACAGAAAATTTTTATGTCACCAAATCATTTCCCTACATTTTAAAAGTATGGCACAGATATGTGGATGATATCTTTGTGATGGTTAATAAGAAACACTTGAATGATGCTTTGAAATTGTTAAACCAACAAGACAGGGAAATTAAAATCTTAGGTAGATCATGAACATAGACTCATGAATTTCAATATCCCAGAAGCAGATAGCATTTTGTATAAGTTCATCAGTAGACCACCAGAGCACTCACAGTCACATTGCCAATTTAGATTGATCCGTTAGTTGTTCATGGTTGACAATGTGAGCAAGGTCTCACAAAACATGTCCCAGTTTTTAAAAAAAGTTGTTGACATGATTTTAAGTAGTTTTACTTTTAATCTACCTAAGATTTTAAGATTGTTTCACCTTGTTGATTCCTACATTCATCTAAATAATAATTAATAGAGAAATTATATTCACTTCTGAAACAACAAGACAACATGACTTGACTTAAAGATTATAAGAATATGCAATAATTTGAAAGGCTGTGCATACCAAAAATTACATAAAGGCCAGTGGCTTTAATTCCACAGCACACAAACATGCCATCCTCAACAGCTTAGCACATAGACTCATTAACCTACCCATGAATGAGTTTGAATACAGTGAAGAGTACTCCCACATAATACAAATGGCAAAAATCAATTGGTATGGCCAAGAAATTGTAGACAAGAAAATTAAGAAATTCAAACAGGAGAAGACATTAAAACAGGTTACAATATTGACAGCAACAAAAGAAACTGCCATTTGCAAGAATTTACTTATCATCCTTGGGCCACCAAAAAATTCCAGAAAATACTCAGAGAGTTTGGTATTACTTTGTTCCCAGTGAACAAATTCAGCCTAAATAATATGCTGAACTCCAGTAATAATGATGGAATACCTGATGAGAAGAAGCCAGGAATATATCAAATCAACTGTTTGGAATGCAACAAAGTATATATTGGTAAAACAGAAAGAAACATTGGAATAAGGCTAAAGGAGGCTAAAGGAACATTGGATAAACATCAGCTACAATCAGATAGATAAATCAGTGGTTGCTCATCACTTTTGGATACAGAAATATGATACAGAAATGGAAGTCAAATTACTGAAATTCATAGATAGACCTTTGGAGCTGGGAATATGGGAAAAAAATTATAAAAAATGTATAAAGATAAGGTTCTGAACTTTGAGATCCCAACAGAAGCCAAATTAATCCAAAAGTTTATAAAATGCCACAAGAGTTATATCAAGTCCATCGAACCATCAATGAATCTGTCAGTCGATTCAAAGCTGATGATGTGGCCAAAGGCTTGTGAAATATGTTCTGCATGATTCAATTGTAAGTGGAGCATAAGAGTATTAAATCGACTTGCTAGCTATTTTAAGAATTTATTAGTTGCTTCACTATAATAGTTTCGACATGAAGTTAGTTTTAAATTTAATGTATGTAATGTCACATTCCAGTTAGTTTATTTAATGACTGTGTGGAGTAATCCATCATGCAAGTAATTCAGATCGCTAATTTATTTCCCAATTTCAAATATATTTTGGTTAATAATAAAAGCACAAATTCCTACTTAGTTCTTAATTATTTAGTGAGTTGATTTGATAATCTTATGCTCCACTTATTGTTGAATTATGCAAAACTAGTTTCGGTGACTTTTGCGACTTGCAACTGAGAATGCAGGCAAAAGCCTGTGAAATTAGTTTTTCATAATTCAACAGTAAGTGGAGCATAAAATTATCAAATCGACTCACTAGATAATTAAGAACATAAAAGGTGCTTCACTGTATTGGTTCCGACACAAAATTAAATGTTATATTTCTTACTTAGTTGTTAGAAATAAAAGAAAACACATGCATAATTTAATTTAATTTCATTTCATTATCAAGCAAATGTAATAGATTACTGGCTTCAGTAAGGCTTCACAAACATAACTATGGCAGTGTGAAATGACATAAGTTCCCATTTAAATTTGAATACAGAATATAAGCTTCTCTGGGCTATAAAAGTTATTACAAAAATGATTCCATATTAATATGCCCATGATTGCCTAGTGGTATGGATTGTTTGCATAGAATGATAGTTGTCCCTTCCAAAGATATTTAGGTTCAGTTGCAGGGAGGACAGGAAACGGAGAGCTCTTGCAGATGCAGCATTGCAGCAAGCACTGGTGACTTGATGTCTGGCATTGATTCTTTATGAATGAGCCAATGGATGGGCAACCCTGACATCCACTGGATACTGTAATGTCTATGCAGATGGTCAGATGATCATACAATATATTTGCTGAAGTCATTTTGATCTGGTTGTCTCCCAGTTGTCACTATGGTTAACCACAGGGCCAAAGTGATCCAGAAGAAGGATGGTACATTACCATTGGCACAACTGAATCACCCATGAGGACTTGGGATACTGTTAAGCATGTGCAGTATCAACTCACTGCTGACCAAACTTGTGGAATGAAAGTGAGAACAGCTGCCATACACCTCTCATTTGGCACCAAATGATTTTCATCTGTAATAAAGAAAGAGTTGCAGGGGCAGCATTCTTAAATGTATGTGGAGATCAATGCTATAAGAAAGTTTGCAAGGCCAGAGACTAATCTTTTTTGCAAAAGGGTTCAATATGCTGGTGCAATGTAGAGACAAATTTGGTGATTATGTACAGAAGTAATGAAAAATGCACCTATGTAAATATTGTTTTTATGTGTAAGTTATGGAATTAAAATAATGCAACATGGGGGAACTTACTTTTTGAATGACCATTGTAAATATCACATTAAATACTTACATTTTCTTTAAAGAAGTTGCTTTTTGAATGACCATTGTAAATATCACATTAAATACTTACATTTTCTTTAAGGAAGTTGCTTTATTGGCTATAACATTTAAAAAACTAAATTTTTTTGTTGCAGGTGAGAGATATGTTTAGCATGGCTCGAAAGCATGCACCCTGCATTTTATTTATTGATGAAATTGATGCTGTGGGTAGAAAGCGAGGGGGAAGAAGTTTTGGAGGCCACTCTGAGCAAGAGAATACGCTAAATCAGTTGCTGGTAGAAATGGATGGTATGTGATTTGCTTCGTGAGAGTGGTAACTTTCTTTATCAGTTCTGACGTTTTGAATCTCTGTATCTTTTCATTCACCATTTCTTTACTGAAGCCATTGTATTCTACAATTTCTGTTTTGTATTTATCAGTCTTATGATAAATTATTGATATTGCATGCTGTTGAGATCTATTGGCTTTAATTGAATTGTTAGTATGTGTGTTTTTTCCGAAAATACCAAATTCTAACTTATTTCTGTTCTTGAAGGTCTCCAAATCCTGAAATGAAAGTGAGTTATTTTCTTTTTCTGTTGCAAACTTTGTTGCCAATTCTTGAGATTAAGCAAATTCAAATCATTCTCATATTAGTCTCAGTAACTGCAGACATATCTGTACCATTTTTTGATTGTATGCATTGGTTATATATAACTATATATGCATGCTCAAACAGAGATATAAAAATAGAGAAGCAGAAATAGATAAAACATAAATTTCAGTTTATTTTCTACAGCTAGAGTTTATGTTCAAAGTTAGAAGACTTGTGTACAAGCTTATTGAAATATAGTGAAATTTATGTGACTCTTCAAGTATTTTATCTATTTCTGCTTCTCTAGTTTTTATTATTTTAGCTGCACTTTTTGAGTTGCTTTGTTTTTCATTTATATATACACACAAATGAATATATATATATATATGAGATTCCGATGGCTAAAATTGATTTTTTTTTTTTTTTTTTTTTTTTGTGTGAAATCCCACAAAGTTGCATTAAGTGCAAGGGTAAGTCGTAAGTAAGTTACAATTCATGTGGGGTACTACATGTTTGAATGAGGCACCTGAGGCTATCTAGCAGCATTAGTCTGGTGATATTTAACTGAGACAATCAATATTTATAATAGTGAAGCAGCAGTTATAAGATGACTGTGCCTCTAAGTGAGTGTACAACCTCTGTTGTGTGATTTTGTGGGGAAAAGTTATGGGGTCAAAGAAAATTCATAAAGAAATGCTTTGTATCTATGGTAAGAAGTGCCTGTTTACAGTTGGGTGCAGAAGTTCTCTGAAGACCCATATCGAAGATGAACACTGCGTCAGCTGGCCAATAGAGATTGCCACAGAAGTGAATTTGCATCGTGTTGAAGACTTAATCTGAGCAGACAGAAGAATAACTATAAGCACTAAAACTGTTACTATTGGTTGTTCACATGGCATAGCCTACCTTTTAATGCATGACAGATTAGGTTTTCACAAAATGTGTGCACAATGGATGTTGCATGTGCTGATTCCACAACACAAAATAAAAAGAATGGGTCTGGCATTATAGCATCTGAATCACTATCATGATATGCTAACCCAAATTGTCACAGGTGACGAATCTTGGGTTCACTGCTACCAGTCTGAAATAAAATGTGCATCAGGGCAGTGAAAAAACTGCATTGTCTGTGAAAAAAAGATTTTAAAGTGATGCCATCTGCTGGGAAAGTGATACAGTCTTCTAAGATTACAAAGACATTCTAGCCTCACTATTGTTTGTTGAGTTTATAAATGCCGATTCCTACTGTAACATCCTCAGGAAACTTCATAAGGAGGGGACCAGGACTCCTCACCAAAGGCTTGTTGCTCTTGCATGACGTGTCATTATGCTGCCAACAAGAAAATGAGATGCTGCAAAATTTTAAGTCGCAAGTCTTGAAGTCTTTGAGAATCCTTCATATAGCCCCAATCATGCTACGACAGACTTTCATTTGTTTGGTTCTCTTAAACATCATTTTTTGGGTGGATATTTTCCTGATGAATAATTTATAGAAAGGCAAGTCACTGCCTAGTTCCAACAGAATCCAAAGAATTATATGCTGCTGGATTTCAGGATCTTGTGAAATGATGAGATAATTACATCAATGTACAGGGAGATTATATTGAGAAATAAAAATATTTTTAAATCAGTACTGTTATTTATGTAAGTTCTATATCCATTTGTAATTTACTTTATGATTTACTCTAGTAATTAACGAAAATGTTCCAGTGATCTATTGTTCAAAAAAGATGTGTCAGGAAAGAGGAAAATGATTTACCCAAAGCCAATTCCATTTTTTGCGTGTAAAATTAATTTTGTACTATTTAGGAAAAAATGTTTTTGAAACACATATATTTAAAAAGCTCATAAGTGGAGAATAACTTTTATTATACTAACTAAAAAATATTCATACTTCCAACATAAGAGTAGAATCCCAATTATTTGAAACAATATGTGGAGCAATTTCGGATAATATATGGGAACTAGAAATATAGTATTCAATTTGTGTAAAATGTAATTGAAACTTTATTTTAATAAATATAGACTACTTACACATGGTAATCAGTTATTTTCTGTAGTTTCTTTTTCTGACACATTTTTTGAGCAACTATATAATGCCATCACATGATTTTTTTTTTTTTTTTGAATGGTGTTTAATGCCCGTTTTTACTACTGAGGCACCACAGGCGGTGCACCACTTGATCAATAAAATATCAGTAGGCATTGATTCACTACTTTGTTCAACAAAATGTAAAGAATCCTGAAATAATAGCAATTCCATTAGTTGCTATGCCAAAATTACTGCATACTAATAAAATACTGTTTAATACATGCAGTAATTAAATAACCTCATGAAAACTTTCTTATCTCCAGCACTTTATATTCATCTGCTGTGCTCAATCACAGTCAGTTATGCCATTGTTCACTTCTATGTCATCTGTTTCATCTCTTTGCTGCAATATGGCATCTACAATGTTGTGATCTATTAGATATAAGTTGTGCATTATCGGAACGTACCCACTTGTCACATTGTTTTAGTAATGTACTCACATCCTGGAATTTGTTCGACTTTATCTTGTAGTTGTCATAATCATCTACATCTTCTTAAGTAGTGAGTGCACCATAAATTTTATTTCATGACTTTTTCAAGAGACCAGGTGCCTCTTTCATAAAAGTTGACAAGTGTGACAATTTGATAAATTTGTCAGTATATTGTGACAATTAGTTGTTTCATATAACATAAAATAGTCACATATCACAAGTATAAAATTGTAACTTGTTACAAGGGAAAATTGCTGTTTCATAGAGCTGACAATTATGTAAAAACAAATTGTTAACAAATGATTGTATTGCTAAGATTCACAGAAGTATTAGCTATATTTATTCAAGACTCTTTGCTGTTTCTGAGCATAATATTTGCTTTCTTACAATTAATATAATATTAATTATAATAAGTTATGTTATATTGTAATGTAGATTAAATCTGATGAAGTGAAATGTATTTGATAATACTTACCAACTAATGAAATTATATTAGTGGCACATTATTATCTGTAATAATCTATATTAATAGAATGATCTCTGTCACTTTATGTATATTTTATAATAAACAACACAAATTATATAATTGAAAACATTTTATGATACAGTCGAACTACACACTCTTATGCTTCACTTACTTGTCATTATTATAGACTGGTTTCGAGAACAGGTTGTTCTCATTATCAGTCGGAGATTTGAACTGATGATGAGAACAACCTGTTCTCGAAACCAGTCTACAATAATGACAAGTAAGTGAAGCATAAGAGTGTGTAGTTCGACTGTATCATAAAATGTTTTCAATTATATGATTGGCTTCACTGTGAATGTTCCAATTAACATTTTTAGTTAACACAAATTATGTTACCCATAGCCAACAGTGTTAACTTGGCTACAGAATAAATATCAGATAAACTACAGGATATTGAAGAAAACAAAATAATGACCTCTTCTTTCTAATGTAAATTTTGAAAAAAAAAAAAAATATATATATATATAACTAATTGTATGTTTATTATCTTACATGCACTATTGTACATACCGCCACGGGTGGCCGAGGTCGTTAAGTCTCGGAATCGTGAGCGGGAGGTCTGGGTTCGAATACCGCCAGGACCGTCCTTCCTGACTGAGGTTTTTTCCAGGTTTTCCTCAGTCCTCATAAATGGTAAATGCCGGGGAGGTACCCTAAACTTAGGCCTGGAACGATTCCTTCCATAAAATCCTTTCCCAATATATCATTTCATCTCATGTATCATCAGTGTCCATCGCCTGTGGTGCCTCTGTAGCAAAAACGGGCGTTAAACACAATTCATTCACTATTGTACATCACATTAAGACTAAAACTTCATATTACATATTGCTGCTGTACATGCTAAGATAGTTAAACATTCTGCAATCGATCTTAACAAACTTTTTTGGGCTTTTTGACCAAAGTCTGATCACTTCATATTTATGGTGACTGACGTTTCGTCCAACACTATGGTGAACATCTTCAGATGAGTAAAATATATACTTAACACTCAGCAGCTAATTCTAAGAATGAGGGTTCAACTAAGGCGAGAGTGAGGTTGTGATGTGGGAAGCAAAAGGGGAAGTGTCATGATCGTTGTGGTATTCATTGACAGTAGGAGTTCTAACATGCTTCTTAAGAGCAAGAATACAAATTCTGTTAAGTTCATACCTTCATCTTTTTATATTATTATTATTATTATTATTATTATTATTATTATTATTGTTGTTGTTGTTGTTGGGGTGTTCAAATATATCAATAGCTTCCCAGTGTAACCTTACAGTGTAAACCCAAGTTAAGACAGCAGGTCCTTGCTTTTGACAAAAATTATTACAGCAGATTACATAGAGAAGTGTTGAAATATTTAAACCCCCAATAATGTAAACAAAAAAAAAAGGTATAAAACCTAACAGAATTTGAATTCCTGCTTTTAAGAAGCATGTTAGAACCCCTGTTGTCGATGAGTATCACAACAATCATGACCATGCCCTCCCTCTTCTGCTTCCCACATCACAGCCTTATTCTTACCTCAGTTATTGATGATGAAGCCTCAATCATAGAATTAGCTGCTGAATGTCAAGTAGCATTTTATTTCTCTGAAGATGTCTGCCATAGTGTCGGACGAAGTGCCAAGTCACCATAATTAGACCATGAGCTTGGAAATGTTTTTTGAGATCCAAGACTCCGGCCATGAAAGCCTACATATGTATTCTCCAGTCTAATTTGTTAGACAATTTTATAATTATGTCACTTTGTCACTATTGTACATTACAACATTATGTTTCATAAAGCAAATATATCAATATTTCTTCAAATTATCAATATTTATTAGTCATACTATAATTTTATGAAACAAAATATGGCAGTTTTTATGAAACTGATCCCAGGGTGTAATTTTTTCCCAGTATTGTGCACTGAATAATATGTTTTATTTTATGAAAAAAATTTTATTACAGTACTTTGGTGAAGCCAAATTTCAGTTATGTGATGTCCGGTTAAGCTGGGTTTTACTGTATTTGAATTAATTAATATAACATAATCAAAAAGTTTGGTCTCTCTTTGACATCTTTTATATTAATGAATGAATAGTGTTAAACACCCATTTTTGCTACAGAGGCACCACAAGTGATGCATACTGATGATACATGAGATGAAATGATATGTTGGGAAAGGATTTTTTAAGGAAGGAATCGTTCCAGGCCTAAGTTTATAGTACCTCCCTGGCATTTGCCATTTATGAGGACTGAGGAAAACCTGGAAAATACCTCATTCAGGGAGGACGGTCCTGGCAGGATTCAAACCCCAGACCTTCAGCTCACGAGTCCATGCCTTAATGCCTCGGCCACCCGTGGCAGTACATTTTTTATAGTTCATACTTTGTATATGGGATAAGAAACAGTTAGTCTGTTAAAGATTTTAATTTTAACATTTCTGGGCATGGTTAGGTACTTTTCTATATATGTGACTTGTTGAAACCTAATGTATTAATGACCATCTTTCAGGTTTTAACACCACAACTAATGTGGTAGTTCTTGCTGCCACAAACAGAGTGGACATCCTTGACAAAGCACTGATGAGACCTGGCAGGTTTGATAGGCAGATATTTGTTCCAGCACCAGACATAAAGGGCAGAGCATCCATTTTTAAAGTTCACCTACAGCCTCTGAAAACAAGCTTGGACAAAACTGACTTGGCAAGGAAGATGGCTGCTTTGACTCCGGGTTTCACTGGTTTGTTGAATGCATACTAATATATCCATACTATAGAATGACATAATGAAGAATTAAACAAAAGTTACTACCAATAAAACAATATATCATTTGATCATAGCAGTCAAGATAGAAACACTATTATACCTCACTTATTTAAAATCCAGAACATGTTTCAAGAGCATTTGCTCTCATCATCAGCTGGAAACCAGCTGTCATCCTCTGGCAACAGTAGAATGAATTTGCTTAAACGATTCAATGGTGGAATCTCTTAAGTTCATAACTTTCAAGTTTTTTTTTTAACTTGATAAACTAATTAGAACTTGTACAGTGAAGGTAATCATATAACTTAATATATAATTAAAATCATTTTATGATTGAATCAAACTACACACACTTATTGGCTCCACTTGTTTAAATTTAGTACATGTTTCACAGACACCATTGTCTGCATCATCAGCCAACATTGACAGTTAGCTTATGATGAAGACTTTTTTTTTTGGGGGGGGGGGGTCAATAGACTTGTGTACACAAGACTATATACACAATGGACTAAATTTAAACAAGTGGAGCCAATAAGAGAGTGTAGATTTCGATTTGATCATAAAATTATTTTAATTATAGAGGTTTTATTATTTATAATAAAAATCTTTTCTCAAGTTGACAACTCTGCTGCATTTTTGTCTTTTTTAATAATTTAACCTTCTTTTTAAAGTAATGATTTTTGGCTCAGAAATGTGCTGCAACTGCCAATTTTTCAATTTGTTTATAGTTAATATTTTTCTGATATGTTCTTTTGTGCAGATTTTCAATTTTCTCTATATTAGTTGCGATTTTATTGCAATTCTCATAACTAGTCAATAAATTCTGGCTTGTAATTTGACACTGTATCTTTTTGATATATTTTTAATATGAAATTTGTTTTGGGGAGTTAATGTGAAGTTATATTCTTTAAAGAACTTTTTAAATTTATTTGCTTTTGGGTGATAAGTACTTGCAATTTCTATTTCATTTTTGTCAGTGTACAAGTGTTTCTGGTGGCCTTAATTATATTTTTTTTTTATCTACAAGTGTTGAAACTATTCTGAAAATCTGCAGATCTGTTGGTATTCCTTCCGATATTCTTTTTACCAAATGGGACATTCACCAGTCTTTGTGTAAGGCTATTGATGATTGTATATTTTTGTGCTTTGGGGTTATAGCTATTGTTCTTAATGTAATTATCTGTGTGGGTAATTTTTCTAAATATTCCAAAGACCAGCCTGTTGCTATTTATAAATTTATAAGTGTAAGAAGGTCAGGTTCTCCAATTTCCAAAGAGAATTTTATACATGCATACACAAAATACATACGCACTTGCACACACACACACACACACACAGTGGAACCTCAATCAATTGTTCCCAGAACCATCGTTCAATTTATGCGGTCCCAAACGTTTGACCTTATTTCTTATGTAAATAAAACCTGCATTCATCATGCCACGAAATATCGTTTTCCCGCATTATTCATTCAAAAGGTTCAATCCCAAAGAAACTCTTTTCCTTGAAAAATTGTTTTCAAACTGGAATAGCAAAGTGGTGATCGTACATGTCACATTAGATCCGAGAATGCATGACTGGAACTCCCCATAGTTGCTGGTAGTTTTGGACTCTCAGGATAATGATGATGTTAATGATGATAGCTGATGCAAAGAATGGACCACAGAGTTGCCATTGCCTTTAGTTTTGACACCTACAAGGCAGTGGATAAGGATGTTGCCCCAAGTGATGTTCAAAGTGTTGAAGTGGAAGGAGTTGCAAGTGTTTTTGATATGGGAGAGAGGAGTGTGGAAGAGGAAAAAGATGATGCAACAGCCGAAACCATGCCAATTGTTGCCAAAGCTCTGAGAGCATGTGAAACTGTAAGAGTGTATTCTGTGCACATGACTATCATGGTAAGGACATTAGTGAGCAACAGAATAAGTTGAATGTGAAAAATTTGTTTTGTATGAAAATAAAAGAAGCAAATTCAGTTAACAATCTTTTTCAAAGAAAGTGACTAATGTTCTGATTTTTATTGATTTGTTTTATTTACTCTTTAACTTCTCTAGTCATCAGTATCCCTTTGAATTCAGGGTATGAAGTGACCGATAAATTTTGCTTAGAGGCCTTTGCTTTCAGGTTCTTTTACATGCCATAACTCTACGACACTGATCCTTGGCTTTACTGCCCTTCCGAGGGAACCATATTTATAGTTTTTATGCCCAAAAAATATCTATTAACCCTGGCTGGTCGTGAACCTGTGATCTTGGGTCTACGAGGCAAGTATGGTTACCATTGGACACCAGATAACAAATTATAAAATTGATGCAAAATATAGTGTTTGCTTATATACTGGTTTTATTAATTTTTGAACATGATTGATGCACATACTATATTGTTTTCCCACATCCATCATTTTTTAATCTGGTCCCTCCAAAAACAATGAATCAATTTCTCAGTGAAATATGGCTATCTATTTTGATTTTTTATTTCTCTTATTTTGGGATGAATTTAATTTCTTTAATAGTTTTACTGAAGCTATTGATGAATTTTTCAAGGGATCTTTCCTGATTTCTGTGTATATTTTATCCTTAAGATGTTCACATAACTTGCTTCATCCAAAATTACTATTTTATTTCCTTGATCCATTATAAAAAATAAAAACTTCATAATGAACTGCAAGATTCCATCATTGGATTGTTTAAGCAAATTCATTCTACTGTCACCATGTCAATAGACAGCTGATGATGAGGACAAATGCTCTTGAAACATGTTCTGTATTTTAAACAAGTGAGTGAGGTATAAAAGTGTTACTATGCTGACTGCTATGATCAAATGGAATGACCGTTTTCCTACCAGTTGAAAAAACTGGAAATAGGCAACATTTTAGTAACTGAATCCTTTTTTATGCATTGTAGTATATAGGTATTTAAAAGTTGAAAAGATTGCCGAGTGTCAGTTTATCTTGTTTCAAAACTGAGAGTATTTTCAGAATTGTTCACAAAGTTTGTAGCCTGCATTTTTGCCTAGCTCTTATTTGATTTCCAAAGACACTTTTTGCCAATGTCATCCAGTTTATCTTCCATATTACAGATAATGTTATTGGCCCACCACAACTATATCACATTGTGCTGAAAAGAAAGTGATAAAATACATTCACCAGTCATATTCATTATTAAAAAAATGAATCTCTCTTTTAAAAAGCCTATAAATGACCCAAAATGCTTTTAGAATGTAAAAAATAAACAAACTTTAAAACAACAAAAATTTATCACAAGGATAGAGGGAGAGCTTTATGTGTTATGATGGAGTAATTTTTGGTGATGGACCCTCTGTCTTCTGAATATTTAATATGTGGAGCAAAGATAAAAGTTCAGTGTGAGGCAGTAGAGCCAGAGGGTGTTTTGTTTTGCATATATAATAAGCAATTCATTATGAACAGTTTGTAATTCATTTTAATGGTGTGTTTGTAACAAATTAAAATTGTGGTGCGTTAAAATGACCTCAGCCAAAATGAGTGAATGCCGCTTTGTGCATTTTCTTCGCATTTTAATAAATTTAAAAAAGTTAAAAAATGATCAAATAAGGATTTAAGTTTTCGGCAACTCATATCCAGCAAATAATAATAATAATAATTATAAATCATTCACCATTTAGTAATTAAAATAGGCTTCATCAGAAGAAAAAAGGAGAAATGAACTTAAAGGCAATGAATGTACAGTTAACATCTAAGCTCCCATAATTTATTTATTTATTTTTCATAAATAAAACTTTTACAACCCATGTTTTACCATGAGGCATATTAAGGGGTATTTGCAATTTTTGTAATTCTATTCTTGTAGTATGCTGAAAATGTTGATAAACTTAAGGGCCATGGGCAATGATTGTAATGTTAAAACTGCTGACCAGTCTTTTGAAAAAATAAACCATTCTGTCAATAGATGCCCGGTTGTTTGTGGGGGCATTTTAGGATAGCTGCCTAAATGTGAGGGTACTTTGTTTATTCTGTGAAGGTAGGAACAAAAGCATCTATCATTTGTTAAAAATTTGGTGAGGCCAATAATAAAAGTAATAAATTGTGTTCTATTGACAATATAAATATTTAAGTGTGACTTCAAAGTTGGTGTAGTCAGTCCCGGTGGTCTAGTGGTAACCATATTTGCCTTGTAGACCCAAAGTTGCAGGTTCAAACCCAGCCAAGGTTGATGAACTTTTAGGGGATAAAATTCCTTAGTATGGCTTCCTTCATAAGGGAAGTAAAGCCATTCGTCTCATGTCATAAATTTATGGCACATAAAAGAAGAGGCCTCTGAGCAAAATTGATCAGCATTTTTACTACCCTGAACTGAATGGAATGCTAATGACCAGAGATGTTAAAGACTGTCCTTAAATAAATAAAATAATAAATAATAGAGTTGGTGCATGATACATTCTAAATATTTATGTAATATATTCTTAATTAGCTGGTGAGTCAATTTACTACTCTTATGCTACACTTGCCACTAAATTTTCAGAATATGTAACAAATTATTTATGAGGAAGTCACTCAAATTTCACTAGTTTTATTCCACTTACTTGGACATGTTTCAAAGGCAAATTTCCTTCATCGTCATACAGTTCCACTGAACTGTGTGGAACCATGCTGACGATAAAGGAAATTTGCCTTTGAAACATGTCCGAGTAAGTGGAATAAAACTATTGAAATTTGAGTGACTTCGTCGTGAATAATTTGTTATATTGATACTATATTTCATTGTGAAAATCCCAAACTATTCAAATATATATATTTACAGAACATGTTTTACATGCCATTGTCTGCATCATAGATGTGAGTCAATTGCCGGATCCAATGATGGTGCTCTGATGAACATTTTATAAACTTTTGGATTAATTTGTCTTCTTTTGGGATCTCAAAGTTCATAACCTTAGCTTCATATTTTTTTTATAAACCTTTTTTTTTTTTCCATATTCCCAGCTCCAAAGGTCTATCTGTGAATTTCATAAATTTGGTTTCCATTTCTATATTATGTTTATTACTTCAACAAAAGTGATGTGCGACTGCTGATTTATCTATCTTATTGTACGTTTATGTTTCTTCAGTGTTCTAATTTCCAATACCTCTTTTTGCTTTTCCAGTATAAACTTTGTTGAATTCCATGTTGTTGACTCTATTGATTGGTAAGTGGAGCAAAAGAGTATTAAATTGACTCACCAGCTAATTAGAAATATATAAATCGCTTCATTGTATTAGTTCCAACACAAAGTTAGTCTTAAATTTAATTTATGTAGTAATTTAGCAGAAGTTTGGATGGTATGTAGGTACAGAGTTGTAGTTTGTGGTGGTTTCACAGCTGGCAGCATTCTTGGTTAGATAGTCAGCTCTTTTATTGTCTTAGATCCCTGTCCAATAAAAAATAACTTGAATTCACTCTCTATTAATGACTGTGTTGTTCTTTTATTTGGATTGGCAAAGAGTGTGACTTTTGAGTTTCAGATATTACATATGGTGTGCTTTCTTAAACCATTGTTGAATGCACAACCATGCTATACTCAGGAGTTTGGCTTCCAAAGCCAAGTATCCCTTGTTGAGTCAGCATGCCTCAGTTTAGATTTATTTTGAGCTTTCTTCCATGACTATTCCTGCACCAACACAGTGTTCGGTCTTTGACACATCTGTGAATATCTACACATTGGCCCTTACCAGTTGCACTTGTATTATCTGTTATAGTATAGTTCTCTTTCCAGTGAATTCCATCAGACCATTTTAAATTTGGGGATGATTCCATTAGTGGGTAGACCTTTGTAGATGGCTTTCTTGTGATTAGAACTTGATGTGTTGACATTACACTGCTATTTTTTATGGCATCGTTTGATAATTAGAAGAAGCTTATTTATTAGATGGCTACTTACAACAAACATGATTGAAATGCAGCAATCTGTATACTTATATGGTAAATAAATCACAGAAAAGAATGGAGATATGACATGTGTTTAAAATCAAAATAGACATGAAAACTGTTAATTTCTCAAACTCACCAATGCAAAGAAAGTAAACCTAATGGGAATGTGTTGTGACTTGTGAAATAGGTGCAGATATAGCAAATGTGTGCAATGAAGCAGCCCTGATAGCAGCCCGTGACTTGAGTGACTCCATCTCAATGAAGAACTTTGAGCAGGCAATAGAGAGGGTGGTTGCAGGTATGGAAAAGAAGACTAATGTCTTGCAACCAGAGGAGAAGAAGACTGTGGCATATCATGAGGCAGGGCATGCTGTGGCTGGTTGGTTCCTGCAGTATGCAGACCCATTACTAAAGGTAGACTTAAGGGACAGTTAAAATTGTTGCATGTACTTGAAAATTTATGTGAGCTTGAGTTCTTCTTTACATATCCACCCCCACAAGGCAATGTATAGAATGTTACATGACCCATTTTAAACATATTTAAGCATGAAGAAATAGAGCTACATATTATTGCTGTACACCCCTTGAAAGAGCACTTCATACTATTCCTTTTGTAAATTATGCCCTTCAGATGATCATCATTGTTGACAATGCAATCTTCGATATGAGCATGTACACTTTCATAATTTTACAAGAGTGTCACTTTTTACGACACCCATTATGGTATGAATGTTTCTTTCAATTCCTGAATATTTGCTAGGCTGTTAGAAAATAAATTGCACAGGCAAATGTGATGGCTCTAGCTATGACCAAATCAGGAAACAGTGTTCGTAAAGTTGTCATGGACGTTCTGGCTGTGTGAGTGGTTGCACTGTTCTGTTGGAAGCACAACAAAATGATATGGATATTCTTATTGCATTATGAACTATTGCAACATAACATGTGTCACTTGCATCGTTTTAAAAAAAATAATACCCTGAGAAGACACTCCACATCACATGGTAACTTTTGCACTATGCATGGTCGTTAAAGGTGATGAGGTGAGGATTGGTAGGCACCCAGTACCTGATGTTTTGTTTGTTTACTTAGCCTAATAAATGAAAATGGGGCTCGCCATACATTAACAAAGTGTTGAGAAGATCAGGTTCAGTGTTTATCATCTGAAGATGTGCACAGAAATTTTGTCGTTGCTCTATATCTCTGAACTATAACTGTTGCACCACTTGCAACTTGTATGCATAGAACTGAGTATCCAGATGCAATATCTGTCACACACTTCTATACTGCCACGGGTGGCCGAGGTCATGACCAGGAGGTCTGGGGTTCCAATCCCACCAGGACAGTCCTCCTTGATTGGTTTTTTCCAGGTTTTCCTGTCTTCATAAATGGGAAATGATGGGAAGGCCTGGAATGTTTTTTCCTTTCTTAAAAAAAATTCTTTCCCACAATATCATTTCATTTCATGTATCATCAATGTCCACTGCCTGTGGCACCTCAGTAGTAAAAACTGGTGTTAAACACTATTAAAAAAAACACACACTTCTATCTGATATGTTAAGGGCTTGTGAATGCTGATGAACTGATAATGATGGACTTTGCTCTAAAGCAGCTGATACTGTTGCAATGTTGTCTGAAATATAAACCATACATGGCCTACCAGGTAGCTTCATGTTTGAACCAGATGCTGTTCTAAACTGCCTGACCCATTTAATAATTGCCTTCCATGACGGAACTTGTCCTTTCTGGTTGATGTCAAAATGTTGTTGAAACAAAAATGTTCTTAACAACTTATTTACCATATTTGAAAAACGTTTCAATTGCAAACGCACGATGTTCATTCGATCAATGCTCCATACTGACTGCCAAATAGTACCGTGCAGCTGAGCGAGCAGCCAGAAAAAGCTTTGAACTGCATGGTACAAACATCAGCTCTCTAGGAAGCCATAATCAACAATAGAGCATGATTTAAAATGGGTAATTTTTTCTGCTGCACCCTGTATTTCTCCCTTCTTTCCTTCACTTTCCCAATGTCTTGATTGTAGAACTCCTTCATGTAGGTCCCAAAACACATTTCCAGTTTCTAACCATTCAATAAATGGATTGTTGCAGAGAAGTGGTAAGACAGATTGCAAGAAAATACCCTGGCAATTGTGTTCCAGTTAGGGAAACTGTTAGCCAACTTGTTAAAAAGTTAAGAGAGACGGGATCTCTTAATGACAAGAAGAAAGGTTAACTGAAATACAGCAATTTACTCTGTAGATGCCGGTAATGTATTACTGCTGATGGGCATCATTTTCAACATCACATGTAGCATAGGTTATTGTTTATGGTTATCAGTTTTAAATACAGTATCATTTTATACTTTGAGTAAAAATATAACTACTAAAATAAAAACACTAATTTACACATGCCAATTCTATCTCTTGTTTTTCTGGTTGGGCACCTGCATTAAGCAGACTGTATCTTACATAACCTCACTATATTATGCAGGGAATTTTTATACTTATTTTACTGGAAAAGTCGAGGTGCACACTTATGCCATAACATCTTTTATTCAAGTAAATATGATAGTCATAAATATAAGAGTCAGTGTATCTGTTTTCTGTATCCCTAATGACTTGCTGATCACTTTGATTGAAATGTTTTTACACTTAAAACATTTAATCAAAGTTGCACAATTTTTGTTAACTGAATTCTGGAATAGAAAAGTCTGTTACAATATAGGCTATGCTATGTTAGCTTAATGATTTCAACCATCTTGCAGTTAATAGAGTTTTGTTTCATAGTCAATACTAACTTTTAACACACTGGAGTTATTTGAGTTTCGGGCCACCTGATCATGACTGCTTACTGGGGCAATGCAGTTGCCACAACTGGAAAATGGAATACAGAACTGCCACGCATAAAGTAGTATTTATTTTTATTTTAGTATTTATATTTTTACTGAAGACATAAAATGATAGTGTATATTTAAAACTGATGATAATAATAAATGTTAACCTATATTATAAGTTATGTTGAAAGTGATTCCTCTCAGTGGCAATACAATGCTGGTATATGTGTAAAGCATTTCTGTATTTCAACAACCTTTTCTTCTGTAAAAGCATATCGGTTCATAACAAGTTGGCAAACTGGAACATGATTGCCAGGATGCCTTACCACTTCTCTGCAAAAATCCATTCTCACATACGTATCCTACATACAAACCCCTTCTTCTAGACTATAATAATGTGGTGACATGACTAATGAAGAACAATTAACACACATTTTATACAATGAAAGCACCGAGAAACACTCAAATGTACAACCTCTCACTGGCAAAGCATCCCTTTTACTACAAGTTCTACCTGTACACACCGCCACAGGTGGCTGAGGTCATTAAGGCATGAACTTGTGAGTGGGAGGTCTGGGGTTCAAATCCCGCCAGGACCATTGTCCTTGACTGCGGTTTTTTCCAGGTTTTCCTCAGTCCTCATAAATGGCAATTGCTGAGGAGGTATCCTAAACTTAGGCCTGGAACTTTTCCTTCCTTAAAAAATCTTTTACCAATATATAATTTCATTTCATGTATCATCAGTGTCCACCGCCTGTGGTGCCTCTGTAGTGAAAATGGGCATTAAACATTTAAAAAAAAAAAATTATCTGCACATGCATAATTAAGCCATGATGACCTAGCATCTCCCAATACGCAGCCATGCTCTGGTGGGCGAAACCCAAATAACCTTACTATATATAGAAACATGCAATAGTATTTACAATCAAAGCTTTCCTAAAATATACTAATATAAGTACATTTTGTTGTGCTTACAGGAAATGAAAGTACTTCTTTTCATTGTAGGTTTCCATTATACCTCGAGGTAAAGGTTTAGGCTATGCGCAGTACTTGCCTAAAGAACAGTATCTGTACAGCAAGGAGCAGCTGTTTGACAGATTGTGTATGACACTTGGTGGCAGGGTGTCAGAAGAAATATTCTTCAACAGAATAACAACAGGAGCACAGGATGATCTAATGAAAGTAACACAAAACGCATATGCACAGGTGTGTATTTTTAATGTCTGGTTTTGCAACAGAGATAGGGTTTTTCTTCAAGTGCTATGGTGACAAGGCATTGAGAAATCTATGAGCCAGAAGCAGTAGGGGCAACATTTGCATAATATCAAATTTTAAATTAAATATTTATTTAAATGTAATATTTGTGAAATAAGTTCACAAATATTACGATATGGCCTGGTTCTAACCCATGTTCTATTCTAGGTCAATATTTTAAATCACTCTGATACAAAAATTCTAATCAACATACTAATTTTCACCATTCAACTAACTATTTTAACAGTGTTTGCTTTGTGTTCCTGAAATGTTCCTTTAACCATGTGCCTATGTTTCTCTTTGTTTTTCCAATGTAGATTTTTTCACATTCTGCACAATTTATTTTGTAAATATCTGCTTTTTTTCTCTTGTGGAATACTGTCATTAACATTATCTATCAGGAGATTTTGAACATTAACTCTGTTTAAATATTGTACTTACGAAGCTGTTGACAATGGAGTGGCAATCTAACCTCAACTCATGTATTCATATTTCTTACACTATACTCCATTCACTTACATAAAAGTAAGGCGCGTTTCGGGAGAATCTCTCCCATCTTCAGCTGCTCACTGAACCTCCGCTACTCGAAACTATGGCTGGACAAACGGATGTTTCTGTGGTGGCCTCTGTTGGTTGAAGTAGGAAGTCGCTGAGCTCATCTATGGGAGGAAACTCGAAATTCATTAGGTTTTTTCTATTTTTTAATGTGAAAATTTTTTCCCAAGTGGATAACTCCAATGGGCTGTGAAGATGTTTCCTACTTCAACCAACAGAGGCCACCACAGAAACATCCATTTGTCCAGCCATAGTTTCGAGTAGCGGAGGTTCAGTGAGCAACTGAAGATGGGAGAGATTCTCCGGAAACGCGTCTTACTTTTATGTAAGTGAATGGAGTATAGTGTAAGAATTGTGAATACATGAGTTGAGATTAACTCTGTTTACACATCTTAACCGTACATCATATGTCAGGATTGACTGAGGGGACTTCACCAATGAAGGTTGTCACCATCACAGAAGGAGGATTTAGCAATTCGGCGTTTAGCAATCATAAACAGTGGTTGAAAGCATGACAGCTGAGTAGTGGGGAAAATATGGTAAACAGGAACAGGAAACAATTGTGATAACATCAGAGCAGATCTTTAATAGTTCTGAATAATTGCCAGGTGCAAACACAAGGAATTCAATTAAGAAATAAAAAGTGATTGGATGTATTTAGAAACAGATCTCCATAGCAGCAAGAAAAGGGAAGGCACTTGATTTTTGGAATTGTGAAGGGTTAAAGAATAAAATAGCTAATAAAACTTTATATCATTTATAGGCAAAATTAGACATTTTTGCAGTGGTAAAGAGATGTGGTAAAGAGGACAACAATTTTAGTTATTTTGGTAGGCAAGGGGAAACTTAGCTATGAAAGGAAGAATATCAGGAGGGTTAGAGATTTCTATAGGAATAATCTATAATCTCCCCCCTCCCCCCTTCTGAATCGTTAAATTATAGATTATAGTAATGGAAGATTTTAATGCTAAGGATAGGAGAAATGGAGAGGTACAGGGGCTAGAAGATTGGCAAATTGATGAACCGCTGAACAAAAGCAAAAAAACTCAGATGTAGTAAACATAAGGTTGCAGATAGAGGCAGCGAAAAACTGATAGATTTTTGTGATTCAAATTCATTTGACATTTCAAATATAAAATATGGAGAGGATGAGTGTTGGTTAATTTACATTAATGAATAAAAACGGTCAAAGTGCAATAACTATTTTTATGGCCTATTAGTATTAGTTACATAGTAAATGATTTCAAAGTTTTAAACGTATGTTCAAATACTACTTTCCATTAGTAGTGGATATTAGGGCTAAAGTTGATCAATTAGATATGCAGCATTTAGATCATAATAATTGTAAATATGAATATAACAGTTTTAAATGGAAGAAGGAATACTAAAGTAAATTTTTGCAATTGTTGGACTCTTAACATAGGTATGATCTGCCAGCTTGGAGAAAATATATGGTAATAGAAGCAGAAATAGAAAAAGCAATGAACATACTAAATTTTGTAATGCAATAGGCAAGTGATGAGATGAAAAAGAGGAAAACCAAAATTAGGAAATGGTGATTTGATGAAGAACATAGAGTCAATAAAACAATAGTGAAACAAAAATTAGTAAAATGGAGAGAGAGATAATATCTCTAAAGATTATTATCTAGAAAGTAAGAAATACTATCAGGAACTGATTGAAAATAAGAAAAATAAGTAGAGGTTGGAAAACGCTAATATAGAAATAAATATAATAAACAAAAAATATACAAATAAAATGTGGAAGGTTTATAACATGTACATATATGAAATATACCAATGCACCTTATATAACTCAGAGGGAATGTTTAGATTAATTAAAATGTAAATTGGAACTTGCACAATGAAGCCAACCATATAATTGATATTATTGTATGATTTAGTTGAACTACATACTCTTAATGCTTCATGCATCAAGAGTGTGTGGTTCAACTAAATCATGCAATAATATCAATTAAAAGTTTAGATTGTTTTAAAAACTTTACAAAATATTAGGGTGCATGAGGGCTAGGAATATTATAGAGATTGATAGTAATTTTGTAGAAATTGTGGACAGTGAAATAAAAAAGAAAGAAGTAACAGAACAGGTTAAATTATTGAAAGCAATTAAAGTAATTGGAATAGATGTTATACCAACAGAATTTCTAAAGGAATGGTGCACTAATGGGGATAGAATGGAAGTATTTACAAATATATTCAATTCAATGAAAATTAACGGATACATACTGCAAAATTGGAGAAAAGCAATTTCACACCTGATATATAAAGGCAAAGGCAGTATAGATAAACCTAACCATTTTAGAGGCATGGCTTTATTGTTTAATGTAGAAAAAATCTTTTTATTTTGGCAGGCAGATTATAAAAAATGGGTAGAACAATATAATATACTATGTGAATATCAAATGGGGTTTCGTAAAGGAAGAAGAATCACTGACAACATATTCGTTTTAAAAATTATAATAAATATTTAAAAAACAAGTGAGGGAAATTATACTTGGTTTTTGTGGATTTGGAAAAAGCTTTCAATCAAATTTAAATGCAGTCATTATAATATAAGCTTTCCGAAAAAGAGGTCCGTAGTTTCATGTTGTTGATTTGTTTTATTTACAGACCCTCTTTAACATTTCAGGTCATCACCACCCCATTCAATTTAGGGCATGAAACTGCCAGTTAATTTTGCTCAGAGGCCTCTTCTTTCAGCCTTGAGGTTCTTTTTTGCATGGTAAATATACGCCATGGAACCCACGGCTTTACTTCCTTTCTGAAAGAAGGCATACTTAGGATTTTTACACCCGAAAAAATCCATCGACCCTGGCTGGGATTGAACCCACAATCTTGAGTTTATGAGGCTTGTGGTTACCACTAGACCACTAGGACCGACAGTAGGCACTTGATAGAAGTTTTAAAAGCTTTATATAAGGGGAATATTTTTGTCTAAAATTCAAGGAAGGGTCAATAACTAGAGAAGTAAGACAAGAAAAGGGGCTAAGACAAGGATGTAAGTTTAGTCTAGTTGTGTTTAATTTATGCATTGATGACATATTGCAAAATATGCCGGTTATAAACAATATCCAGATTCCCAGTCTATTTTTTGCAGATGATTTGGTAGTTGGTTCTTTTATGGTAATTGGCCAAAAATGAGCCTTGCAGGAAATTGATAATTATTATTCAGAATGGAGTCTAAAGGTGAACCAAGACAAGACACAAATCTTAATCTATAAAAAAGGTGGAAAGTTGAGTAAGTACAAGAAATGGAAGAAAGGAAATAAAGAGTATAAGGGGGTACACAAAGTGCATTTATTTAGGTATAAAAATGGAAAAAGCCAATAAGATTGGTAGTACTTTTAAAAGAGAAAGGAGCTATGTCAATCATAAAAGGATGCTTGTTTAAAACAGCACAATTGGAAATTAAATGGCTAGAAATGATATACAATTCAACGATTGAAGCATGAATGCTTTATGGCATGGAGTCGGTCTTGGTGGTGTAGTGATAACCATGCTTGCCTTCTAAACCCAAGGTTGCGGGTTCAAACCCGGCCAGAGTCGATGGATTTTTTCTGGGCATAAAAATCCTAAGTATGGCTTTCTTTCAGAAGGGAAGTAAAGTCATGGGTTCTGTGTTGTACATTTACGGCACGAAAAAGAACCTCAAGCCTGAAAGAAGAGGCCTCTGAGCAAAATTTTTCGGCCGTTTCATGCCCTGAATAGAATGGGATGCTGATGACCTGAGATGTTAAAGAGCATCCCTAAATAAATCAAATCAACAAAATTTATGGTATTGAAATTTGGGGTATGGAAAATTCTTGGAAAATTGTGGATAGAGTACACCGAACATTTTGCAAAGAAATTCTCAGCTTACCAATTGCTTTAAAAGAAGTTGCTCAAATAAAAATGGGAAGTGTTATAAGAAAAGGTTTGATTATGGAGAGCGTTTTAAAATATTGACTCAAGATTTTAAACCTAAATGAAGATAGTCTAATAAAGCAATGTTTAATAGGTCAAGAATCCTATTTAACTAAGGGATATTTTAGAGAGTAACGAACTAGGATGTGTATGGATGAAAAAGAAACAAATGTTAAAGGATTTTAGAAAGAGGCAAGAAAATGTTTCGAAGATATAGAGATTCAAAAATTGTTTAGTAATTTACTGGGAAAATATCAGAATTTTATGTTAAGGTGAATTGGGCGTGGGAGAGGGAAAATTATATTGACAAAGCTAACAAGGAGGAATGGGAGGGTATAGCATGGGCGAGAGCAGATGTGTGGAAGGCTTTACATAAGGGGAAAGTCTATTATGTGAAGGGAAAGAAGACTTGGAACATATAGTGTTTGATTGTAAGAAAATTGAAAATGGAGAAAGGAATTAATTAAGTTTAAGTTTAAGGTAACAATAGAATAATATTGAACAAAATTTCATAAAGGTGAGCAGGAGTGTGGGATAATATTTATTTAAAGTTTAAAAGAAATGAAAATGGACAGTGAATAAAGGAATTAGTAGTTTGTAGAGATTGTAGCTAGCTAAGAAAATAATCATGTATGTAAAGTTATTGAAATATTTTTATTTTGGTGCCCTGGGTTGAATTGGAGCCTGATCCCCTGGAATTCCAGTAGGCTGCTGCTGATAAACTGGGGACTGGGGACTGATGCAATTAAGGTGGAATTTTTTTTTGTTTAATTTTTTAGGATTTAGATGAAGATATTATTATAAAATAAAACATTGTATTAAAAATTTTGTAGCTGTGGGGAGTTACTTCAAAAATGGCCTAGGCCAGATACATGGGGACCCCTTTGTACTTTGTGTTTTTCTTAGCATTTCACTAAATTTCAATTTCAACCATGCATCATCTGTTCCATTCCTCATTGACTCTTCTCCAACTTTATTTACCAAATAGAAATCTCCTACCCCAGACTTCTGAAATTTTAAACATTCATTTAACAAAGAAACCTCTTACATCTGATTGTTTCCTAAACTCTCAAACTCTCTTCATTACCCACCTCACACCAACCTTACCCTTTTCCAACAATGACCCTGCATTTGCAGCATTTTGTGGAATTCCCAGTACAGTCTTACAAAATCTACTGAATAATCTTATCCATCAATTTCCAACTTTTCTCTCTTTCCCATATTTCAATGCCATATGCCCACTTTCATAGACTGCACCAGTGCCCTAAAAATTCTTTCCAACCAATTCACTTTCATCTGTGGTGTAACAAATTGACATTTCTTAATTAGCCTCAAGAATGATAAGCTCTTGGTTATCATTGATAATTTGATCTGTCTCTCCCATTGAGAGAAAAGCTCAGAGCCATTAAATTTAATTCTGAACATGTGCTGCATAATATGAAGGCAGTCTCTCAGCCTAATAATGAAAACTTGAAAATGGCGATTAAAGAATATTTTTATTTTTCAATATAATCTCCTTTAAGAGCAATGCACTTATTTCAGCAATGCCCTGGTGCCATTTTCCCTTTCCTGTAGTGTTTTTCTGGAAAGTCTGCAAAATAGGCATCTATGGTTGCAATTGACTCCTGTTTCAAGGAAAATGTTGAGCCTCAGGAAGAGATAGACATTGGAGGAAGCCAAATCCATGGAGTAAGGGCAGATGTTTCAACAATTCATAGTGCAGATCCTTTATTTTTGCCATTGGCAGAATGCTTTTGTGGATAGGTATCTTGACCTGGTGAAAGATTACCATTTTCTTTTGCAATTCTATACTTTTATCAGAAATATTAGCATCTAGTCTGATTAAAAGATGAGAGTATTACTCCCCAGTTATAGTTTTGCTCCTTTCAAGTTAATAAATGAGCAAAATGTCTTAAGTATCCCAATGTCATGCATTACTTTTTCCCACTGATGGAACTGATTTCGTCTTTGGCGCTGAACACCAGCTTCTTTCCCTTTTTTGATTGCTATTTGGATTCTAGTGTATGATGATGAATCCAAGTTTCATCCATTATAATGAATGTTTTGTCCCTGTTAAATCTCTCCAAACACTGCTCAGAGCTTCTCATGGGCATTTACTTTGTTGTGAGCAAATGTGGCACCCATGTTGAGCAAAGTTTTTTCTTCCCTAATTCATGCAAGATATATCCTGTGCGCTCTTTAGAGACACCTATAGCCTCAGTAATTTAATGCACCTTGACTTGCAGATCATCCAACACATCATGCACTTTTTCAACAATTTCTGGTAGTGTTGCACATTTTGGATGTCATTCATGTGGAGCATCTTTGAGGCTGGTTTACCATGTTTAAACTTTGCACCCCATTTTCATTTTTTTATTGTTGAAAACAAAGGTGAAGAAGTGCTATACTTTTTAATGAAATTTCAGCATCAAAACGTCTTTTAAGAAGAATTTTATTACCTCACAGTACTCCATTTTATCCTTATCGATAAAAAGGGACAAATCTCTTACTTAAGGCAGCTATGTACAATAAACAATGTATTAGAATGACTTGCAATTTTTCAAGAATGCTTATAAACAGATATGCTAACTTAGCAGGAAAAACTTTTTGCAGTAGTGCTACCATCTATGATCAAGGTTAAAATTTTTTCAGACCAAAAATTAAAAAAATGTTGAATGTTGTTGTTTTTATTTAATAATATGTTATATAATTATAAATAAATATTATTATAGTCACATTGCTGTGTACATAAAGTTAACTAAATGTAAAAGAAATGAAAAAGTGTCATTTCCTATAATCTGGATGGTATGCATTCTGCAAGATTTTCATAAGGCTCTCCAGAAGGCTCAGATTTGTTTTTGTTTAGACAGCTCTTATGAATTTACTTTATTTTAACTATACTTGCCTTCTAAACCCAAGATCATGGGTTCAAACTGGCCAGGATACTGGATTTTTTCAGGTGTAAAAGTTCTAAATATAGCTTCCTTCGAAACGGAAGTAAAGCTGTGGGTCCCATGTCGTACATTTACTGCATGAAAAAGAACCTCAAACCTGATAGAAGAGGCCTCTGAGCAAAATTTGTTGGCCATTTCACGCTCTAAATTGAATGCGACCCCAATGACCTGAAATGTTAAAAGAGCATCCATAAATAAACCAAATCAACTATCAACTTTATTTTAAATATGTTCTCTGTGTGAATGGTGCCCATTTCCTGAGTTATGCTATAACTGCTACTGTTGTTTACAGTAAACTATACCTCCCTTTCTTAAATATTGTCATTATTTCATTTCTTCATTTATTTTTATCATAATTTCCCTAGATCAGCAGTTTTCAAAACTTTCCTTTGTTGCAAACCCCTTTAAACATTTCTTGCAGTTTTGTGCTCTGATCATCAGCTAAAGGTTTAGAATTCAAAATTTGCATCCTATATATGAAGGATTTTTAGAAATGATATACAATAGTAGTTTTTGTACCTTATTTATTATTTAACATGGTTCAATGTACATCAGATCTCTTAATATTCTATCCACCACCTGCCATCACTTGCTGACAGCTACTTGAATTTCCTTATTGTTGCCAGATCAAGATCCAATGAATATGGTGGTGTGGCACAACAATGAATCCCAACAATGGCAAATTTGCAGTTGTTGTATTGCTGGTATGAAGCTGCGCATTATCATGCAGGAGGAATACTCTTGCTCTTTAATTTAACCATTGCTGAATCCTGCATCTAAGCCGTGTATGTTTTTTGTAGTACCCTTGATGTTGACAATCATTCCTTGAAGAAGCCAGTTCATTATGCCTAAAGTGTTCCAAAATAAGAAAAATAATGATCATTTGATTACCCATGGATGGGGCAGCATGAGGTTTCTTGGGCTATTTCCATTGCATTGATTGAACTTTCTTCTCTGGTTTGTGGTAGTGACACCATGAATCATCACCAGTCTTCATTGTGCGTTTTCAGTAGCCGATGACAGACTGAACCCTTTTGTCCTTCTGTTTGTGTCAAAACCCTTGGAACCCAATGTGTACTCACCATTTTCATATTCAAATCGTGAATAATGGTGTGCAGGGTTGTGCAGCTGAGGCCTATCTGACTTCCAGCTCATCAAAGATTATGTGCCTATCAGTCATAATCATTCAGACATAACCTCAATGTTTCTGGGAGACTGCAATGACCAGTACTCACATTTTTGTGTGCAAATTTCCTGCCACTGGCAAACCCATTGACCCAGTAGTAAACAATGTTCTATGCAGGAGCTTCTTGACTATACTGCAGTTTTGATGCCTTCCACAAAAACCATCAGTCCATCTTTGTCCATGATAGTCTCCTTCCAGTTTATCCATATCTTTCTCTGCTTAGCAACAAACAAACACTGTCCATTCACTACACATTCTGCTTACAACCACCATCTAACATCTGCATGGCATACTAATATTAGTCTATTGCTGTATGAATGGAAGTGCCCATAGATTATGTGATATTCGTAAAACACCACTATGTAAACAATTTCCAAATGTCTCATGTTAATACTTAATAACATAGAAGTTCCTTACTATGCTTTCCAGCAATACTTTTCCCCCTTGTATGTCATTAAATTATAAAAAAGGCTAGTCTCTTCAACTTTAAATACATCCCTGGACATATTGTGAAGTCAAATATTTCCATTTATGTCCACGATTTTACTTTCATCATATTCTCCCTTTCTCACACACCAAGGCATAATTAAATTCGTGAAGCTACCTACTTAATGCTTGGGAATTTCAATTTTGGACCTGCTGCTTTCTCCCTCAACATAGGATCAGTAATAAGGCTATTTTCTGCCCGATTATGCTGAAACTATTGTGGTAAATCTCCTTCCAAGCATTCATATTTCCCACGCTGAATATTTGCATGCTTGCAGCTGGATGTTCCAAACATGTGAACTTTGCTTAACTTTTGAAGCATTTGCCACAGTTGAATTTAATCTTAATCTTTAAATTAAATCTTTGGCAATATCAACTCTTTTCTAATTGCCAAATTATTTCATAATTTTTAATATTTAATTTTTTGTCAATTGTGATGCAATGCTGTATACTTGTTGCACACAATTTTGAGGTACTTAGTATGGGCAAATAGAAAACAAACACTAGTTAATTCTCAGTGCTGCAAAAATCAAATCTTATTGATGCTTTCAGTAGCCATTAGAAGCAATAGTCAATGGATCACAGCTTAAAGTCTCTCAGCAACAATTCATTCTCTCTTAACTTTATTTGTTGCTCATTTTATTGTTGCCAATACTTGAAATTTCTTTCTCTGAACAGATTGACAATACAGCTAAGAAAGTGAATAAGAAGAACCTATTAAGAATACTAGCAGGCGTCAAATGGGGAGGATCCATAGGCCTCCTTAATGATATGTACAAAAGCTATATAAAGCCCAATTTGTTCAATGAAAGTGAAATAATGTCCACAATAAACAACCAACTTAAAAGTAAAGTGGATTCATTCATGTTTCTTTTTTTATTTAAGGATGCTCTTTAACATCTCAGGTCATCAGCATCCTATTTAATTCCGTGTGTGAAACGGTCAACAGATTTTGCTCAGAGGCCTCTTCTTTCAGACTTGAGGTTCTTTTTCGTGCCGTAAATGTACAACATGCGAACCACAGCTTTACTTCCCTTCCAAAGGAAGCCATACTTAGGATTTTTACGCCTGAAAAAATCCACCAATCCTGGCCGTGTTTGAACCCGCAACCTTGGGTTTAGAAGGCAAGTATGGTTACCACTACACCACCAGGACCGACAAGTGAAGTGGATGCAGTACAATCTAGGTCATTAAGAATAATAACAGGAGCCTTAAAAACATTGCTTATTGCTGCAATGCAGAGCATAGCTAACAACCTGCCAATTAAAATAGAGCTAGATATTAAAATGACAAAAAGTAATCAACACAGGAATAAATGGTTTCATATTCCTGACAGTACATAATAATTAAACACAACACCAGACCTTCAAAAATTACATACACAAAGAAGATTTAGACAAAATTTTAAAAATAAGCACTAAACATGCCATTATACCAACTAACCCTTTACAATCTATAGATATCAGTGTGAAACTAAATCTGGTTACAATGGTCTCCAAGAAGAATGATCTACCTGAGGTATTAAGATTGACAGTATTTAGTACGCTAAACAACTATTATCCGACTGATACATGGTGTAGAGCATAAACAGATGGATCTCTTAAAAATAGAGAAGCAGGCTTTGGCATATAACTGTGAAAAGTTCTCTCAATGTACATCTTTGGGGCAGGTTGATAACAATTATGATGGCAAAATAATGGCCATTAGAGCAGCTTTAGAATATCTACAGTATAGGTCTAACATAAATATAAAACTGCTATCTTAAGTGACTCTAAAGCAGCACTACAAAGAATAATGGATTACATTTACCCACCAACAAATACTATAAATAAAATAAGAGAACTATATCATAAAATCCAGATCCAAAATACAGAGATAGTTTAAAATGGATCATGAGCCATGTGGAATTAAAGGGCAATGAGATTGCTGATTATACACATTAAGAGTTTGGTATTAAGTGACCTGTACTTCACTAAGTGATTGCTGATACTTTAACAAAAATAGGAACCATTATATTTTGAACTAGAACTTCCTTCTAAATTGAAACTCATAAAAAAATTGATAACTGAACAAGAACAATAAAAACTTAAAGGAAAATCAAATGAAGATCTAAAGACTTTGAAACATCTTTTATTGAAACCAAGAAAACAAGAAAAATTGAAATTGCCCAATTCCTCTTAATTGTTGGGCAAGATTGCCTGTCAGAACATCCCTTCAAGATGAAATGAATCAAGGACAGCTACTGCCCATTGTATAAGGATATGAGTACTATCATGAGAACATCCACTGAAATGTGATAGCAACGAACAAATGAAAAATAATTTGGAATCTCTTTATTGGGAAGCTAGTGAAAAAATGATAAATATCAGCATTCTCAGTGGCCACTAGCAACCAACCACTAGTCAATAGTTGAAATTTGAACATAGTGAAAAAACTGACAGAACTTTTTGGTCAACTAATGTTAGGAATGAATGACACTATGGCAAAGGTTGATGAAAAAAAATCATTATAATAATATATTTCTTGGATTAAGAGGAAAGTTAGGTTCCTTCCATGTTGCATACTAGTTATATCCTGGCAGTGTTCCACAAAACTCAGAACAGAGTGGTAGATTAAAGCCCTCACAGCACTATTTTTAACTGCCTATTTTACATTTTTAAAATTGTGTATGTATATATATACACACACACATTAGATTTTCCAGTAATTTTTTATATTTTATATATAATTTGCTTTTTGATAACTCTCTGGCAGTTTGCTATTATTTTTAATCATAAGGTTATATAGCCATCAAGTCCAGACTGTTGTGCTATGGTCCATGACTAAACAAAAAACTAAAGCTCTTGCTGACTATTGCAGTCAGCATCTTCACTGGCAGGTACAGTGTTTAGCCACAATTGTTGCAATGAGGGATCTTTTAATCAATACATTGGTTTATGGCTTGTCTCAAAACTTATGTTGCAATCTTTGTATTTTAACTGCTAATGTGGACAATTGTAATTTTAGGTGTGTGGTATTGATTTTTTTAGCATATAATACATAATGTTACAGCCTGTTAATTTTATTTTTTCAGTAGTTCAAAAATATTTACTGTTGTATGAGAATAATGTAAAATTAGAGCATTTTGGTGTAATGTCATTTACTGTTTGTAATATGTTCTGTAGGTTGTACACTATGGCATGAATGAAAAAGTTGGAAATGTGAGTTTCGACATGCCCCAGCCAGGTGAGATGGTTCTGGAGAAACCCTATTCAGAAAAGACAGCTCAGATTATAGATTCAGAAGTTCGTGAGCTTATCCAACGAGCACATACTCATACAACAAAGCTGCTTACAGAGCACAAGGAAGATGTTCAAAAGGTAAGTTTTAACAGCTTCTGACACTGCAGTTCCTCCAGTTTAACAACTAACTAGGTCTAGAAGTTGTATAAACATTTCCTTAGTAGTAAATAATATCCATAGTACATGCTATGGAAATAATTTATAGTTTGAATTATAAAAACTAGAGATGCGCTGAAACTCAATACTTTCATATTTTTTATCAATTAAAATACAAACTCCCCATTTTATATTTTGAGAATATTAATTTATTTAATAATGAGATATAAATGTCCTTGCTTACCAAGTGCCCCCCTTCCCTTATACCCCTTCCCCTTCCTCTCACCCCCTTCCTCCTCCTCCTCCTCCTCCTCCTCCTCTTCTTCCTCTTCTTCTTCTTCTTCTTCTTCTTCTTCTTCTTCTTCTTCTTCTTCTTCTTCTTCTTCATTTTGTGCTGAAACTAATACAGTGAAGCAATTAATTTGTTCTTAATTAGCTAGTGAGTTGATTTAATACTATTATGCTCCACTTACCATTGAATTTTGTTGGCCATTTGTATATAATAATCATTTCAGACATTGCATTTGGTGTTACTTTAAGTGGAATAATGATCCAATGTTGCCTATTAGGCCCAAAATTGCAGGTTCAATCCCAGCTAAAGTTGATGGATTTTTTGGAAGTAAAAATCCTAAGTATGGCTTCCTTTGAAAGGGAAGTAAAGCCATGCATCCCATGTTATAGATTTAAAGCACATAAAAAAACCTCAAGCATGAAAGAAGAGGCTTCTGAGCAACATTTTTTGGTATTTCACGCCCTGAATTGAATGGGAAGCTGAAGACCTTAGATGTTAAAGAGCATCTGTGGATAAATCATATCAACAATTGCTTTTGGGCATTGGAATGCAAGGTCAACTATTTGAAGAGCTCTTAATGAAATATTGTTGGTTGCTAGCTGCCATTTGGATTGCTGATATTTATAATTTATTCCCTAGCTTTTTAATAAAAAGCTTCAAAATTATTTTTAATTTGTTAAGTTTTTGTTGGGTATTATGTTGTAGTTATTATTCAGTTATTAATCTTTAATGAGTTTCAATATAGAAGGAAGTTCTAGTTCAAAAAATGGCTTTAGTTTTATGGTGCTCCTTTTTTTGCAAAAGTATCTGCAATTTCATTTCTCTTTAATCCAGCATGGCTCAAGATCCATTGTAAAACTATTTCTGTATTTCTAATCTTAATTAAATATGTGTATGGTCAATTCACCATAAAATATGTGGTGAACAATAATATCCCTTCCATTCTTGCTGCTTATTTCACTTCTAAAATGATAATCTCATTGGTTTAGAAATAGACATGCATAGTAATTATATTAGTTAATAATTAGAGCAGCCAACTTAAATATAATGGTGTTAGTGTTCATGCTAAGTGAGATCCATTTCATGTTACATATTATTTATTTTTTAAAGATAGCCGAGCGACTGCTGAAGAAAGAAATTCTCAGTCGTGATGACATGATCGAACTCCTGGGACCGCGACCATTCCCAGAGAAATCAACATATGAACAGTTTGTAGAGGGCACTGGCTCATTTGAAGAGGACACATCTCTGCCTGAGGGTTTGAAAGAGTGGAACCAAAGCAGGGAAAAGGAAGAAGGTTCTAGTGCACGGAAAGTGGATACTCCACCAACACAATAACCACATTAGGTCAGACAATGCATAGTACACCAGACTCCACCGTTTTTGCATGAAAACTTCCCATATATAATTAATAATATTTTTTTCTCTACTTTCAATTTTCTTTGTTGAATTTTTGGGACAATAAATTAAATAAAATAAATGTATGTACTGCTTCTAGTTAATGGTGATAACTGCCAGTGACCAAACATCTGCAGGTTAATTTTGTTCATAATGACTTTCATCTCACTAATTTTGAGATGATGACAGTAGCTCAGAACTGTGAGAAACTGTATGCTCAACTCTTTACCCATTTTTAGTTGCTGTAGCATTTTTATTTTATAATTTTCAGGCTATTTTAAGGATTTTGTGAAAATGAATTACAATAATGGTTCCCACATTTATAGGCTGCTACATTGGACAGAGCACACATACAAATAGTTTAGAAACCAAAAAAGTAAATTCCAAAATAATGAGAATAAATGTAAGAAAAGAAACACAGAAACAAATTTATTCACAAAGGAATGTGAATAGGAAAAGGAGAGTTTATTTAAAATTGCTCTATAAGAGTTTTGTTTACTGTACAGGTGGCGGTGAAGTAAATAGGTGGTTATCACAATCTCTTTTATCGTATTGTTTTACATAGCTTTGATAGATTTTAAGTACAATTGCACACAAATCTTTTTTATTTCTTGTGAAAATGATACATGAAATTGTATAAAATATGTGAACTTTTGTAACAGTGATGTCAAATATTAACATTTTAAAAAAATTGAGCCGAGATTGTAACATACACATCACTAAAATTCAATAGAATGGAAGACTAGTTTCAGGAGCCATCGCTCCTCTCGTCAGTTCCTGGTCGACTCAGGAATTGACGATAGGAGCAATGGCTCCAGAAACTAGTCTTCCATTCTATTGATTTTAGTGATGTGTATGTTACATTCTCAGCTCAATTTTTTTAAAATGATACATGAAAACTGAAAAAAAACCACTGTATTGGTATAAAGGCACAGGTTAACTGAAAACATTCATTTCATAACAAATTTTTAGGGCCAGTTTCTTAACAGATATTAGAAGTTAACAAGCTATTAGATTGCTTTAACATTCAAATTAACAAAAATTCTCTTTCATCAGCCAATGTTAACTGTAACAGGTTAATTAATATCACCTTTCCACTGTGTTAAAAGTTCACAACTGTAAACAGTTGGAAAATGGTGGCTGTAAAATAAGCTGCCATCATTGAAATTCTATACATAGATCTATTAAAGGCCATTCCTAATGGAGGAAGGGCTGTAAGATGCAATTTCAAACAAAGGAACAATATGTAAAAAGCAGTCATCATAAAATGAAATACGAAATTAGTTAGAATACACTAAACAGAAACATGATTCTCTCTCATTTGCTATGTAAAGGTTTTACAAGGGACAGTCATAAAGTTCATATTATCAGTTCTAACAATGCAATGAACAATAACTTCATTTACCCATAGTGTATCATTTTAAATAACTTCATGCTTTGCATTGTAGAGCCCTGTAGCATTTGCCACTTAAATTGTATCATGCTATTATTAATCAGAATGCCATTGAGGTGTCAAATGTAAGATGGCACATTCTATTGAGAAGATGGAAGCTTGTGTGACTATTCGCTTCCTGTTTTTGGAAGGAAAAATGCCAAAGAAATTCATGCTGAACTTGTTGCCATAAATGGAGACACTGCCTAAAGTATGACATGGTTAAGTGGTGCAGGCTTTTCCAATGTGGACAAATGAGCCTGGAAAATGGACCAAGAAGTGTTCACCCACCTCTAAGCGAGAAAGTGGGAATTGCAGCACAAGTTGAGGCCATAATGCTTGAAGACTGTTACATTTCTGTCCAAGCAATAGTGCAGAAGGTTTGCATTAGTAATAATTTAGTGAAAAACGTCATTCACGATATTTTACATATGGCAAAGATCTCTACGTGGTGTACACCATGTTTGCTTACACCTGAGAAAAACAGTGCCAAAAGGAAGTGGCAGTTAGATTGTATGTTTGCCAGGCTGATCCTAAGGACTTTTTTGAGCTCCTAATCACCATGGATGAATGTGGGGTGTATCATTATGACTTCAAGACGAAGTAACAGAGCAAGCAGTGGAAAGGCGCAAATTCATCACCACCAAAAAAAGCAGAAACATGGATGTCATCAGGGAAGGTCATGCTAGTTTTTGAGACTCCCAGTTTGACGTTGACAGATTATGCTTGTGTGGGCCTTATGACAGGAGGCCATCATTAAAAATTGATGTGGGGAGCTGTCCAAGGGAGTTCATTTGCTGCATGACAATACACAAGCAGACAGTGATGTATGTGGCTGAAATGTTATCTCATTCTCCATGTTCACCCAACCTGGCACCCAGTGATTTATTCCTCTTTCTTCAATAGCCAAAGTGAGGAATTATACCATCTGAGTATGCTCCAGCTCATTCATCAGTGGGACAAATGTGTCAGTTTGTGTGGTACATATGAGGAAAAGGACTAAATTTAGGATCGAAACTCTTTGACCGTATGCATCTTCGCTGATAGTGACAATGCAAACTTTATGACTGCCTCTCATAATGATTCAGAACAATGCTGTTGTTTCAGAAGCTATTCTCAGAATTATCAGCAAGTTTTCCTTAGCAATTGCATTAAAAAGAGAAACATTACATTCCCAATTTAGAGAAATATCTGCAAATTATGAATAACTTCTACTGCTGTACCATTTTCATAGGGTTCAGGGAGCATTTGATTGTGTACATGTAAAAATCCAATATCCTAGAAGCAACAGAGTGGAAATTTATTGTATTGGCACAGACTTTTCCATCAGTAAATTATATTGTACTTACGAAGCTGTTGACAGTGGATTATTATTTTATAAACTTTTAGTTTATAAAAGTAAGTGGAGTTTTAGTGTAAACAAATTGATTACATAAGCATAGGATTTTCCATCAGTGTTCAAGTAATCAGTAATTTTAGCCTCAATATCAGAATATAGTTGCTAAGTGGCCTGGGTCAGCAATGATAGTATGATATAACAATTCTCATTACAGATCTCATTTTGAAATGGATACCATAAATGAAAGTGTCTTGATATGTTAATAGATTAGCTTAAGGAAATGCCTTTTAATACTACTACCTTAAACAAGGTATCAAAACATATGTAATACAGTGCACAACAAGACACCCAAGTAAATCGAATGGCAGGCACTTTACTAAAACTTATGTTTTATAGCATTGCAATGGAAGTGAGAATGACTACCGCCATTATTTCTTTAAATTTCCTAACTTGACAATTATCTCTTTTTCAAATTTAGAAACACATGTGCTTCTACACCTCTTAACATTCATTTCACATGCCATACTTATCAAATATTCTATCCAAACAAAATGCTTTGAAGCGCATTCAAAACTCTTAACATTCTGATTGCTATTTCAAGCTGGTAAAGCTTAATGGAATGCAGGAGTCTTAACACATTAACATTTTAATTTGAGGTTAACAAATATAATGCAGTACTTGTCAGTTTTTTTGAAACAGTGGAAGGGGGGGATAAAGCCATTGCATAGCTGGTGCATATGTAGAAAGCAAAACTCCAGCCAGGGTTGAACTAGCTTTCATTCAGACACAAGTAGTGGCACACATCAAAGATATTGCACGAAACTCTTAAACTTCTAAAACAATGGCACTGGAAATAGCTAACAAGCCTGCTAATTATAAGGCAAATTCTTTGCCTATAGGACTTGGAAAATCAATGTATAAGTAAATGATGCATATTGCTCAAAATGTAATATTTTAAAAGAGGAGGGGCAAATGTGACTTGCTGGTAGACATACTGTCGCTGCATTTGGCATTCTCAGATGTACAATATTAAGAACCATTTAAGCTGAATATTCAACATTATATAACTCCAACAAAGACGAAACTCAATGAAAACAATACAATTAATTGGTGAATTCCATAAGATTGATGACTTTACTATGGATTTAATAAGAACTATATATGCATATTATACAGCCCCAACAGTGAAAATAATTTTGAGTAAACTAGAAACACCGAGTACAAGTTCTGAAGGACAGCATTGTTAAAACTTGTACACTTAAAGAGATCAGTATTTCACTAACTGATTAATTTATCAGAACATATTTCAAGAGTTTTCACTCTCATCTTTAGCTGGGGACCAACTAATGCTAGGTGATGATGTGATCTGGTAATTCCAATATACTGCATTAATAGGTTGTAAAAAATTCATAATATAAAGTTTACTCTTTAAAATGAAAATATTAAACAGTTTGGTTTCTTTTGCAATGTCAATTGTATATCCAAAAATTATCTATGTTGGGTGCGAAAAACAAGTGCCAAACATTGTAGAGTAGGAAAGCAGTATCAAACTTAAGTATTTTAAGGATAGGAACAAGGGGTCACAGAAGCTTGCGTTACTGCGCTGCTTGTGTCAACGTTAAATCCATCATGTTAGAGTCTCGGATTGTGAAACTTGTTTGTGGCATGCCAGATGTAAACAAAATGCCCATTGTCGCTACGTGTGTATGATTTTCAATGCAGCATTTGTGTTTTGAAGCTTACTGGATGGTGCAGTAATACCAAATGCTTGTCTTGGAATTGGGTGAAGCCTTTTGTTCCAATATGATGGTGCCCCTGCCCATTTTTCACTTGCCACTCGAAATCACCTAAACAGAATATTTGGTGACAGATGGATTGGGCACAGTGGACCAACTTGGTGACCTCCATGGTACATCAATTAAGTATGCACATGTAATATTTAGTTTCTCATTGTGCACCAGTACTCATTAATTCAGACAGTACATACACAGTGAGTTACATTTCATTTTGACTGGAAAATGAAGATGTTTCATAATGTCATATTTCAATTATTATCATGCAACACTCCTGTTATACTGCATCTGCGACTCCTTGTTCCTAACCTCAAAATGCTTAGCTTGGTACTTCCTTTCTACTTTCTGCATATTTGTATAATAAATTAAAGGAATAAAAGTAATATAGTCTGCTTCTATGACCAAGGTTTATTTGCCTATTCAATTCATTTAACATCTCAAAGAGAATTACCTGTTGAAGGGACATCATTTAAACAAGTAAATAGATTGATAAATTAATTAATAATAAAAATGAACAAAAAAAGCTACAGAAGGGGAGGAAAATGTTGCGTCAGTGTGCTGCAGTTTTGTGTAGAGAACTTACCTGCATCCATTCCTAATTATCTACAATTGATTTTGAAACTATGATCATTCCTACCATTAATGTTGGTTTTTCTAACTTAATTGTGATATCCCTCCGTGCATTTTGTTCTGTATGGTGACATAATCTTCTCATTTTTACATCTCTCTGCTACTTATTCCCAACCTAATGCTTTAACATTTTCGTCCCCATGTTCTTTTTTACCTTTTATGAAGTTTGATGCTTAGCACTGGATTTTTAATAAGATATTTATTTGATATATCCTGTATCGATCCCAACAAGTTGCTCCATAATATATTAAGGGCCAAACTAATGATAAATAAGTTATTTCCTTTGGTTTTGAACTGGCTTTTTTAGTAATCTCATAATTAAGCATAACCCCCTCCATGCATTCCTTGTAACACTATCAATTTTATGCACCATGCAAGTTTGGAACTTAAGTAAACTCCTAAGTAATTATAGTAGTTTTTCTGAGGAATTTTACTTTGTTGAGTTTACAATTAAGATTAATTTTTTCTCAGCTTTTACAAAATGTTATTGCCTTACTCATAGAAGCTGTATTTTCATCCTGTGTTAAACCATCCAATTGAAAATATTATTAAGATTAATTTGTAAAATGTTCATATTGGAACTGTTATTAATTTTTTTTATAAACAATCCTTTCATCTGCAAATAATCATTTTTGACTTGACATTTAAGCAAAGATCATTAATATAATTAATAAAAACAATAGTGGCCCAAGAATACTACCTTGTGGACCTCCTTATGTCACCTTCCTGATAATTGACATTGGCTGACCTACTCTAACTCTCGGGGTCTACTCTTCTAAAAAGGTTTAATCAAAAGTACAGCCCTTTTTTTCTATTTCTAGTCCATTCAATTTATCCACTAATAGGCCATGCAATACTAAATCAAATCTTTAAAAAAATAAATTACTACTACATCAATTTGTTTTTGTTTATGTTTTGTAGTAAACTGAAAACTATTATGTTTTTCAATCAGTGTATTATTATTCAGTGTATATCAGTCTATGAACAACTTAAATTGCTTTTAATAAATTTTGAATTAATAAGGTAATGTCTTTAGAATAGTTGGAATTTTTGTTAAATTGTTTTAGAATCTGTTTAAACTGTGTGTCCCATATTAATTGTTTGAAGTAAATATCACTCATATTAAAATAGTTTAATTATGGTAAATTTTGTTCAGGATGTAAATTTAAAATGAAATGTTTTGTGTTGCAGGTGTTAAAAATCTCTGGTGCACAGCTTTCCATCAGTTGTTGCTGCCTTGTTTTGTATGTGTGGCTATTTTGCAAGAAAGCAGTAAAATTAGAAAACTAGTGAACAAAGATCTTGTATATTAAAATTCTGTAACTACTGTACATTTTAGAATACATTTTTCTGCTACAAAGTAATAAAGGAAAAAGTCTTCACATTTTATTTTTAAACTCTGAATGCTTTCTGTAAGAAAGTGCATTTTTATATGGCTTTCCTGTAATATAAAGCAATGTCTGAATCAAATGCATAAAGTAAAATATCTCTGTAAATGTACTGTGAGTGATTGTGCAATTATAAAAATGCTACAATTTTATCGTATGTTAGCAAGTGGATAGTTTATTAACTACTATCATCAGTTGTACAAGGTGGTATTGGAAAGTTTCCAGGGTGTACTTGTCATGACTAAACATTAATATATAAGCTTTGGTGAAAATTTAATACCTTTTTCAACGATTTTGATTGATGCATTGGAAGAAATTATAATCACCAAGACAGAAAACATGTGAAAAGTTCAGGTTTCAATAGAAAGCATGTTTATGATTTTTTTTAGGACATCAGGGGACAAGAATTTGAACCATGCTGGTGTGCAATTAATTTTAACATTTGCTGCAACATTTTGAGGCATTTGAGAGAACAGTACACAAACCAAAATTGGCTGTGACATCACAATAATATATCTCTTGCATCATTGTAACTTGCAGAGCTGATAGAGTCCCAATATGCAGATCTAAAGTTATCTTCATTATTTCTTAGATTATAATAATGTATCATACAATTTTCTCATTTTTATTTAATGCAAGTTTTAATACATTAATAAATATATGTGCAATGGACAGTTAATACATTAGTAATTTTGAAAATGCATCTACATGTATGTCCTTTGTCTAATGAACCTATTATTCTCATGGTTTTTCTGTAACTTAAAAATATTTCCTACTTCTTACAAAGAAATATTTTCCCAAACCATTTTACCATACTTTATAGGCAAATACATGAATGCATAGTAAAACTTCTTAATAGTTTCACACTCAGCTATGTAGGTTACAATGATGTGATAAAACCTGAAAGCTAAAAAGAGATATTTATACCAGCTGCAGAAGTCTGAGAAAACATCACAAAATCTCTGCTCAATCCTCTCTGCCTCTGTGAATTTGTTTTATTCCCCTAAAATGTACTGACATGCATTGACACTAGATGAAATCCAAATGAAATTGCAAGCAGTATTGAAAAGGCTTAAAAAAAAATAAGTTGATGAACCTTTTGAGGCAAGGAAAAGCTTGGATAGCAGTTAAATTGAAATAGATAAGCATTTGCTTATTTTTAGGCTTAATCTGGAAACTTTCCAATACCACAATGTATAAGGCACCAATAGCATTATTAAAAATATAATTTGGATTAGTCTCATTAAACTTTCTTAAAAATTATGCCATTAATATTAGTGATGCCATGAAAAGAGCTCTCATTTTAATTTTGAAAGTATTAGGAATGAAGTGGTTAAAATATAATAAAGTTGTATTCACAAAGATATTAAATACTTATAGAAACAGATGATTTTATTCTAATTTACCAAGCATTCAGGTCAACCATCTGCTGGTCATGTATGTGTGCTGCAACAATGAACTGACCAATACCCAGTTTTACATATCTGCAATTTTCCCACTCAAGATCATATTCCAGACACCTAGGTCAGTGGATATGTTGCTTGCAGTGTATTAGTAACCACTCTTAATGTGTAAATGAATTTATTACAAGGGTCATTTGAAAAGTTCTGGAAATGACCCGCAGATTTCAGCAGCAATTCTGAAGCAGTTTTGGTATCAAAAGTTGCCACATTTCATAGAAACATTTGCAATGATACATGGATTAATTAAGAATTGTAGTAGTTTTAGCTGATTGTTGCAATGCAGTATATGGAGGAAATGGCAAATATTGCCGTTATTAAGTGCTTGATAAAGAAGGGTATTAATATTGTACTTACGAAGCTGTTGACAATGGAGTAGTAATATATCCTAAACTTAGGTATTCATTTTTTACTCTAAATTCCACTTACATAAAATAAGATGCATTTCGGGAGAATCTCTCCCATCTTCAGCTGCTCACTGAACTGCCATTACTTGATCATCGTTTCCAGTAATGGCGGTTCAGTGAGCAAATGAAGATGGGAGAGATTCTCCCAAAATGCATCTTACTTTTATGAATACCCAAATTTAGGATTTAAGGGTATTAATATAAGAAAAATTTGTACAGGTATGACAAACACTCTAGGGAACACTGCACCACCATTTTCAATTGTTTCCAAATAGACCACAGGGTTTATGTGCAGCAGTGAAAGCTTGGAAGATGACCCTGCCAGCAAATGACTAAAATTCTTCGCAACATCAAAAATTATTGACAAGGTGAATAATTCTAGAGAATTGCCGATTAGAGTTGTCAGAAATTGCGGAAGTTCTGGGCATTTCAGGGGAATGCATATTTCATTTTTGGAGAGAAGATTTGTGCTTCAAAAAAATTATCGGCAAAATGAGTGCCATGACTGCTGACTAAGGATAAAAAGTGAATCAGAGTGCAAATCTCTCAGCAAAGTTTGGCCGGTTTCCAGAGAGAGGACACTGACTTTATGCAATAATTCTTATTTGGTTTTATTTATAGATGCTCTTAACTCTCAGGTCATCAGCATCCCTTTCAATATAGGATGTGAAACGGCCAATAAATTTTGCTCACAGACCTCTTCTTTCAGCCTTGAGATTCTTTTATCTACTATAAAGGTACAACATGGGGCCCATGGCTTTACTTCCCTTCAGAAGGAAGCCATACCTTACACTTGAAAAAAATCCATTGACCCAGGCAGGAATTGAATCTTTATTCTTGAGTCTACAAGGTAAATATGTTTACCATTAGACCACAGGATTGACATAACCAATGATGAAACATGGATGTATTACTATACATCTGAAACAAAAAAGCGGTCTAAACAATGGAAGCATCACAATTTTCCACCTGCAAAGAAGGCAAAGTATGTGAAATGAAGAGGGGTAGATTATGGCATCGGTTTTCTGGCATATGAAGGGTGAAGTGCTAATTGATTATTTCCCACTGGAGCATATTATTCTAATACTGTGGACCTATTAAAGATAAAATTATATGAGAAAAGGTGGAGCTTATCATCTCGCATCAAGACAAGTGTTCTTCCTCACACATCTGTCATTGCAGCCACATTCCCCAGACATGTCTCCATCTGTTCTCTAAACTGAGAAAATTCCTGTGGAAAGAAATTTTCATCTTAAGAAGAATTTAAATCATCAATTGAGGTATATTTTGCAGTCTTCGAGGAATCTGACTTTCATAATAGGATAAAGGCTTGGAGTATCACTGGACAGAGTGGATTGCTATGCTGTCATTTTGTGGTTCATTCCAAGATGTTTTCAAATGAGCCTCATATTGTGTGTAAATTAAATGTAGTGCAACCTCAACAACACAGAATATTTTTGTAGATACTTATGTAAAAACAGAAATTTTTATGAAAATTATACAGTATAGATAAACAATAGAATTCCTATGAACTTATACTCTTGAAACTATTAACTGTAAAGTAGTAAATAATTTTAATAATAATAATTCAATTTGAAATCGAACACAATGAAACACCCATTAGTAATCTCTTCTGAGTTGGATGTTTAAAACACTCTTTATGGTTTCACTTAAATGAGATTTACTCAGGACATATGTTTCATGGAACTATCGTCCACATCATTAACTGTTAAATGATTGTTGGATCACTCGTAGGAGCTGGGTAGGTAGGTATCCGGGTTGACTCTGGTGGTCTAGTGATAAACTAAAATAAAGTGCTGTCTGCTTCTGGGATTTCAAAATTCATAAGGGTATGCTCTTTTTTTATATATATATATATATATATATATATATATATATATATATATATAAAAATCCTTTCCCATATGTTTAGTTCTTTTGGTTAAACAGTTTTTAATAACTTGATGCCTTTTTCTATTTCATAGTTTTCATTCCAAAAATGTGCTGCCACAGCTGATTTATCCATTTGTTTGTAATGGATGATGTTTCTCCAATGTTCCTTCAACTTAATGCCTATATTTCTCTTTGTCTTCCCCATGTAGATTTGTTCACAATTCTTACAATTAATCTGGTAAATATCAGATTTTTTTCTCTTTGGACCTGGAATCTGTTTTGTGTAATTTCAATAAATTTTTTATACTGTATTAGTTTTGAGGTGCTAAGATGATGTACTGCTTCAAAATTTTTTGAAATTTTTTATTGGCTGATGGGTGGTAAGGGAACTTTTTAAATGTTTTTTTCCCCTGATAAATCACTCAAAGATGTTATTTGTTTAATTCTTTTTCGTTTCTGGAATCTTTTGATTTTTTGGTTAATCATCTGTTTGTTGAATCCATTAGATTTCTATTATATGTAGATATTCATTCTTGTATTCTTCTTTACTCAGTGGTATAATTATTAGTCCGTATATAATGCTGTTGAACGCTGCTTCCTTATGTGATCTTGGATTGAAACTATGGGCTTTGATATCATTGTCTGTATGTGTATCCTTTCTATAGATGGCAAATTCAAGTTTATTATTACATTTTATTATCTTAAGATCCAAAAATGGTAATATGTTATTTCTTTCCAATTAGACAGTGAACATAATTGAAGGCTCTTGCTGGTTTAAAAGTTTTAGTGCCTCTTCCACTTGCTTATTTTTTATAATAGCAAATACATTGTCTACATATCTTTGTCAAAACATAAAAATGTGGGAAAAAGCCTTAGTGATGTGCATCTCAAGTGAAGTGAAACAATAAAGAGTGTTTTAAACATCTGACTCAGAAGAGATTAGTAAAACAATGTTAATATAGAGTTGGTTATACTTCACTTGGCTTTTTTTAATTGGACATGTTTCATGAACATTTGCTCCCATCATCAACAGAAGACCAAATGGTAGAAGCATATTCTGTAGGTGGTTGAAGAAATTTACTGAACATATCTAACAATGGTGTTTTGAAGTTCAGATGTGATTTATATTTTTTCATTATGTAAATTTTTTTCCAAGTCAATAGTTCCAAAGGTTTGCAAGTGTATTTCAATAATTTTGTTTCTTTCATCAATTTATGTTTTCTTACCAAAAGTGGGCTGCAGCTGTTGACTTCTCTATCTGCTTGTAAGGATATTTCTGAAATGTTCTTTGGTACAGGTTCCCAAATTTCTTTTCATTATTCACTATATACCTGATCACAGTCCTTGTATTTGATTTGGTAGATATCCAACATATTCTAACATATTGTTAGAAAATATAGGACCTAGCAAGATTGTAATATATTTTTAATACTGTGGACACTTTGAGCAGCCAACGTTATTTTTGGTATTTTAAATTTATTGAACATGCTAGGGGTGGTATGTAAATTTTTTGAATTGCACATCTTCTTTTGTTTACGATAGCAGACTTGTTTCTTTGATATATTTCTTTCTTTTAAACTTTTTAATCACTTTATCTACTAACTTTTTAAGGAAAGCATTATTTGGGCTGTATGGATGATGTATTGGTATTCTTATTTGTATTATTTTCTGTTGATAGAAACATTCACTAATCTGTATGCAGGCTATTTAGGATGACATGCTGCTGGTGTGTTTTGGGTTCAAAGCTATTACTCTTCATGAAATTGTCATCATGGGAAGTTTTCTATATATTCCAAAAGCCAAATTGTTATTATCTTTTATAATCTTCAAATTTAAAAAGAGAAACCATCTTTTCAATTTCTAATGTAAACTGTATTGCTCTTTCCTGTAATTTAATAATTTTAAGGAATCGTTAACAAGATGTTTAAATATAATAGCAAATATGTCATTCACATACTTGTGCCAAGTCATGAAAATTAGAAGAGAAACTTCAGTAAAACGAACTTCAAAATCACTCACAAAAACTGTCCAAGAAAAATAAAAGAGGGTTACCCATAACCAATCTAAAATTTTGTTGGTAAAATTTACCATTAAAACTAAAATAATGCTAGTTGATGCATAGTTCTGTCAAACTGATAAAACCTTCTATTGCATCAGCAGGTATATGATTTCTCCAATAGATAAAATATTTTAAAATACTTAAAAACACTTTCCTGGCCTCACTTTTAATGAACCCTTAATCCTTGTTCATTAAGAGTGAGGATAAGGAAGGTGTTTTTAAGCATTTTAAAATATTTTATTTACTGGAGATTTTATACTCATTTTCACTGTGTTGATTCCTGAATACATTAGAATTGGAGGTATATGATTATTTATTTATACTGGCAGAGTTAAGATCTTAGGGCCTTTTCTTCCACTCAACTAGTCTTACATGTATGTACATACATATTAAATTACAACATTAATTAAAAACTAAAAGAGAAATGTATAATAGTAACTATAAACACAATAAATGAGTTAACGGTCATCATCAATGTAGATTATATTTAGCAGTTACATAAAAATTAAGTGAAATAGATGGAAGTGAATGGCACTAAAATAGCATAATATAATATCTTGTTTTAAAGCTAAAATCTTGTATAGATATTTGTTAATTAAGTACTTTTTTTTTAAATTCTGATTTTTAAACCTATGTGCATATATAAAGTATAGATTTAGATCAAAAACAAAAAATTAAATAAATATAATTATAGTCTAAAAACTAAAATTGTTCATTAGAACAGTGCACAGTGAAGCCAATCATATATTAAGAACATTATGTGATTGAGTCGAACTAACACTCTTGTGCTCCACTTACTTGTTTAAATATGTAGGACCGGTTTCACAAACATGTTCGCATCATCTGCCCCTAGTCGATTACAATGGATTTCATGAAGGGTTCATGAAACCAGTCCTATATATTTAAACAAGTAAGTGGAGCAGAAGAGTGTTAGTTCGACTGAATCACACAGTGATCTTAATATAGGATTATAAGCATTGGAAAGTATTATATGTATGAATATAAGTTTTTTTTTTTAACAATTTAGATATCCTTTCTGTAAGAATGCTAGGGAATAATGCAGACCATCAAAAGATACAAGTGGGTTTTGTAACAAAAATATACATTCTTAACATTTTCAAAAAAATTAAGAGTTTTTTTATTCCTGCACTACTAAATTTCTAGGAAAGCCATTTTGCTATCTTGTAGGTTGGGGAGCTAATGTTGTTAATAAGTGGAATCATACTATTGTCAGTATAAAATTTTAGCCCCATACATCTTTGGGATTCTCAGGTTGTAAGGCTTAATTTTTTGGATTTTTACTGATTTTATATGACATTTGACTTCCCTGATTCTCTCTTTTAATGGATGTTTTTTTTAGGGATTCCATCCTATTAATGTAATTCTCTTCAGCTAATAATACTATTGTCTGCTTTGGTGTAAATTGTCATTCAAGGCTTTTATAATTTGTTTGATATGAGATATTTTCAGAAAGTCTATGTTAATAATTTCATTAATACTCTTTCACTTTGGTTTTTAAGTGCATATTTATTGGTTTCTTTTAAATCTTTAGCTAAGTAAGTGAAGTATAAGTGTACCAAACCAACTCTACATCAATAGAATTCCTAATTGAAAACATAAACTCAATGACACTGTAAACATTGTACACAAGAAACAGACTTTTTAAAAATCTCAGCCTACAGAGTTACTAAATTGCTAACATAAAACCTCACAAGGTGTTTTTTTTTATTTATTGGATATTATCTGCATGCCCCATTACATGCATTATATACATCATTTATGTATTTAATTCATCATTATATCTTATAATTAATTTGATTTATTTTATATAGTTAATTTTCACTATTCAGTTTTGTATACTTGTCATTTTTAGATTATCACCATAATCGTTCTAGCATAAGTGCATTCCTAGAATTATTATACATTTCTTTTTATATCCACAATAAGGGCTATGTACAATATTATTTGTTAGTATGGGTTACAATTTGTTCCTAGTGTACATATACATATATACACAATGGTTTTTATATATTGTTGAACTATATGTCTGTGACTTTATCTTTTATTTAGTCTAAACAACATTAAGCTATTTATACTATCTCTATATTTGGTTTTTGTTACAAGTTTAGTGAGTGAATAAATTTACAAAATGCTTCTAGATGTTGGTGTATTAAATGCTGATTGGTGACTGGCTAAGTTCCTCCATTGTATATATTTCTAATTAAATTGAATTTTTGCTCTGCTCTATATCCTTACATTCATAAAAAAGATGATTTATAGTTTGTCTGGGATTATTGCATGTACATTTTGGATCGTCTATGATATGAAACCTGTGTAAGTAGTGTTTGGTTTTCCCATGGCCTGAAACAACTGGAGTAAATATCGGTGTTGAAGGGAAGCTTTTATTTAGTATATCTCTAATTGAGGGGAGGAAGGTTTTACAAAGTGATCCTATGTTCGTAATATTCTACCTGTTTTGCCACTCTACATAATCTGTTTCTTTTATCTCAAATTTTATTGTAGATTTTGGAATCTTATAAACTTATGTATTCACTTTACACTATACTCCATTCACTTAAACAAAGGTAAGACGCGTTTCAGGAGAATCCCTCCCATCTTCAGTTGCTCATTGAACCGCTGTTACTCGAAACTATGGCTGGACAAACGGATGTTCCTGTGGTGGCCTCTGTTGGTTGAACTAGGAAGTTGCTGAGCTCATCCATGGGAGGAAACTCAAAATTCATTAGGTTTTCTCTATTTTTTAATATGAAAATTTTTTCCCAAGTGGATAACTCCAATGGGCTGTGAAGATGTTTCAGCAGTTTTATTCCCGGTTTTATTTCATGGTTTTTGGTCCAAAAGTGAGCTGCTACTGCTGATTTATCCATCTGTTTAAACTGAATATTTCTAAAATGTGATTTCCTCCGAATTTCCAAAAAGAAACTTTCATAGAGCAAATTAGGCTTTATGTAGTTTTTGTACGTGTTATTAAAGAGATCTATGAATTCCATATGACACCTGCTACTCTTCTTAATATGTTGTTCTTCTTATTCACTTTCTTAGTTATATTGTTGATCTGTTCAAAGAAGGGAAGTTTTTTGTCAAGTATTATTCCAAGAAATTTAGTGTGTTTTTTCTCTTGTAATAGTTCACTATAGATTTTAAGTAGCAAATCATCTGTAGTGTGTTGAAGACTGAAAAGATAGAAAACCATTTTTTTAGTGTTTATATACACAATGTTGGTGGATGCCATGTTTTTATGCTAATGGTACTTTTCCACAATTCATATTTTATATATATAAAATATATTTTAGAATAGCTTATTTTTTTTTTGTCTAATTCATTGCTGATCATCTGCAAACACCCTCATATTTGCCTTTCGAAAGTCAGCCTAATAATAGTAATAATAATAATAATAATAATAATAATAATAATAATAATAATACTTTATTCACCATTTTAATCATTTACATGATATGGGCTTTGTCCAGAATATAATATAAGCAATGTACAAGTTTAGTAATTATACTAGATTTACAATATGCCTTATGTAAAGTTCATATATTCACTTACTGAATGAAAGGTATGTTGTAGTAGAAAGCTTTACCTTCTTTATTAAATTGTTTTATATTGGTTATTTCTTTAATATTTATTGGTAGTTTGTTATATATTTTAATGCCTACATTTGTGCGATTATTTTTTAAAATATTTGTCCTGCATATCTGAACATGAAGGTCATTTTCCTTTCTTGTATTATGAGAATGAATATCTATATTTGTACATAATTCTCCCTGATGTCTCTTAATATGGTTTATGACCTCTATTACAAACAGGCAGGCTAATGGTAGTATATTATGTTTCCTACAATAGGGTCTACAGGATGTCATACTATTTATTCTACTTGTAATTCTTATTTCTCTCTTCTGAATTTTAAATACTCTCTCACATTTTTCTCCCCAAAATTTTATTCCATATTTTAATCGACTATGAAAATAAGCAAAATATTCATTTTTCAATCCTAATAAATTCATTGTCCTTTTTAGACTTTTAAGCATATAACAAACAGAACTAAGTTAGTCGCTAAATGATGAGTGTGAGTATCCCATTTAAGGTTTTCATTCACATGTATACGTAAGAATTTTATTTCTCCCTTGTACTCGATAATGTTTCCATCATATATAATTTGAGTTTTAATACTGTTTTTACATTGCCATCCACGAAATGTCATTGAAATAGTTTTTTCATTGTTTATGATTAGTTCATTTATTTTAAACCAGTTATTGAGGCTATTCATGATCATGTCTGCTTTATTTTGCAATACAATATCATTATCTCCTTTTACAGAATGTTTATATCATCAGCAAAAAGAACCATATCAGCCTTTTGAATATTATTAGGCAAGTCATTTATATACACTAAAAAACATCAGAAGCCCTAGTACTGAACCTTGAGGAATACCTCCCATAATTTCTTTTGTATTTGATCGATAATTACTTATTCTCAGTTGTTTTTCGTATTGTAGATCCACTACTTGTTTCCTATTGGTGAGATAGGGTTCAGTCCACCTATTCGTGTTTCTTCTAATTCCATATTTGTACAACTTAGATATTAGGATTTTGTGGTCTAATACATCATATGCTTTAATAAGGTCTAAAAAAATTCTTATTGTCGGTATTTTGTCACTGCATGCTGAATTTGATTCACTAATTTAGCTATGGCTGTTTTTTTGAAACTAAATTGAACATCAGAAAGGATGTTAGATCAATAAGAATTTATTGTACACTAATTTTTCAAAAAATTTTGAAAACACTGATAGTACACTTATTGGTCTATAGTTTTCTTTCTTTGTCTTTTCTCCTTTCTTGTGTAGCAGGATAATTTTTGCAATTTTAAGCTTATCAGGGAAGATTCCCGAGTCAAGTGAAGAGTTATATATGTTAACCAAAGGGACTTTCACTTGTTCTATACATTGTTTAATCACATAGTCTGGTATTTCATCTATTCCAGATGAATATTTGCCTTTCATTTTATTGACTACTTTTTGTATTTCACTTTCTGTAATTGGATTTATAAAAATAGAATTATTACTATTTTTTATCTCTGTTATGGTTTTACAGTGAAAATGTTGGGAATGATTTGAACTAAGGAGTTTGTCTTCTATTTCTGAGAAATATGTATTGAAAGACTCTGCTATATGCTGAGGACTTCTAATTTTGTTACCATCATTAATTAGTTCTGTTACACACTGTTTAGAGTTATTTTCCTGGTTTATTATTTTCCACAGTGCCTTTGTTTTATTATTTGCACTTAATATGATTCTTTCATTTTCATGTCTTTTGACTTTCAGAATTACTTTGCGATAGATACTTTTATATTTTTGTACATAACTCTTAAAATCATTATTTATATAACCCTGTTTCTTTAGTTTACACAGCAGCTTCAGCTTATTACTTGAGGTTTTTATTCCTTGTGTTATCCACCCATTTTGGGTTTGACTATTTATATATACACGTTTTTGTGGGAAGGCAATGTTAAACCAGTAGAAAAATATATTTAAGAAGGTGTTAAATTTTACATTTATATTGCTTTCCTGAAGGATCTTCTACCATGTTTCCCCTTTTAATAAGAAATTAAATAAAGTTATGCTTTCTGGATTGAACGTCCTTTTCATGCATGTTCCTGTTTTCCCTGTTTGTTTAGGTACTAGTACATCGACTTCTAATATTTGTCCACAATGATCAGACAGGGCCATATCCTCAACTAATGATTTTTTTTTAACTTTAGATTTGTTGGTGATCATTACATCCAATAATGATTTTTTTGTATCTGTCATTCTTGTTGGTACTGTTACAGTATTAACTAAATTGTATACAGAGAGCAAATCTTTTATTTTGTTTACCTTATTATCCTCCTCCAAAAAAATCTATGTTCCAATCTCCACAAATTATAATATTCTTATATTTTCTAGTTAGGCAGAATAGAACTGCATCTAATTTAGTTAAAACTTTATCGAGTTTTGTATTTGGTGCCCTATAAATGCACATGATAACTACATTCTGATCACTAATCTCTATCAATGATAACTCAAAGTTCCTATCTTCCTTGAGATCCTCAAACAGGTCTATATTTCTAGTGTTTATATCTGATCTAACATATAATATACATGACCCCCCCATGTTTATAGGCTTTCCTACAAAAGGAATCTACTAGCCTAAACTGTTTGAGGTTAGTAACTATTAACTGCTCTAACTTTAACCAATATTCAGTAATGCATAGAACATCTACATGTAACAAATCTACATTTAATAATACATCTAATTTGTTTATTTTATCTGTTATACTCCGTACATTTTGATGTAGTGTGCATAATTTGTTTACTCTTGTTTCCTTTCCACTATTACATACCTTTGATTCTATATTTTGTTGTTCATTGTCTTCTCCATCCACCTTGACTTTAGCTAGTTTCCCTTTAACTGCGATTGAATAACTTCACACAGCAATCTGCCAAATTTGTGTGATCCTCTGCAATTAAGGTGCACACCATCCTTTCCAAAATCATTATTGTGCAGCCAAAAGTTTCCATCCATCATCACCCACTTTCTCACATTACAGAGCCGGTTTAATTCACTGTTTATTCTTGCAATCTTTCTCTCACTCATGTCATACCTTCTTAGCACACCACTTATAACAATTTTCACATCTGGTACTGCCTTTGTAATAGTGTCTGCCAGATCCATTGTGTCCCCCATAATTTCTTCAGCCACTATTCCTTGATTTATATCATTCTGTTAAATAATTTTTAAAATATTAAAAAGAATTGAACTGAAGACAGCATCTTGAGAAAGGCCTACTTTAGTCATATGTCATTTAGAGAGGACATTGAGGACTTAATAATCTCTGACAGGAACAAGGGAAGAGACCCTACTCAGCATTTTGTTATAAAATGAATATAGTGGTATATTTGTGCATTCTGCAGACTTTCTTTCATTTTAGTCAATAAGACCTTCCCCCTAGTTTTAACATGCCAGAGATGCCCATGTTTTAGATCCCTGCCACCATCATTAATTTTCCTGCATTTATAATTTTCTATTGCTTATCCCAGAGGAAATGATGGAATGAAGTTATATATGATTATGTCTATATGCCAAACTATAGGTACTAGAACACAGAAAATCTGAATAATTCATCAAGTTCACTTGGCATTTTAGAGAAAGATTAGTTTCCTTTGATGCTATTTTCCTTTTCCTGAGCATTAAAAAAGATAGGCTGATAATATATGGATGAAAAAGACTGAAGGTGATAGATATAGGCAAGAATGTAGCGTAGGAATACATTTACTTAACAGAAACTTGCATCAACCAAATATTTTTTGTTTTCAAAGAACTATTTTACAACCATTAATCAGGTTTAGCCATTGAGTATCTCCTTTCACCATTTTAGCAAACTTTTATATGAATTATTTAGAAATACACATAATCATTGCATTCCAAACATATATTCAAAAAGTGATACAGGTGAACAGATATGTGGATGATGTCCTTACCATTATTAATGAGATAATATTGAAGTGCACTGAAATTGTTTAATTTACAAGAATCAACAATAAATATATCTATTAGAATTTATTAAATATGTTCACAATTATACACAATTAGGATATATTTCCGGGGCAATTGCTCCCATCATCAACTGTTGGCCTCGATGTGGTGGCTGGACCCAAAGATGCATCTTTGGTGATCTCTGTTTAAATAGAAATTAGCTGAATTCATTTGGATGTTCCATCCAAATGTTTCATTGTTTTTTTCTACTTTTTAAGGTTGAAAATTTTTTCTCCAGTTAAATAGCTCTATTGGATAGTAAAGTTATTTCAGCAGCATAGCCTTTGGTATATTTCATGATTTTTTATCCAAAAGTGAGCTGTCACTGCTGATGTGTCAATTTGTTTAAAATGAATATTCCTGAAGCGTTCCTTTCTCCAAATTTCTAAATTTCTCCAATATATTTTTTATTATAATCACAAATTTAATTTTGTAAACTCCTGATTTCTGTTCTATTGTTATGGTGTCTTTTAGTGTGGAACCTAGTAAATTTTTGGCATTATATTTGTTCTTGGGGCTTTGGATATCCTATTTAATTTGTTGTGATAACACATAACACATTAGTTCATCAGCTGACAATGTGACTGATAGGTCACGAAACATGTCCTGAATTTTAACAGTTTAAAGAGTGTTAAAGATTTTAGCCATTTTAACCATTTTAGAATTATACCCTTCCCATGGGAAAGAGAATTTAACTGGTTTAAAAATAGTTTTTATATAAAGCAATTACATACGTTTCACTGTGTTGATTCCGATCAAGTTTTATATTGTTGTAATAAGTTGGAGATAAGTGAAACTGTTGAATTTGTATCTTTCCTTGGTGTTCTTTGGTGTTGAAACCCTCTTATAGGAAAAGTGTATCAGTCCTCTGGGAGAGACTTTTTGAAAAGTTTGGTAATTTTAGACCCATAAGGGAATAGGGATGCAACATTAGAATCAATGTGCTAAAATTTTGAAACTACTCTGAGCTTAAAGTGAAAATAATAAGCTGTAATCATTATCTCAGCAATGCTCCCATTTCTATAAGCCTTTATTTAGTTATTGTTTTATTTAGTATCTGAGATCATTATACATAAGTGATGTAGGACACTGGCTTTGTTCCTTCTGCATCCTCCTCAAATTTTTTTCGCTACTATATTAAAAAAATGCAGTAACATTCCAGCTTACTATGAATATTTATTAAAATTATTTTGTAAAATAAAAGTACATAGAATTATCTACTCTATATCACAGACTACTACTCAATATCTTTCCATTGTTTTTGTTGTTTTATGGATTAATAATGGAATAAACAAAAGAATGATAACATTTCTTCTAGCATCAGGAACTTCACTAGTGGAAATTAACTCCATCAAAGGAAAATGTTGGAGAAAAAGAAAGGATATATAGCACAGGCTATGGTTAATGAATGCTGGCCCATCAAGAATAAAATTCCCCAATACAAGGCACTAATAAAGTTTACTGGTAAGTTTCACTTTGTGTTAGAACTGTGCAGCAGATTTCTGGTTTGTGCAGTGTTATTGTATAGCTTTACACATATCACAACTCTGAGAATTGCCTTCTATAAATGTTGGCACCGTTAAGTGCATTTCTGACTGATAGATGCAATTCTTATGTCAAACTGTTCAAAAAGACAAAGAAAAGATGTGCTTAAATTTATATTTTCACTAAAAGGACAAGATGGATGTCACAGTCATAGTAGGAATATATAAATATAAAAGTTGGCAAAAATGGAATTCCTAATCTGATCTTACACACACACACACACACACACACTAACTCATACCTAACCTCAAGTGAATCCTAGAAACAGGAGGACCCAGTGGTTTACTGCAATTTGCTATAGCCTGGTGGCCTCCACTCACCTCCTTTTCATAAGTACAAACCAAATATAAAAAGGAATTGCTTATCAATTCACACACACACTAACCTGAAGTGAATCCTAGAAACTGGAGGACCCTGTGGTTTATTACTTTTCTAATAATATCTCCACTTACTCTCCCATTACATTACATAAGTTTAAAACTGGTTCACATATATGGGAGGAAAGCTTGAAATTGGAATGCATATATTGAAGTTGTAATCATTCTCACACATTTTGAATATGATCCATTAATTATTTACAAATAGTTATTGAAAGTATAAGTTTCATAATTAATATAATAAAGTAACTGTAGTTTAAGAAGTATTACTTTTAACTATTAGCCCTAGTTTTCAGTTGTGAACTGTATTTTAATTTTCCTATGCACTGATTTTGTTAGGATGCTAATGACCATTATAGCTGTGCACCCTATAACCTGACTACTACTATCATTTTCATGAAAATTTCATTTTTAAACTTTTTTTTGCATGCATCATTATACAAAGTAAAATTTTAAGTGTTTAACACATAACAAAGAAGCAATTTTTTACATGTCAAAGGAATGATTTCAGGCATACATCTGCTACAATGACATGTTATATCTTCAAAAGGAATAATGGTTGCAAAAGTATAACAATCAGCACTTCATATCTCTTATAAAGTTTTATTCTTGGTAGTATTTATGTATTTATTACATCCACTAGAACATTATACATGTAATAGGACACATCAATTTGCAAAAATGTAAAGATATTAGTTACAAGGTACAGAAAATACATATATTTGGTAATGTAACAAATTAAAGTTATTAAAGTAAATTTTACTTATCTATATTATCTTTGTATATCATATGTTTACACTTGTTTTAAAGTGTCATTGAAAGTACCATCAGCACATATAAACAAATTATCTGCAATTTGAATTGAATTTATTTACCAATAATATTGCTACGTAAATGGTTAACAATTTTCTATTCACTACCTACAATATCTTGGTCTTTGACTCAGCAGTGATTATACACTGGAATTTCCTGAAGACTCAGGTACAGTTATGTATAATATTCATAAATATGTGCAAACACAAACAAAACCAATATTAGTAAACATTTATGATTATTGAAATAAAATGTTAAACAAAACGTTAAATGAAGTCAAAACACTATCCACTACTGAAAAACAGAATATCACACACAGTAATACAGTACTACCCAGGCTTTATGCACTACCTAAAATACATAAAAATGATAACACCATGAGACCAATAATAAACAATATCAATTCACCCACATACCAGGTAGCAAAAAAATTTACCAAAGTCTTCAATTCTTTTTAGAGATTCCAAAGTTTGGGCATTAAAAATTCAGTTGATCTAGTCAAAAAACTTAAAAATAGCAGAATTACGACTAGAGATATAATGGTTTCATTTTATGTAAAAGCCTTATTCCCGATCATACCTATAGAGAAACTTATGCTTATGCTAAAGAAATGGTTAACATCAATAAAGTTAAAAACAGAAGACTTATTAAAACTTACTAATATTTGCAATAAACAAAATTACTTCAGCTTCAACAAAAAATATTACCAACAAGTTTCTGGCCAAACTATGGGAAACCCTTTGTCACCTTTTCTAGCAGAGTTATTCATGAGCTCATTTGAAATACATATCACAAAAGCCTTCCCTTTAATTTTCAAGTCATGGTATAGGTATGTGGATGACATTTTTGTAATAATACTGAAGAAACAGTCAATAGATGCCCAGAAACTTCTTAATTTGCAACATGAAGCTATACAATTTACTATAGAAGAAGAAAGAAATGGGTGGCTACCATTTCTAGATTTAAAAATTATAAGAAATGGAGATTGTGTGAATTTTGGAATTTACAGGAAAGAAACACATACAGAAAATTACATAAAAAATGAGAGTTATAACCCATTCCACATAAGTATAAAGTGTTTCACAGTTTGGCATACAGATTGATGAATACTCCACTCATAGAAGCAGAGTATAAAATAGAATATAAACAAATAATAAAGACAGCTATAATCAATGGTTTCAAAAAAGATACAGTGATACAAATTATCAATAAATCTAAAAGACAAAAAGGGATAAGGGAAGTTTCCACACTGAAAAACACAAAAGAAGAATACAAATTGAAAAGTTTCACCTACCATCCAATTTACCACAAGTTCAAGAAAATTTTCAAAGAACATTGGATAATGTTAGCTCCAAAGAACAGATACAACATCAAGAACTTATTAGGTTGCACAGTAAAAGACTCCATACCAACAGAACAGAAATCAGGAATTTATGAAATAAAATGTGCAGTTTATGATATATAGGCAAAACAAAAAGAAATTTGGAGGAAAAAACATTTTAAGAATATTCGGTTTAAGCAGGTGGATAAATCAGCAGTAGTAGCTCACTTTTGGATAAAAAATCATGAAATAAAACTGGGAATTAAACTGCTGAAACATTTTCACAACCCAGTGGAGTTATCCACTTAGGAAAAAATTTTTATATTAAAAAATAGAGAAAACCTATGAATTTCGAGTTTCCTCCTATGGATGAACTCAGCAACATCCTACTTCAACCAACAGAGGCTACCACAGGAATATCCGGTTGTCTAACCATCGTTTCAAGTAATGGTGGTTTAGTGAGCAACTGAAGATGGGAGAGATTCTCCCGAAATGCATCTTATTTTTATGTAAGTAAGTGGAGTTTAGTGTAAAAAATGAACACCTAAGTTTATGATATTTATGATGATTACTTAATCTACATTATACTAGTAATAAATGTAATTTATTTCATTTATATGAAACCTTAATACACACAACCCCCAGATCATCTGCATAATGAAACCCTTTACTTCTTGTATTTTCCTTGTTAGCACTATTTTATCAATCATAACCCAATTCTCTATCCTTCTCAACTATTCTAATCTCTCTTTCTCTCTTACTTTTCCTAAGTATTCCCCTATCATTTTTATTTCTCTTTGTCCCCATATCAGTCAACGTTCTATATGCTATACTTTCTTTCTGTAATTTATTCCATTTCGCTTCCTTCCTTCACATTCTAATAAACAATGAAATATTCATTCAGGCTTTCTACAGGTAACACATCCTTCCCATTTTCTTCTCTGGGACCCCTTAAAAACAATGCTCCTACTTGCATCCAGGCTAGTTCTTCCCTCCCAAATTTATCACAACAATCGACATAGTTTTCTTTCCCCATCTCCTTTGTAATTATTCTGTACAATTTTAAAGAACTTTATCTCTGAAACTAGCCCAAATTTCTTGTCTCTCTATTTCTTCCAAAACCCGCACTTCCTTCCAAAACCCTTGTCTACTTTTATCTCCAAATTCCCCATCCCAGTTTCTTGCAATGTTTCCCCAACTTCTCCCATCCTTCTGTTACCTCTCATTAGTTCTTTTTGATATTTCATACACTCTTTTAGAACATTGTGGTCTCCTGATTTCAAAATCCTCTATGAATATTTTAAAATTCTCTCCTCTATCAAACCCTTCCTCCCTATCTCAGCTAAAGCTATTCCTTTCAATGAAGCTTTAGGCAATCCCAATACCCTATGAAACAAATCAATTTTCAACCATCCCTTAAAAGTTTCCTATACTTCTTCCCCAATAACATTTTTGATTTTACTATCACTTTATACAAGTTCTCCAACCAATTTATCGACATATTTGGGATTTTCTTTCATGGCTACTTTACCATTAATAATAACATTCTTCCCTCGTGGTTCCCACCCTCCACTACTTGACTGCCTCACACCCAAATAATCAAGTTCTTTAACCACTTCTAATGGTTTTCCATTCAAGAACCATTTTTATCCCTTTTTAATTTACCACCTTTCTTCAATGCTGCTATTTTTGGTTTCTTAACATTTACTTCTAATCCACATTCTGCACAAAAATCTACTTTTTTCGCTTATTGTTTGTTGCAATTTAATTTCTATAATTGCACCAATCATTAAATCATCTGCAAATACTAAGCCTGATCTTACTTTCTTTCCAACAACTGGGCATGTGTGAATTACTCTTTTCTTTCCATAATATTATCAATAAACAAATTAAACAAAACTGGACTGAACTTACAGCCTTGTCGCATACCTATCTTTTGTTCCACCATTCTGTAATCCTATTTCCTGTACACTTAACACAAAATTTAATCATACAACTTATGAACCTGTGCAATAAACTCTTCACTTCCTTTACACCTCATTTTATGTACAAGTACATCTCTTCTTATTCTGTTGAATGGCTTTTCAAAATCTACAAAGAATATATATATGAAACATAAAAATAAAAATAAAGAAACACTATTAACAATGTAACAAATTAACACTAATAATAAAAGTAGATAAAGATAAAACACAGAGAAAGAGTCACACTTGAAGCTGCTATATTTCGAACTACTGCGAGTTCTTCAATGGCAAGAAGCTAGACAAAGAAGAACTCGCAGTAGTTCGAAATATAGCAGTTTCAAGTGTGACTCTTTCTCTGTGTTTTATCTTTATCTACTTTTATTATTAGTGTTAATTTATATATATATATATATATATATATATACACTTTACCTCTTTTGTTTCTTACGTGCTTGTTTACTATAGTTTGAAAGTATGAAAGCTTTTCTAACTTTTCTAAATCCTGCTTGAAATTCACACAACTTCCCTTCTACCTCTAACCATTCCTGTAATCTATGCCACAGTATGCCTGTGTAAATTTGACCTAAAGTTGATAAACTGATTCCTCAATATTTCCCTGGATTTTTCTAATCACTTTTTCCTTAATACAATGGTACTACCATATTTTCAGGCACAACCTTGCTCTTTTTAATTTTATTAAACAATTTTGTCAATATGCTCCACCATCAGTCAACTTATAGAACATTTTCCAAAATTCCCCCAGAATCCCATCTATACCATCTGCCTTATTCTTTCTTTCAAAATTTTGTTTTGGTATTCAATCTCACTACCTGTAATTTCCTTATCTAAACATTCAACTTTTTCTACTGTTTTATTAAACATCAACACTCCACTTTTAATGATCCTTACACCAGCCAAACCTACAAAATACTTTCTCCATTCAATTGGTATAATCTCGTTTCCTATTATATTTTTCTTGTAAACACCCTTCATAATAGCCCATATTTCTGCATTATTCTTGGCAGTAAAGAAGTATTCTTTCTAAAATAATAAAATACTAACAAAAATAATACACCATGATCAATCACATTTGATTTTCATTTTTCAAAATTACCCTAATTTCTAAGCATGAAACTTTGACATAAAAAAGGAATAAATTAAAAATTTACCTAACATATTTACAAGAAACAAAAAAATCTTAACTATATGCCTTTAGGAATCTAAAATAAGCACATTATTATTTTATTGTATAAGAATTTAAATCTTCAAATTAATACACTCAAAAATTATTCTGTGCCATAGTTTTGAAGATTTGAGTGATCCAAATCTCAAAGTCAAGACCTAGTGTTTGACATTAAAACCTCAAATTATATGACATTAGTAATTTCTGTGGCCTTGCACATCTTTATTTGGTCTGAAGGGAAATGGGCTATACAAATTATAATGGGTATTCTATATAGACAAAGCTGCAGGGAATATTTTAAGCAGGTGAATGTATTACTCTTGTCAAGCGTGTAACAGAGTGAAGTAAGTTAAACTAATAAACTTTAAGAGCTTGCACAGGACACAAAAACAAACAATTATGGCTAATGCCATATTTTCCTATGAAGTGGTGCTTTAAAAGCATATTACATCTTAAGCAATGGAATTCAGTACTTTTTTCTACATATTTTCTTTACATTAACGTTTACAATTTGTACAATTGTTCTTAGATTATTTTATTTGATTTATTTGAGGATGCTCTTTAACATCTCAAGTCATCACTGTTCTTAAGAGTGCTTGTTATTTTAGGGACTTATACAATTAACCATCTGGTTGTGCATGTAATAGATCCTACTTTCCTCTAACTATACATTTCAAAATTATCTTCATAAATATCTTCTTCCTTTAATTTAATCACTTTGTTCCACACTTATTTCTTACCTTCCCTAGATAGTTATCAAATTTTCTCAAAAACTCCTTATTGCCAATTCCAAAAATCTTTAATCAATATTATTATGTGTAATTTACCATTTCCTAATCATACTTCTTTCTATGCTTTAGTTTCTGAACATTCAACTATTCTGTTTCTTCACATAGTACACACTCTTTAACACTTTTAATCCACTTAGCCCTATTGTTCTTGCTCTGCCCAAAGCAAATCCCTCCCTTCCCCTTCTGTTACAAACATTTATATATTTTTCCTGCCCCCATTCTCTCTTAAATTTCCTATAGTATTTCAAGGTACTCTTATCTTGTAAACTGCTCTATATTTCTATTTTCAATATCATCTTTTTTGAGTTTCACTTTTATTCTATATCCTTGTCTACTTATTATTTGCTGTCTATCTAAATTACCTATTTCAACCTCTTTTCTTTATTTGAGATAACTAACTTCTTTCCCCTTTTATTTTCTCTTGTGTCCATAAGCAATGATGAAATGAATGACCAAGGAAACAGGAGACCCTATAGGAATCCTACCTAGATCCGCTTTGTCCAGCACAAATTCTACTTATGGTGGATTCGAGGATCAAATGCGATTTGCCTTGGTGGGAGGCAAGCAATCTAATTACTTAAATGTAAAATGGAACTTAACACAGTGAAGCCAATCATATTAATGAATATCATTGTATGATTAGTTGAACTACACACTCTTAAAGCTTCACTTACTTTTCATAAATGTATGGAACCGGTTTCGAGAACATTTCAACTCAGTTGAACCTTAGCATGGCTGAAGATGGGAACAAATGTTCTCGAAACCGGTTCCATACATTTATGAAAAGTAAGTGAAGCTTTAAGAGTGTGTAGTTCAACTAATCATACAATGATATCCATTAATCTAATTACTGTTGACAGACTTATAAAACATTTTTAATTACTTCATTTTACAAGGTTGTACTATGAAAAATTTACTTAATAACTTATGTTCAATAACTTTTATTAAAATCTCAAAGATTATCGCTCAAATTTTAGAAGTTTCATCGAGTATTTACTTCCAATTATATTTTTCTGAGGGTTTTATTTAATGATTTATTTATTTATTTGTTTATTATTTTGTTCTTCATTATATAGTTCTACTGCTTCATTTCTTTCTTTTTATATAATTTTATGTTTTATATATACAGGATGTAACAAAAAGGTATATCAAAACTTTGAGGAAACATTCCATACATATAGAGGCTGTAAATATGAGGATAGGTCCATAAGTTTCTGGCCTAACCAATTTCTAAGCTTGATAAAGACAAAAACTATATTTCACTTTTCAATATAGTTACCCTTGCAACACACTTCTTACATCTTTGAATTAACATTTCAATCTCCCTAAAAATAGTCAGAAGTCTTGTCTGCAAAATGAGCATAAATAGCATCCATCACTTCTTTGTCACACTTAAATTTCCTTCCTCGAAGGTCTTTCTTCAGTTTTTAGAAGAGGAAATAGTCCCTGGGCTAGATCTGGGCTGTAGGGTGGATGATCGATCTTCTTGAAGCTACATTTCTTCACAGCTTCCTTTGTAACAAGAGCTGTGTGCACAGTCAACTTGTCCTGAAGAATGCGCACACCACCACTCAGCTTTCCTCACCTTTTCTCTTTGATGGAAGCACATAATCTGTGCAATAGGCCAGCATAGTACTCCCCATTTACTGTAGTATTCATCTCCTTGAAGTCAATGAAAAGTATTCCTTCACAGTCCCAAAAGATTGTGGCCATGATCTTCTTGGTCGACTGAGTGACCTTGGCCTTTAGAGGTGGTGCTTTGACTGGTTTACGTCACTCCATTGATTCTCTTTTGGACAGGGGATCATAGTAGAGGACCATAGTTTCATCTCCTGTTACAATGGCTTGCAAAACTTCTCTCTTGTTGCAACAGCAGAGCTCCAAAAATGCCTGACAACAGATGACTCTTTGCTGCTTTTGGACTGAGGAAAGAAGTCTAGGCACCCATCTGACATTAACCTTATTTATGTTTAAATGTTTATGAATAATTTGAAGGACTGTTGTTTTAGAAAGACCCAACCTTGCTGCTATTTCTGTAACTCTGAGCTGCCATTCTTCCATAATTTCTCCTTCTACAAGAGCGATATTTTCAGGAGTGAGCACCTCAAAGAGTCGACCTGCACGCTCTTCATCTCAATGCTCACTCGACCCATTCAAAAAAGTTTGGCCCATTTACGGTAGAATATGAGGGGGATGCCTCCACATATACACCGTACAATTGCTGTTTGATTTCATTTGGAGTAAGTCCTTCTTTTTGTGATGAACTTAATAATAGCTGAATACCCCATTTTGAACATGTCAAAATCTTCTACACGTAGCCTTCCTTATGCAACTATATCAGAACTACTGAACACAGCATAGCCAAAGTTACAGCTGCAATTATTTACTTAACAGATAGGTATGACACCAGATAGGCTTTTGTGAAGCAATAATCCTTATTGGTGTGGCCAGAAACTTATGGACCTATGTCATATGATTATGGGTCCAGAAATGTTTTATTTCCTTGTAAGAGCACTTTGTCTAGAACTGTGCTTACATGGTGTGATATGCAAGCTAGAATGCCAGCATAGCTATCCTGTGGCAATAATACCACAACAAAACAGTTGCTTAATATGTACTTACAGTAGGTAAACATTCACTTTTACCTCTGATAAATGGAATGGAGGTGTTGTAAGTACTCTTAGTTCCTAGGTTCACTGTTGTGGTCATTCTATACTATGTTGTTCTTCATTGTTATGCTACTGGCTTTATTGCTTGATGTAGCACTGAGAATGTAGTGTCAATTCTGTATATATGGACCTTGTCCCAGATACACTAAAATGAGATATTCAAATGCAGAGTTGGCAGATGATATAAGACATAAGTGTAGAGAGTCTTCATGCTCATATTCTGCAAGGCTGCCAGACAATACGAGATACTCCAGGAATAATCAGTTTACCAGGGATCAACTGCAGGTTGGTGGACATATCCATGCTAAAGAGGATATTTTGAACATTTCATGCAATTTTCTACTTCCCACAGTTATTTTTTTAATATTCTGATCTGTAATAAGGTGTAGAAAAAGGGCTCTAACAAATAAATAAAGCAATTCTGAGCCCATGTTCATATTATATATGGGAGGAATGTTTCCCCAATGTTTTGACATACCTTTTTTGTGTACATAAAAATTGCTTTATTCAATTTTAATTGTATTATTCTGATTTCTGTATCCCTTTTATTATTATTATTATTATTATTATTATTATTATTATTATTATTATTATTATTACTATTACTACTACTACTACTACTACTACTGCTACTGCTACTGCTACTGCTACTGCTACTGCTACTGCTACTGCTACTGCTACTGCTGCTACATTATTTTTTTTTATTGGTTGAAGGGTTTGCTCTTTATGTATTTGTATTATATGAAATGATATGAATTTGTTTTGAAGTTCTCCAGGTCAGGCCACAAAATTTATAGACACCTTGTGCATTTTCAAAGTACTGTAATTCCAAAGCCTACTGAGCAGGGGTATACAATACCAAGGGGAATTAGACCTTGCAACTCACATCACGTCATTTCTAAGTAGCATATAGCAATGTCATTGACTGGAATTCTTTGCAGGCATAGTATAACTTGAATTTTGCTCAGCATGCACACTCCTGCTATTGAGGAATGTAAGAAGGGAATATAAAATGGAATATTGTTATAGCTAGATTACTATGGCTCAAAATGTTTCTAATGATCATCAATATAAATATTTTGTTCATATACTGTATAGTATTAAATAAAAACCTGGTATTAGAAAAAGATTAAACAGATGCTAAAAACTGCTACATTTTTATTTGGTGAAATTTTTTGTCAGTATAGTTATATAGGAAACTTGAAATTAGAGTATTGAAACTTCATTTTTTCCATTTGTTCTTTACTACTCTCTGAGCATGTTGTCATAAAATCAAAATTCATTTTTCATGAAACTTTCTGTAACTTTTTATTTATACACTGACTACTTAGGTGTGATCCTTCACAGCAATAAGGAATGGATTGATCAGAAAAAAAGTGTGTTAACTAAAGGAAAGTTGGCCATGAAATGATAGATTGGAAACAACTTATAGTGCAATGGCGGAGGCAAAAATGTTTTATGTGGTCGAAGTTGGAGTCTGGGTGATAAGCCAATAATGTTTAACAGAGTAGCATTGAAAAACATGTATCAGAGCCCTTACATCCTGGAAGCATACCATGGCTGTAATCCTCTTAGCATTACCCAGGTGCACAGTAGGTGGAATTACTGCACACCCTAAACAGAGCTAGATATTAAAACAGCAATATTGGGGCATGAATTAAAGAATAAACAATACATAAATCAATTGTTTCATATTCCCAACTGCATACAACAATTAAAAACACAACAGACTTTAAAAAATTACAAACAGAAAGATTTAGACAAACTTTTAAAAATAAACACTAAACTTGCCTTCATTCCATCTAACCCTTTACAACATATAGATATCAGTGTGAAACTAACTGTGAATATAATGATCTCCAAGAAGAATGACCTACCTGGAGTATTAAGATTGACAGCACTTAATACACTAAACAACTATTATTCAACTGATACATGGTATAGAGTATATATAGATGGATCAAATAAAATTGGGGAAGCAGGCATTAGAATATACTGTGAAGAATTCTATCAATATACTCTATTTTGATGGTGAAATAATGGCCATTAGAGCAGCATTAGAAAATCTACTGCATAGACCTAATGTAAATGAAAGAACTGCTATCTTAAGTGACTCTAAAGAGCACTCTAAAGAGCACAAAGTAGTACAATAAATTACAGTTACCCAACAACATACACAATAAATAAAATAAGAAAACTATATCATACAATTCAGATCAGAAATACAGAAATAGTTTTACAATGGATACCGAGCCATATGGGAATGAGATTGCTGATGCTTTAGCAAAAAAGAAGCCACCATAAAATTAAAACCATCTTTAAAACTAAAAATTCTTTATAATTAGAAACTCCTAAAAGATTAATATCTAAACAAGAACAACAAAATATCAAACAACGACTTTCAAACATCTTTTATTGAAACCAAGAAAAATTTAAGTTGCTTAATTCCACTTAATTGTTGGACATAATTGCCTGTCAGAACATCTTTTCAGGATGAAATTAATCAAGGACAACCACTGTAAGGATGTAAGGATGTGAATACTATCCTAAACAAATAATATCTACTGAAATGTAGTCAACTTGATAGCAACAAACATATAAAAAATAATTTGGAAGCCCTTTATTCAGAAGGTAGGCAAAAAATGATAGATATCAGCATCCCCAATGGCCACTAGCAATCAACCAACCAGTTTGGAGTCTGGATGAAGGATTATTCAATAAACATTGATCATACTTTTTTTTGGACAATATAATATAACTTTATCATCCTCATTATCTTTCTCAAAGTAGTTACCATTGGATGGAATGCAAATGTCCCAATATTTTTGCTGTTCTTCAAATACATGCTGGAAACAATTTTCTTAATAGGCCTTCAGAATTGCCTCTTCCACCTTCACCACTGCTTCGGATGATAAAAAATGTCTTCCACAAAAGTGTTTCTTGAATTTATGGAAAAGGTAAAAGTCACATGCATAAATCTGGAGACTGCATAATTGTAAGGAATACACATCACATAGATTTTTTGAGATATTCAGCAACACTTACAATATGTAGCCATGTATTATCATATGCAACATCCAGCTTGTTGCATAGAAATATGGTATAGCATGCAGAGTTTTCAGGACATCTTTGTAGTATAGTTCTGTTACAATTACGTGTGAAGATATGAAATGCTAGTACACCATTCCTTGAATATTGAAAAATGAGATGACCATAACTTTCCAAGCAGAACAACCACCTTTTCTTTTTATGGAATTGGTGACCACACAGAGCTTTGCTGTTTACTCTAAGAATCAAAATGGTGTAGCCAAGTTGTTCTAAACAATAATGAACCTAATAGCATATAGATCAAGAAATACATAAAATGCAAGAAATATATCTTGTACAAAAAATAGTCAAGTGCATAAGCAGTTTAGAGAATGTACATTATACATTAGCTAACAAAGTATTGTAAAGTTAAATTTTAGTGTGAGATGTTAGCCTATCAACTAATTAAGATCATTCTTTATTGAACTGTCTTTATAAATACCATTTTCCATTTTCTTCATGCTGCTGCGTGAAGTACACCAAGAATAAGTCATCATTCAGAAAGTACTGATTTTTAAAACCCTATATTTATTTTTGGTACAATAATAGGAACAGATGTTTATGTATATGTATGTATTTATTTTTAATCAGATAACTCCCAAGTGGAAGCTAAACCTGTTTATTTATGTTCAGTAATTCCAATTTTACTAAATTTAATAATAATGAGATTAACAAATTTTTGTTTGAATAGCAAGAGAAAAAATAATACAAGAGCACCAAAATGCATCGCAACAAGAGGATAACAAAAATACTATCATTGAGCTTCAGAAAGATATCAAATGGTTCCGTAACATATTTGCAAACTCTCTAATTGGCCCCAAGCAGGAAATTAATAATATTCTGCGAGAACATAGAACTCTGAAGCTGGCTTATCAGAGTTATGGATCACAGGTAAACAGTACATTGTTTATAGTGTGTAAATATATATATATATATATATATATATATATATATATATAGTGAACTCAAAACCTGCAAAGTAACTTCTTGTGCCCAAAGCTTTGGACTAAGTTATTTTTTACATCTTCATATATGATATATTGTCATTATTTTAGATAAAACAATTATTAGGAAGTAGAATAATGAAAAAAAAAAACATTTAGTTACAGCGAGAAAATTGGTGTCATCATTGTATCATTGCTGGAGTACCACAGGGATCAATACTAGGACCTATTCTCTTTCTCTTTTTTGTAATCAAAATAACATTTAAAATACCTCAAATAACAACAATTCAGTGTGCTGATGATACAACCTTTTAGCAGAGAGTTCAGAGAAAGATACTCAAAAAATTCTCCTAGATAAAATCAGACACAAAGCATCAAAGTAGTTGATGGAAATAAACCACTAGTTAATACAACTAAAACAAAAATTCTCCACTTTCATCTCAAACAAAATAATTCTCGAGAAACAATAATTACCTTTAAAAATCAAAATATTCAAAGCACTAACAATATAAAATTCCTAGGCATTATGATTGAAAACAATCTAAAATGGGATGTACATTACAGTAATTAATTAAAAAGTTAAATGTCATTTGTTTCAACTTTAAACAACTTGTACAAAATGTAAATGCAGCAACTCTCAGAATAGCATATTTTCATGTGCACACTCCACACTGAGATATGGTATAAGTGCATGGGGTAACTCTCCCCCTGCAAACAGTTATTCATAACCCAGAAAATACTAATACAAATAATGACCGAATCACTTACAAGAACTTCCTACAAACCACTGTTCAAAAACCTTAGAAATTCTTCTTCTTGGTTGTATATATATATATATATATCTATGAGACATTAAGGCTATTAAAAATGATCCATCAAACAGATCAAAAACAAATGACGTAGTACATAAAGTACACAATCATACATAAGACAGAAAACAAATATCATAAGAATTAACACAACAGCTTTCCAAAACAGTGGAATGCATATGGGCATCAAATTATACAATAAATTACCTTAAAACAATAGACAAGAAAACAAAATTTGAAACAGCACTGATTGCTTTTCTGCTTTGTTACTTCTACAGTGTAGAGAATATTTGAAATGGGATTAATTGGAATGAGTGTTTGTGTAAATGTATGTATATATAACTATAAATAGCTTTAATTTCATTTTTGCCTTTGACAGTCCTACATCATGCACTCATTTGTGCAACCAATGATTTACAGTATCAATAAAGTATTTATCTATCATATCACAATTAAGAAAATACCCAACTTCAGGGTTCTAATAAATAGAGAAAATTTTCAAGTAAAAATGTTGTTTATCAAGCATTAAGGACAACTAATAAATGATAACATTTGCTTAAGTTGTGCAATTTTTACTATTGTCTCATTGTTAATTTGGTTGCAGATGATAGTTGAAGCATTATGGCAAATAACTTGCACAAAAAAAAAGATGTTAGATCAACTTGTTTACTTGAGGAAAAAACGCATGACAGTATTTACTGCATATCAGGTGAAGTATTACATAATTTTAGTTAAAGTAGCACACATTTTATTCCAGCTAAATAAATGTATGATACTTTTTGAAAAAATATGCAAAAAGATTATTTTTTTGTTATATCTGGTAAACATCTGCTCGTTTTTTATGGAAAGGATTGTTTGTGTAAATCTTCATTGATACTGACACACGTTTTGAATATTATAATCCTACCACTTTTATATGCAGTTATGCAAGCATTTTATGCATGTAAGATAAAATAAATCATAATTCAAGAAACCATACTGCTGAATTAACATTTTATGTATGAATTGCATCATACTTATCAAAAGAAAAGCAAAAAGGTTTGATAAATTCTTCAGATAATTATAACACATACTCAGAATGGTCAATAGTAAACCATGGCATTACTCAAGGTTCTATTTTGGGTCCATTATTATTCTTCCTATCAATGAACTCCCTTCATTAATAAACAAATATGCTTATCCTTTTCTTTTTGTAGATGATACTAGTATTTGTATTAAAGAACACAAAATCATTTGCCTCTCAGATTTATGCAATGATGTTTTCAGTACACTAAATAACTTGGTTGACAGTAACAAAATTCAATGTAAACTTTGGAAAACTAAATACATTAATTAAAAAAATAATAAAATGATTGCAAACCTAGAGATACAATATGAGGTTAGCAGCAGCACATTTATTGCTGTCAATAGACTCATGCACACCAGTTTCAGACATTTTCAAAATTTAGAGTTAACAAGGTGTATATAAGTTTAAAACTTAGTCCAAATAATTCATAATATAATTATAAAGTATTCCATAAGAACAGCAAAGTTTAATAAAATCAATATACAATAATTTATCATTTTATTACATAATTACAAGAAATAAATGAAAATTACACATTTTATCTACATTTCATATATTCTGTATAGGCAATTTTCAATCAAGAATACATTCAGATCTCTCTTAAATTTCTCCCCTTTTTTCAATTTTAGAGTCTCTGATAGTTTGATGTACAAAATTACACCTTTGAAAGTGGATCATGTCCTGATCCTGATAGATTAGCTTTCCCTGTGTGTCATAGGTGTGGTATTGGTTATTACTACCAGCATGCTTGTTGCTATTTACAATTAATTGAAATTGAAATTTATTGAAAATATCCCAATAGACTACATAACATACTACATTCAGCTATACATACTTTATCAATCCATTACAAAATGAGATCTAAAAAAATATACAACAAATAATATTAATCTTACTCTAAATATTGTACTTATGAAGCGGTTGACAATGGAGTGGTAATATATCCTAAACTAAGGTGTTCATTTTTTTACACTAAACTGTATTTACTTACATAAAAGTAAGACGCATTTCGGGAGAATCTCTCCCATCTTCAGTTTCTCCTGAAATTGTCCGTGTCTGTATTCACCATTTTTTCTAACCAACGGGTGTTCAATTATTGCTTCTAGACTTGTTTGTCTTGTTTATAAATATTTTACTTATGAAGCTGTTGACAATGGAGTGATAATATTTCCTAAACTTAGGTATTCATATTTTTACACTAAACCCCATTTACCTTTATGTAAGTAAATGGAGTTCAGTGTAAAAAAATGAATACCTAAGTTTAGGACTAATCTTACTCGTTAGATATTTCCTTTCTTGAGTTGCTTGTTTACATTCTGATCCCAATACACACAACTCCAGGTTATTAGTGTATTAGTGACCATTAGTAACCATAATTAGCTGTATTATCCTATTCTTGTTATTTTAGGATCTATACATTTAACATCCTGGTTGTAATATAATAGATTCTACTTTCACTATCTATCCTTTTTAATGTTATCTCCCAATTATCCTCTTCCCTAACTTTAATCACATTCATACACCACTTCTCTCTTACCTTCCCTATACATTTGCCAGTTTTTCTCAAAAACTCCTTACTGACATTTCCAAAATGTTTAATATCACAACTGCTATCTGTAATTTATCCTATTTCTAATCCATGCTTCTTCAATTATACACTATAAATGCTTATCTATTTTCCACAAAGGTGGGCCCTTTCTTTTCCACCTTTAATCTAATTATTCCTACTCTACCCAAACAAAACCCTCCCCTTCCCTTCTGTTGTGATAGTTGCCCTACTGATCCTGCTCTTTTCCTACTCTAACATTATAATTTTGTACAATCATCAATATTACTCTCTAAGGGCTTATTTTCTATTTCTTCCATATGAAGCGTTCTAATTTCTCCTTTGCCCTTGTAGTCTTTTTGTCTATCCCTGAGTTTTTGGTGCCATTTATTTTGAAAATACTCCCCAAGGGTGATGATGATGATGATGATGATGATGATAGTTTATTCACCATTTGGAATGACAATAATTACAATAGGCTTTGTCAAAAGAAAAAAGGGGAAAGAGGCTTAAGGTCTATGGATCAAGAGTAACAGCTTATTTATATTATATACATTGTAACTTTTGTTATTTCACATCACTCTTATTTTCTACTTCAAATTCTTGTATGCTGTAGAAAGGATGTTTTAATTAACCATTTATATACTCTCCCTTTGAATAGCTGAATATTTACAGCACTTATTTCTAAAGGAAGTGAATTGAAAAGTTTTATTCCTGTTATTTTGTAATATCCAGAGGTCTTTTGCAACCTATGATATGGCATATCTACTCTGTTCCTGTTACAATGGCACCACCCTCCCACCTCTTGTCTCCCATGCCATCCACTGATCAGCAAGCCCCCCCCCCCTTTCCACTTCTTCCCACCATGTCTATTTACAATTAATAGGATTAGTCTCTATATACAAATAATGAGATCACAGTTAACAAGTTATTTTCTCTAAAGACTTTTCGACACAAAGTTCTTTTGTTTAAGTCTGTAAATTATTCTTATACATTGTTTCTGTAAAATTAATAGCTTTTTTAAGTTACTAATAGCTGTGTTACTCCAGAATTCTATGCCATACTGTATATGAGGATAAATAATACCACAATATGCCATTTTTAGTACAGGAGTATTCAGATATTTTGAGAGTTTCCTTAACAGATATAATCCTGTGCTTATTTTCTTGCATACGATCTACATAGTAGTTATATGTCAGATTCCTATTCAGGTATAATCCCAAGAAATTAACACAATGTATTACTTCTATCACTTTTCCCTTTAACATTATTTCAGGATTATTATTGTTGTAATGCTGGAGGTTTAAATTATTGTCTGGTTTAAATTTATTTTTAGATTGTTATTTTAGATATTTTAGATATTTCAGCTTGACTGTTGAGGAGTCTGCTATTAAATGTTTTACACTCTCTACTGTCTTAGCCCAAAATAGTTGCCTGCATATAAAATTAATTTATTATTCTCAAACTGAGGGACATCATTCAAATATATAAGATATAAAAGAGGGCTAAGAACTGAGCCTTGAGGTACTTCACATTTTACTATATCATAGTGTGATGAAAATGTTTTAATAACACAACAATGTTACTCTGTATCCTGGTGCATTGTTTGCAATTTGTCAGGTATGATTTTAGTAATTCAAGTATTTTTCCCCTTATATTATAATTTTCAAGTTTTATTAATAATAGGTCAATAGATACACTGTTGAATCCTTTGAAAAATCAAGAAAGTGTCCCATCACTATTTCCTCATTATCCAAGTGTGCAGATGCTTAATGGATTAGCTCTGCCATAGCTCTGAGTATTGAATGATTCTTCCTAAAGCCATGCTGAGTGTTAACTAGTAAGTTATGTTTATTGTACAAAAAAAAAACCAATATGACATTGAAGAAATCATTGAATCTTATTATATAAAATTTCTTGTTCTTATGATTGATTATAATATGAATTGAAAATACCATATTGATTACATCTTACTCAAATTGAGTTTGGCATGCTTTACAATAGGATCATTAATTCATTTTATAAATAAGAACATCCTAGAAACAGTATTTTATGCTGATTTCCATTCCTTAGTGACTTATGGAATAATGTTTTGAGGAGATTCAGTAAATGTTAAACAATTATTTTATTATACAGAATAGAGTAGTAAGAATAGTGGTAAGGGCAAAATGACCAACTGATTATAAACCACTTTTCAAAATATTTGAAATTTTACCATTAGGTTATGAGTACGTTTATTTGTACTATATTTTTGTTTATAGTAGGAAATTCAGAAGTATTTATAAAAAAAATTTAGATATATACAGCAAAGAAACCAGACACAGGCAGAACTTATACAACCAAGTAACAAGTTGCAAGCACCCCAAAAAGATATTTACTACAGTGGTATTACATTATTTATTTCACTTCCATTTTGTATAAAGGAACTGCATACTAAATAAAACTAAGTTCAAGTTAGTATTAAAAAGATTCCTTATCACTCACATCTTGTATATGGAGGAGTATTTCATGCAGTCAAATGATATATATTCTTCTTCTGCTTTGCTGCCTTTCCAAGCATTTGGGTTATCCGTTTCCATGCCAAAGATATTTTATTCTTTAAATTGATCTTTCCATCTTGTTCTCAGCCATCTTATATCCCATCTTCCATTTGGTTTATAAAGAAAAGCTTGCTATAGTAGTCTGTTAGGGGACATCCCATTGATATGCTCTTGCCAATTCTTTTGGTAGTAAATTACTTCTTGTATAATACTATTGCTTACATCCAGTTCCATTCTTATCTCTGTACTTCTCAGTCTGTCTCTTAGAGATACTCTTAATAACCTTCTCATAAATCTCATTTCTGAGCTTTCAATTTTATCTTTGCGTTTTTTCCACATCATCATCCAGGTTTCATTGCTATAGAATAGCATTGGTTTTCATATAACATTATGTAGGCTGAGTTTGACCTCCTTCCTCATTGAATTTCCCAAGTATCTATTGATTCATCAATTTATTGAGTTATATTTTATTACATTGTTGTCTAGATCATATTCAAATTATAGATTAATAAGTCACATCCCAAATATTTAAAATTATTCACTTGTTCTGTTATCTGATCTTTTATTACAATTTTAGCTCTTCTGTTGTACTTTCCTTCCACTTTAGTTTTAATAGTAGAGATTTTCATATTGAAGGTTTCTAAAACTTTATTTAACTTTATTACATTCTCTTGCAGATCATTGTCAGATTTGGCCAGCAATACTTAGTTGTCAGTAAATAATAGGGTATTTATTGATTATTTAGACTCAATCTAATACTTTTGGGATTTAATGTTTGCCATTCCTGAATAACTCCACAACCTATAAGTGATTCATTAGAACAATAGAAAATTAATTAATATTAATATTATTAATATTAATTAATATTAATAATAATATATATATATAAACAATGTAATACAGTTTTTTTCACACTAACTCCATTCACTTACATAAAAATCTGGACATATGTTTCGGGAGTGATCCCTCCCATCTTCAGCCTGTAGATAAACTGTTGTTATATGCGGCGGTTGGGTCTCTTGATGTTTCTGTGGTGGCATCTGTTGGTTCTATTAGGAATTTGCTGAGTTCATCCATTGGAGGGATATCGAAATTCATCAAATTATCCTTATTTTTTGTAATGAAAATGTTTTCCCAAGTGGAAAGTTCTATTGCGTTATGAAGTTGTTTAAGTAGTTTTATCTCTGGTTTAATTTCATGATTTTTATTCCAAAAGTGCGCTGCTATTGCTGATTTATCAATTTATTTTAAGCAAATATTTCTGAAGTGTTCTTTTTTCCGGATTCCCAAATTCCTCTTCGTTTTTCCAATGTATTTTTTATCGCAATCTACACATTTTATTTTGTAAATACCTGAATTTTGTTCTGATGGCATGTAGTCCTTTACTCTGCAACCTAATAAGTTCTTTATATTAAAATTGTTCTTTGGGCTAACATAATTCCTTGTTCTTTGAATATCTTTTTGAACTTATTGTGGTAAATTGGGTGGTATGTGAAACTTTTGAATTTGTACCTTTCTTTTGCACTTTTAAGTGTGGAAACATCTCTTATTGTTTTTTGGTTTTATTGATGGTTTTTATTACTGTGTCTTTGTTGTATCCATTAGTTTCTGCTATCTTTATGATTTGTTGGTATTCCAATTTGTTTTCAGGCATGAAAATCCTAAGTATGGCTTCCTTCAGAAGGGAAGTAAAGGCGTGAGTTGCATGATAAAGAACCTCAAGCCTGAAAGAAGAGGCCTGTGAGAAAAATTTGTTGGCCGTTTCATCCCCTGAATTGAATGGGACATTGATGACCTGAAATGTTAAAGAGCATCCGTAAATAAACCAAATTAAAAAAAAGCATTCATGGGCAGTGAGGCATGGATGTAGATAGATTCCCTAAATTGTTTCCAGATAGAATGTGCTGGCAATGTGTCCCCCAAGGAGTTAAAGCCCCTCAGAAAGGCCACTTCCATACCAGATGCCAGGGCAGCAATCTTTCTGACACCAACCCACCTTGCTCTGGCTTTTTTGAATCTTTAACAGAACTAACAGAATGAAATGATATGAGAGCAGAAAATTCATGGAAAATATTCATTTAAGTGACCAGGAGAATGGCTGGCCCTATGCAAAAGAACCTGGACCTCCCAAATGCAAATCCTAAACATAACCATCTGAGCTTGATATATTGTAGTCAAAGGTATACACAAAATACCAAATGGTTAACATTCATCAATATATACCTTCTGCTACAAGGTGTATACTTTATACCTTTGTTTATATTTATGTACAAGGGACATTCATAAATGATTTAGTATTTGTACCTTATTTTTTTTTAATGTTGTTAAACGCCTGTTTTTACTACTGTGACACCACAGGCGGTGAACACTGGTGATACATGAAATGAAATGATAAATTGGAAAGGATTTTTTATGGAAGGAAACGTTCCAGGCCTAAGTTTTGGGTACCTCCCGGGCATTTGCCAGTTATTAGGACTGAGGAAAACCTAGAAAAAACCTTAGTCAGGAAGGACGGTCCTGGCAGGATTTGAACCCCAGACCTCCTGCTCACGAGTCTGCACCTTAATGACCTCGGCCACCAGTGGTGGTTGTACCTTATTTTTTTATGCAACATGGTTTAGTGCACATGGCATCTCTCAATATACTCCCCACCAATGTGAATGCATCATCCATCTTTCTGTAACTTCATTAAAGTGTTGTGAAACTATTGCTTGGAAGTTCTATATCACCACTCATGGATAGCTGCCTGAATTTCCTTGTTGTTGCCAAATGTTTTACCTCACATTGAATCTTTCATATTGTTGAATAAGACATAATCAGACAAAGTGAAATCTGACAAATATAGTGGGTGTGGCATAACAGTGAATACCAGCAATATCAACTTTGCAGTTGTAGTGTTACTGGTATGCGACTGCGCATTTTCATGTTGGAGGAACACTCCTGTTGACCATTTCTCTTTTTGCCATTGCTGAATCCTGTGTTTAAGCCATTTAAGGGTCTCATAGTACACCTTGCTTTGAAAGTTACTCCTTGAAGACCCCAGTCATTAACAGCATACCTGAAGTGTCCCAAAAGATGGGGATCATCTGCTTGCCTGCAAATGGAGCAGCATGAAATTTCTTGAATTGGGGATTCTATAAACATTTCTATTGCATTGATTGGTCTTCCTTCTCTGGTGTGTTGTATGAATGAGTGAATGAATTTTGTTTCAGCAACAACATTATAATTAATATTACATATTGCTTTTAATTCACAAATTCCCATTTATTATTATTATTATTATTATTATTATTATTGTTGTTGTTGTTGTTGTTGTTGTCGTTGTCATCATCATCATCATCATCATCATCATCATCATCATAAATTATTATTCCAAATAATTAAATACAAAATTTTCCAATTTGATTGCCTCATTCCCAGTCCCCAGGTTCATTGCAGCTGCCTACTGGAATATTCAGGGGATCAGGCTCCAACCCAACCAAAAGCACCATCATAAAAGTATCTTAATATCTCTACATACTATCGAAACTAAGATTCACCAACCTTAACTATCTAGTTACATGTTAATTTGGATTACAAAATGTACATAAACTTATTGCTATTACCATTATTTATATTCTTCCAATTTATAACATGCAATTTATTTGCATCTCTTCCTTACCACATTATAATTAACACCAGGTTGAGTATATAATGAGGGTATAAATTCAATCCTAAATATTACCATTATTGATATTGTTATTCTCCATATTGCCTACCCTCCATAGCTATTTTATCTCACATTACTGATATATTTTCCAAGTTATTTTACATTTTTATCTGCTATTAAATTCAAAACCCTTCTGCCTCTTATTTCATTTGATAGGTTTTCTCACTTTCATAAAAGAAACTCTTCCCTCCAAAATTTGACTTGTTTGCATTCCAAAATATAATGCCAAGTACTATCTGCTTCTTCAAACATTTGGCATTTTCCCTTTATATATCCATTCCTTATTCCACTTAGACATATTACTCCCATTCTAAACCATGCTATTCCTTCCCTTCCCACCTTGTCACAGATTTCAATATATTTTTCTCTTTCCCAAACCTACTATCCATCTTGCTGTAAATCTACATCATGGAACCCAAGCTTTACTTCCCTTCTGAAAGAAGCCATAATTAGTATTTTTACACTGAAAAAATCCATTTACCCTGGCCAGGATTGAACCCACAATCTTGGATCTATGAGGTAAATGTGATTGCCTCTCATATTATGTGGCTTTAAATAATCTGGCCATCTCTTATAGTATGCACCATTTCTAGTGGTTGCTGCCTTCACCAAATATGCTTTTAATGTCTCACTATTTTGATGGGAAATCAAATAGACCTTTTCTCTAAGATGTTCCACAATTCAGCATTCCAAAGGATTAAAGTCTGGATTTTCTGAAGCCATTCAGCAGCCAGCAGGGATAAACTTAGTCACATTAACTTTTAATCACTATTGTGTTGACTTTACTTTGTGTACTAGCATTGATTCCTGTTGGATTAGTCAATGCTTTCCCATAACCAAGGTGCTATTTAAAGGCTTCACTTCTTTCTTCAAATGTCATTTTGATAGTTAACTGCACATGTTTTGAATCCCACTTCATGATACTCCCCACCAAACAATCAATGAAACTGGGTGGTGTCCTCTTTCCAGTCTGGGAATTTTTCCATGCTTCCTAAGAGCTATTAAGAATCAACTTTATCATTTTGCTAATAGTGTTTTTGTTTCATAATAAAGAGTTTTTTGTATGTGAAGAACATTTCCCTGTGACCACTAGTATTTAAGTGCTAAAAGTGTGTAGTGCTAATACATGACAGATTTTATACCTTATAGTGTATATGTTTGTGTACTTTATTACATGTGTTAAATTATAAAATGTTTCTCTGTATTTGTGTGTATTAGACATGACACAAATGTTTAGGATATTTTCAAAGTTGGCTAAATGGTATTCAATGGAATGTCTTTAGCTTAGGAATTTTTTTCCCCCTGAGAATTAGATTATAACTTCATCAACAAATAATCCTGTATTTGCCTCAGTTATAAATATTTTTGTTATCAGATGACATATTAAGTTGTAAACCACTTTCTTGTGGTAAATAATTTTTTGATAATTTTCAGACAGATTGTATATTATTTCACTTTATAATAATGTTACCTTTAAGAGAAAATGCTCATAGCCTATATTTGATGGTTGCAAATTTATATAAGAACTTTTGTTTTCATCTTTATCAAATGCATTTTTAAAATCCTGAAAAAGTCCTAGTGAACATAGGTTCAGATGTTTATTGATACAATTGGATATTTATACTATTAAGAGAGACAGAAATTTTAAGCATTTAGGAATGTATGTTTGGCTAAATATTTAATGTGAACTTAACAAAACTGTTGTTTTCTTTTAGGTTAATAAGTTGGAATTTGAAGAGAACCTTGAGTTTTACTCATCCAAGCTTATCAGCTATGATGAACAGACACTAACCAATAACATTCATCAAATGCAAGTCAAGAGAAATGCAGCAGCACTTATCAACAAGACGTACACAATGGCAAGAGATGTCCTCAAAAGGGTATACACTGCAAAACTGTCTAACTGATATGTGAGACAAGTGACACAAACAAAAAAGTTTCACAATAATGTTTTATTCCTCAGGATGCTGTATACTTTAATACTGTGTTGGATGCCCTGCAAGCAAATGCAGAAGAGCAAATGATGTACATTATAAGAACCACCAAAATGGGACAGTTTGCAACAGAGCAATATGCTAACATTGAGGAGGAGTATAAACATTTAGAAAAAGTGGTCAGATCAAATATGAAAGAAAGAGTGCTCAAGGTGAAAGGACTAGCTCGAGATGCTCAAATCCTGCAGAACAGCTACTTGGGTCTTGTTCGCACAGAGGCAAGTAATATTACTATACAGCTCATCAAGTATTCCTTTTAAAAATATATGTTTTGATTATAACATTTAATTTAGCTAAATTAACTGAAAATTGCTTTTGAAGTATGAAGCATTGTCATTTATAAAAGTAGAGCAAGATATATAATACAAGTAGCAATGGTACAGAACAGAGATTCTGAAACTTTTATGTCATGAAACACTTTTCAGTGCAAAAGTTCATCACTTAGCACTTATATGACCATACTATTTCAGGATTAGATGGTAAATATTCAGAATTTTAGACATGTGAATTTTAGAACTTTAGACATGTGAAAAATGTTTTATTGGTTTATTTAATTACAAAAAATATTTTCAACACTAATTTCTCTACAAACATTAAAAATAAACCAAAAACCATATTAAGGCAACACATTTTAAAACAAACTAAAAGCAAGAATTGTAAATCTATAATATAACCTCATAGATCTGTACATAAAACCATATTTAATGTTGCTAAATCTAAAATGTTATTTGGGACAGTAAAAGAACTATTCTAAAGAGAGAAATAAGACTTAATGGATATCATTGTATGATTCAGTTGAACTACACACTCTTAAAGCTTCACTTACTTTTCATAAATGTATGGAACCGGTTTCGAGAACATTTTGTTCCCGTCTTCAGCCATGCTAAAGTTCAACTGTCGGATCATTCGTTGAGCTGTGGATCATTCCCACAGCTCAACGAATGATCCGACAGTTGAACTTTAGCATGGCTGAAGACGGGAACAAAATGTTCTCGAAACCGGTTCCATACATTTATGAAAAGTAAGTGAAGCTTTAAGAGTATGTAGTTCAACTGAATCATACAATGATATCCATTAATATGATTGGCTTCACTGTGTAAGTTCCAATTTACATTTAAATAAGACTTAATTGATTTTCATAACTTAGCTATATCTGGTTGAATTTGGGACAGCTGCAGCCAAATATCTGGCTATGCATCCAGACGAGATCTGTGTTTTGTTTTAATACCTACATAAACACAGACTCCTGATTCATTTAAGTGGTTGGAAAGGGCAAACGGATGGTTTTAGTTTTATCAGACCGAACTTTAAATTTAGCTTTTTAACTGACACCAGAATTCATAGTGACTTCTTATTTGAAAAAGTATATTTTATGATAGAACCTGATGTCAGAGCAATATTGCTGCATTTTCAGAGAGGTTAGTTTTCTACAGCAGAGAATGAGTTTACAAACCAGAAGTTTTTTTTTTTTTAATTTTATTCCAGTTCTTCTGGAAAATAATTGTTTAAGCAAACTTAGTAGGTGAACTTGAGAAACTCATTTAAGATATTCCCAGGTATGTCTGAATCTAGTACTTCTATAAATTCTTTTACTATTGGGAAGCTGTCAAGATTGCCATTGTTCACTGATTCTGGCTAAAATTTGCTTTTCTTTTTGAACCCTTGCAATTTATCGCTGGCATTAAACACTGTAATTGCTTTTCCTCAAAGTGACAGGCTTAAATTATTAACTTTCTGAAAAATGTCACCTAAATATGCCAATTTTGTTAGCCGGCATTCCTCTCCCAAAGTGAAGTCAGTGTCAGAGCCCTCATTTCAAAGAGCTGATTCAAACTTTTGTGTGGAAAGAGCCACCTTATTTCTGGTGAAGAAGTAAAGAGAAATGTAAACTCCCCCTATCATCTCACAACACTTTTAATAGCCTGGTATTCTTAGGTCATGATTTAATAAAATTAATTAATATCAAGCTTTCGTCTAGGACTTCTTTTAGGGAAGGAGGCATCTTCTTCATAGCAAGGGCTTGGAGGTGAAGGATGCAGTGACTATTGCCACACTTCTTTGCATTTTGTTTAATTTTTGAGGTAACACCAGATGTTGTTCCTGTCATAGCCTTTCTGCCATCTGTGCACACTTCGATATAATTCTCCCATGGGATACTTCCTTTGTTACCTCCAGAAGGTCACGTATTCTTCTTAATTATTTCTACTCATTTTTATGGCACATAACTCATGGCTGTACACAATTCAAATTTTTAATACCTGATCATTTCTTTATTCTTCCAATTTTTTCAAGGAGCACTAGGAGATAATTGGCAGAGCACTTGCTCTTTCAAATATTGTCATACAGAATTCATATGCAATTTCACAAACACATTTTATTTAGTCCCTTTATTAATATTAACATTTCATCTATTCTATGTAAGCATTTTCCTATAAAAAATCTCTTTAAAGTTTGTTTCTAAAATCTGCACCGCCCAATTTTAAACTTTGAGGTAGTTTGTTAAAGAAGATTGCACCATTATTAAATGGATCTTTATTCATTATAGCTTTTTTCATTTATACCATATAATGCTTGTATGCTTCTCTAGTATTGTATATATATATATGTCCTTATTTTTCACCAGCTTTTTCTTTACCTTCTTTAAGTAGTGTAACTTTGAATAAATATAATCAACACATAAGGTGTACAATGATTAAAAGTTTCTTTACATGAATGTATCTACTATCTACTTACATATATATCTTCTTTTGTGCAATACGAATAATTTTTATGTGCATTATTCAGTGGTTAATTTTGTCTTGTAAATCAGATATGCTATAACTTCAACATGAAAAAAAACATAATGGAAGACAAAGAAAAAGCTGATTTATTAAATTCTTATTTTGTTTTGGTATTTAACAAAAATGATGATGATAGTAATAAAATTGACAATAAAAATACAAATAGAGGTTGTCAAACTGATGTAGAAGAAGAAAGGGAAAAAATCTAACTTTCAAAATATTAGCAAAAAGAGTTGGAGAAAAAATTAAAAAACTAAAAAATCTAAAGTCACATGGTGCTGATGATATTGCGATCGAACTCTTGAAGCTAGGAGAGGGGGTTATCATTTTATACCTTATGTGCTTATTCAATATATCTCTAAATAATTCTAGCCTAACAAAGACTTCAAGTTAGCTGTTATAGTCCCTATTCATTAGAGCAATATTAAAAACAATTTGAAAAATTTCAGTCCCATTAGTCTCATTTTTCTCCTATGTTCCGTTAGGGAACATTAGTTCAAATAGGAACTATATAGGTCAAAATATTTGTAGTGTCCTTAATTACCAAGATTGGTTCTGCCACCATTAACATGATTTCAGGGAAGGGTTTTATTGCCTAGACATTATTTCACTAGTTCAGAACCTAGCTGAACAGCTAGATGTAGGAGGTAGAATTGATGCAGTAGTAATTGATTTTTTTTAAATATGTTTATTTAGTACATGTTGACTTATTAATAGATAAATTAAGTGGACTGGAATTGATAAAAGAATTGTATTTTGGATTAAAAACTTTTTTAGAAGAGTGGATCCAGAGAGTTAGGGTAGATCAGAAAATGTCACTTATCAGGAAGATGATATCAGGAGTTTCATAAGGTAGCATTCTTGGGTCACTATTATTTGTTATTTATGTTAACAATCTTTGCAAAATATAGTCAAAAGTACAATTATTTGCTAACAGTTGTATTGATAATAGAAAAATTAACAACAGTTCTAATATGAAGATGTTACTAGCAATCTTAATTATATTTCCAATTGAGCAGTAAAACAGGGTGTAATAAATGGTTCTAAGAGTAAGGCAATAATATTTTGCAAAAGCAGAGAATAAATTAATTTTAATTATAAACTCAATGAAGTAGAACTTGCTCAGGAAAACTGCTGTAAATACTTAAGAGTTTAATTGATATCATTGTATGATTCAGTTGAACTACACACTCTTAAAGCTTCACTTACTTTTCATAAATATATGGAACCGGTTTCGAGAACATTTAGTTCCCATCTTCAGCCAGGCTAAAGTTCAACTGTCCGATCATTCGTTGAGCTGTGGGAATGTGTATTCTGCTCTGGTGGTGGTGTGATAAACTTGTAGTTTATGTTTTCATCTCTGGCAATGTCAAAGTTCATTAGGCTGTCTTTGTATTTGTAGATGTAGATTTTCTCCCAGGCTGCTAGTTCCATAGGTCCTTGTGCTGATTTTAATAATTTTGCTTTATTTATTATGTCATGTTTTTGTGTCCAAAAATGATATGCTACTGCTGATTTCTCTATTTGCCATAGTTAACAAAAAACTCATTGATGATGCCTTAAAACTTTTGAATATACAATATATAAATATATCATTTACATACAAAGTAGAAACAGATAACATGTTGCCATTCTTAGAAATGTCAAGAAAATCTTGAATTTGGAATATACAGGAAGATAAACATGCAGATAATCACTTCAAAGCTGACAGTTTTAACCCCACAGCACACAAACATGCAGTTATCATCAGTTTAACACACCGGCAGGTTAACTTACAAATTAGCAAAGAAGAATATTTTAATGAATACAAAAAAATAGAAGAAACAGCAGTTAAAAATAGTTTTAAAAAAGAACTAGTACACAAAAAGGTGCAGAAATTCAAGAGACAAAAACATATCAAAGAAACCACAACACTTTCAGCAAGAAAAGATAAGCCAATTTTTAAAAAGTTCACATATCATCCATGAGCTACAAAAAATTTCAGAATATTCTTAAAGATTTTAATATCAGGTTGGCACCAATTAATAGATTTAATGTTAAAACTTACCGATAGATAATGTTCATGACAGATTCCACAAGAGGAAAAATCAGGTATTTACAAAATAAATTGTGCACAAAGTGAAAAAATCTACATTGGAAAAACAAAGAGAAACATAGGCACACATTTAAAGGAACATTTCAGCAACACAAAGACATGCAAATAGAGAAATCAGCAGTAGCATATCATTTTTGGACACAAAATCATGACATAATAAATAAAGCAAAATTATTAAAATCAGTACAAGGACCTACAGAACTAGCAACCTGGGAGAAAATCTACATCTACAAATACAAAGACAGCCTAATGAACTTCGACATTGCCAGAGATAAAAACATAAACTACAAGTTTATCACACCACCACCAGAGCAGAATACACATTCCCATAGCTCAACGAATGATCTGACAGTTAAACTTTAGCCTGGCTGAAGATAAGAACTAAATGTTCTCGAAACCGGTTCCATATATTTATGAAAAGTAAGTGAAGATTTAAGAGTGTGTAGTTCAACTGAATCATATAATGATATCAATTAATATGATAGCTTCACTGTGCAAGTTCCAATTTATACTTTAATTTTAACTTAAGAGTTTACTTAAGTTCTAAACTTCCATATTGAACAAATTGATAGTGTTACGAGGAAGGCATGGATAGGTTTACACTTTGTTATGAGAATACGAGAAAAAAAGTCAGTCCAAAATAAAAGGAAATAGCTTATTTATCATTAGTTTGACCCTTAATGGAGTATGGAGCAGTTTGTTGGGATCCATACAGGATATGTCAAATAATATCCTAGAAAAAAATCCAATGCAAAGCAACAAAATTCATAAAAGGTGAAAAAGAGCATAGGTACAAATATTTAAAAACATTAGGTTGGAATCACTAGCAGAGATACATAAAAAAGTGAGGATAACATCATTATACAAAGCATATACAGAACAAAATGCATGGAGGGATATCTCAACTAGGTTAGAAAAACAAGCATACTATGGTAGGAATGATCATAGTTTTAAAATCAATTGCAGTCAATAGAGAATGGATGTAGGGAAATTCTCATTTGTAAATAAAACCGTAAATGATTGGAATGAATTACCTTTATTTGTCTTTGAGAGTTGTTCTTCTCTGACAAGATTTAAAATAGCCTATAATTGTATGTGTAGAAATATTTAATTGATATAAGTAGATACGAATGTCCAAGACTGAGTGGTATAGTTACCACTTTAGCTACTCAGTCTTTAGTCATCCTCTGAAGATACCCGATGCGGAAACGGGCGAAATGTCAGGTGTTTCAACATCTTCTGGACCATGGCCAACAAGCCCAGAAAGTTAATTTTATTGGATCAACACCATCTGTGAAAGCCTAAGCATTTATATTAGATATGAATGTAATTAGTGTTCAAATTTTAAGTTTTTTCTGGACTACTTGAAATATTGTTTAACTCCTTATTGCATTTAATTGACTAGTTTTGCTTAACTTGTTTATATTATTATTCAAGTTGATAGTGTCTAGGCTCAAATATGCTGAATTATATTTTAAAAACTTAATGTATTTAATTCAGTTAATATGTGTAAAATGTAGTTGATATATATTTAATTAGTTTGATATATATATAATTATGTTGATGTGTACTTAACTAGATTTACTTATTTTTAGTTAAGTGAAATGTATTTAATTAATAACTGGCATGTAAATATGTGTAAAATTGACATGTATTTAAATTAGATTCATTGATTTAATTCTAGATTGCCATGCATTTAATTAAGTTAACTGGTTTCATTTTTCAGTATTTTCCTATAAATAATCATTGCATTTTCATTATTCTTCATTGCCACTGGGTGTTAGCCTGATTGCTGTTAATAAATACATACATTATACTTCATTCATTAAATATGAAAACTATTTTCTAATATACAAATAAAAATGGTGAAATTAAACTACTATTTTCTTTGCTGATGTGATGCATTGATTTTAATGTTCAATTCACTTTCAAAGTATCTGAAGTATTAAGATTTACAGTAGTTAGCATATATTCTACATGGTGTAAAGTATATACAGATGGTTCACTTAAAAATGGAGAAGCAGGCTCTGGAATATACTGTAAAGCATTCTCTCAATATAAACCTTTGGGATAGTATGCTAACAATTTTGATGTTGAAATAATGGCTATTAGAGCAGCTTTAGAAAATTGACTGTATAAACCTAACATAAATAAAAAAATTGTTATCTTAAGTGATGTTAAAGCAGCAATATAATGAATTACAGTTACCCTCATCATACACTATAAATGAAATAAGAAAACTATATCAAGAGTCTCAGAATACTCATCCTCACTAATAGATAAAATTAATTTAATAGATTGTTGAAGTAGTTTGGTTTTAGGATGTAAAATTATGTAAAATTTTGCATATTATGTGAGTGCATATCTGCATTTACTAAGTGTAAACAAAGAGAATTACTTTATTCTCATTGGGTTCAAATTCTCAATTGTCATATAAATCCTACTAATGTATTTGTTTATTTAATAGAAAGAAGTGGATCTCAGAAAATCAGTCCAAGCTACTGACAGTGAGGTTTTGTTGAATAAAGAACTTTATGAACTCCAAGAAATAATTTCACTGATTAAAAACACAACTCATGTCTCAATGAGCAGTGACATTTTTAATAGGTGAGAAATTATGTGTTATACTCTTAACTTAATGAAACTTTCTATTTTGCATGCCAAAACAACAACAACGATGATGATGATGATGATGATGATGACGATGACGACGACAACAACAACAACAATAACAATAATAATAATAATAATAATAATAATAATAATAATTGTTTGCAGACCATAGACTCTACACTTGAGTTTCAGTCATTGTCAGAAAATATATTGATAAGCCAAACAATTTAAAACAAGAGGCAAATTTAACTCATAAAGTAGTGGGATATTCCCATATATACTAAAACAATTACATTCAACTAAATTTTATATTCATATTTACAATTAATTTATTCTATACATACATTTATCTACCAAGCATTTAGGTATAAGAGGTCACTAGTGTTCTATCAGGAGATAAATGGGGATTTTAAAAGAGATTGATACATTAGTAAGTATAATAAGAGGAGAGAGAGGAAGTGGCATGATTTGGATTAGGAATCTGGAGTTTAAAGAGCTTTTAGAAGTAATTGTGAGCATGGAGTTTGCCCTATATGTGGAAATTTTGAAAATATAGAATATATTTATAGCACATAGTACTTTGATACAGGATATGTCAATAATTAAATTTATGCTATCAAACATACTTAACCTAAATTCATTTATAATATATAATAGATTAAATGTAAATACAAGAAAGAAGAATAATGTGATACAAATTAGTTATTAACACAATGACATGTATATGGATATTTATTAAGCTGCAGATATTACTTTACTGTGTAAAAGCATGCTCTTGCAAGAAAGCCTTTGTCGTAGTCTTAAATATATTATAATTTTCTGTATTTTAATGGCATTGGGAAGGAAATTATATATCATTATACTTGCTTGCAATAGTTCAATTTTACACATTGTAGTTCTAGTAGAAGTTAGGTGAATATTCTTATTATTTCAAGTATAATGTGTATGAATATTTCCATTATTTTTGAAAGTAAATTTTTTTTTTTACAAATGTAAGTGCCTCTAATACATAAGCACATGACAAAGTAATTATACTAAGTTTACTGAATATTGGCTTACATGAACATAGCTTCTTTTCACCCCATATAATGAGAATGGTTTGTTTTTGTTTAATAAATACATCTTTAGCTCCTGGCAAATTTCCCCAAAATATTATTCCATATTTCATATGGAGTATATGAGCATAATAAGCTATTAAAAGTACATGAAGTCTAATATTTTGGTTTAAAGTTCTTGAGGCATGTATATTCCTCCTTAATTTGCTTAGAAGGTATTCAAATATACTTTGTTTGAACAAATGAATGGAAACAATGAGCAATATATGGTAAATGTTGAAGTTAAATAAGCAAATTATAGCAAAGACAAATTAGAAATCTTGGAGAATATTTGTATAGAGCTAAGAACAAATGGTTTTTGGTCAGTGAGGAGAGAGAATCTGTATGTTTGCCTTGTGTAATTGGTTGGTAGTGGTAATGTGATTATATGTGAAGTAGATTAAAAGTTTAAATGTGAATAGATGTGAGCTAGTTAATGGCAGGAGTTCAAAAAGTGAGAATAGATTTATTGCTAATTTTGTGTGATATTTGAATTGTATAAAATATTTTACTTTATTTATTATAGTGTTCCTTTTTTTGCAGAAGGAGCTGTGTCCAAGTCCTCTGGGAACTGAGGATTGGGGCTTAGCAAACACTTTTAAATATAACTATATTTAGTTAAGTGGTGAAAATTAGTATGTTAATTAATTTTTTTTATTGGGGTGATTTAAAATTGGCCTGGGATGAACCAGACCATATTGTAATATTTGGGAATTTAGTATTATTTAAATAAATACTAAATATTAAAAAGTTTTTCAATTCTGTTTGAAACTTTTCCCTCTTTGACTTTTAATTGTTAGTGGCAGTTTATTATGCAAAATTTAACCAATAACTCTTGGATCTCTTTCATTAGCTTTTATATTTACATTTAGATGATAATAATTATTTTGTGTTCAAGTGCTTTAGTTATGGTAGTCCTTGTTTAGGATCTTGTCTTATTCATTGTTAATGACAAATAGTACTACCTTATGTACATACTAAGTTAACATTTTAGATTTCTTAAAAATATTTCTACATGATACTCTCCTGTCTACCTTATATGTGTATTTCAAACATCTTTTTTGTAAGATCTATTCATATTTACACCTCACATACTTATCCAAACCTCAGTTGCATAATAAAAATGCAGATAGATTAATACGTAATATTCTAACATGATTATATAAATTTAAATATTGTGATAATGTCCTTAATAAATATATACATGCACTTACTTTGTTACAAATGTAGTCTACATGATGTTTGAAAGTTACTGATCATCAATAATGTGTCCCAAGAAATTTATTTGATTAACCTGTTCTATTGCTTCTGTATTAATTATAACATTTAAATAAAATAAATAAAATACTTGAACACAAGCTCAAAGATCTAACTAATTCTAAATAATTGGTTAAAATAAGTAAACTAGGGGTAAACTGCACCTCCCAAAATTTTTACCTGATGTCTAGATTCTCATGCCTTTATTGCAGTAGTAAAACATAAATAAGTGCTTTAGTTTTTTTGAATATTTAATGTTAAATTATTACTTAATAAGTATTTGTAAATGGTATCTGATTATTTTGCTATAATATGGTCTAATCCAGTAAGAGGTTTACAAGAAAATAGCAGGTTATATCATCAGCATATGGTATAGTATTACAATTTATGAAGATACCTATTATTAAATAGTGAGAAAGAACAGTAAGGTAAATTAAAGTAAACAGTTGGGAATGAACTGATTAATAACAGATTAACCAGTAAAATTTAATCATACAAAATTACCAAACATTATAAAGAAATGGGAAGTTATTAGAGAAAGTGAGGAAGAAATGGGTGAGTAATTAATACCCTGATAACTCCAGTATTCCGTATATTGAATCAATAAAGAAATCATCAACTAAACTGAGATAAAATATTGGTAGAAATATTTGTAATTAATAAACAAAAATTGTATAGGGTGATAGAATGGGCATTGGCTCCTCTCTTCTAAAGAGGGAGGACCACTGGTATCAGTGGTTGGAGTGGAATCAATATCTTCAGGAGAATATATTAAATATGTTCACACTAACTCCACTTACTTTACAACACTAGGACATGTTTCCATTGCAATTGCTCGTATCATCAGCTGGTGACCAACTACTGGATTTGGTGGCTGGATCCCAAGGTTCTTCTGTGGCAGACTCTGATGGTTCAAGTAGGAATTCGCTGAGTTCATTCATATATAGAACATCAATATTCATTAAGTTTTCTATTTTTTAAGCTGAACATTTTTTCACAAGTAGAGAGCTCTATTAGGTTGTCATATTCTTTCAGCAGCTTAGGCTCTGGTTTAATTTCATCATTTTTGGTTCATAAGTGAGCTGCCACTGTGAATTTATCTATTTGTTAAAATGAATATTTCTAAAGTGTTCCTTTCTCCGGATTTCTAAATTTTTCTTTATTTTTCTAATTTATCTTTGGTTACAATCTGCACATTTGATTTCTGTTCTGTTGGTGTGGTGTCTTTTACTGTGCAACTTATAAATTTTTTATATTAATTTGTTAGCCCCAAAGAATAAATATCAATCAGAAATCAGAAATTTACAGCTGATGGAACAATGTCCTGGAAAAATGTCCTAATGTTTATAAGTGAAGTGTTATGAACATATTTAATAAATTATAATGGGATATATTATCACTCCAATGTCTATAGCTTCTTAAGTACAATTTAAATATCACACATTATGTAACAATGTTAAACATTGTAAATATCAAGTTTTTGATAAAAAATAATGTTTTACAGGTTTAAGGCTCAAATTCCTCAAAAGGACCACCTAGTGGAGACAGTGTTAAGAATGGAAAAACACTGTAATATAATGCTGAACCAGAAAAATCATGCCCAAATAATAGCATATAGTTTGGAAAACAAGCTGATTGATACTACTAAAGAGTAAGTAAGCAAACAAAATAATTTTTATCTAAAGAAACTCTATGTAGGGTAGTGAAATATCTGGAGTAATTTTAGATACTAAGCTAATGTGGAAACTTCATGTGCTTTTGTATGTATGCTCCCATATGAGGAAAGCAATTGGTGTTTTAATGCTGGATTAATAAAATAAGGAATCAATTGAAAAAGATGGAATGAGTAATGTATGGATGGAGAGAGAATGCCTAAGGAAGAGTTTTTGAAAGAAAATCAGATTATGGTGTGAAAATATGGATAGATTATAGAGTAAAAAAGCTTGCCCATTTTCTATAAGGAAATGAAGATAAATTTTGGAAGGGAGAGATATATTGAGAAGTGCAACAAAGAGGAAAGGGAGTGGACTGTTTGACTCAGATTATGATGTTAGAAATTGAGAAGATTCAGAAATAACTGTGAACAGGGGGTATGCCCCATCTGTATGGGAACTGAAGAAACAGTCTTAAAATAATACATAATTGCAGCAAATAACGTTATATGTGGTGGTCTTACAGCTTCAACAATTGGGTATACCGAAAAAATACATTTTCAAATTTATAATGGTAATAGGATTAAAAAGTTGCATTATAATGTTATAAGAGAACACACAAAAAAATTAGATCTATTAACCAATTTTTCACCGAAGCACAATAACTGTAAAGTTACAAAAATTATAGGCATGCCATGCATTTTTCATTCATTTTAATTAGACACATAATAGAGATGCAGATTGCTGATGCTGACTCGACATTGCTGAACTTTCAGATTCTCACCCAGAAGCCTGTAGCAAACAACCAAAGGGTGGGAAAGTGCATATCTTGACACATTCCTCACCTCAGCTTCAGTATCTTGTGAGCTGAGTTTAGAGAAGGTGCTGTTATAATTAGCAAGTCATATAACATAACCATTAACCATGGGTAGGTTAAGTGTACAAAATATGAAAAAATCCTTGAACAACCAGAAGATCTGAACTTCAGAACCCTCACAACATACAAAGAGATAATGGTTGTTAAGGTGAAGGAAGGAAAGAAATGGCAAAGAGTGAAATCTCATGTTAATCTGTGAAACCGGAGTGGTTGCCAAGAAAGTGGAGGATGTTTGGAAACATTCCACAATCCTTAAAGTTTCCAAGAGAATATATTAACTGGTGACTGATTATCAAAGTGAATAATATCTTGAAGAGTAAAGGAAGGGGCAATATTATTTTGGGGAAGATGGTCTGAGATTCTAACACACTTTTTAATGTCACAGTATGCAAATGCATTTCATTTGCAGCCTTTGCTTGTAACAAAACTAAGTATAAAGATCTTGTTAAAGAGAGAGAATTTTTAAATGACCAGATAACTAGCAGAAAAATGGTAATGGGTGGCCCGGATATTGCCACCTCTTGTATACTTCAAATAGAGAAGACAGAAAATGTAAAGCACATCATTTCAGTGAAATAGAAAGACCATGCATGAGTTTGGTGACATTAGAGAGCAATACTATTACTTCTTCAGGGACAGACTTAGACACTGACAATAACATTGATTTTAAATTGGATAGTGTTTCGCAGCATCAAACTAAGAAACCTAAAATGCAGAAACAAATGAAAATATCAATGTAACAGCTTGTGAAAATTAAAGACAAGACAAATGTTTTGAGTAACGGTGGTTCAGTGAACAACTGAAGATGGGAGAGATTCTCCTGAAACCAGTCTTACTTTAATGTAAGTAAGTGGAGTTTAGAGTAAAAAATGAATACCTAAGTTTAAGACAAATGTATCAGTATGCAAAGTTGCTGTTATTGTCAGTGTTGTTATGGAAGATTTTTGTATTGTGTCAGAAGAATATCCTGATAAGGTTATAGACAAAAGCAAAGCAAAGTGGAAAGTGTTAAAAAATTGGAGAAAAGTTTGTGAAAAAGTGTTAAACCATTTAGGTGTATACTTTGACAGAAGAAAAGATCAGACTCTAAAAATGATAAAGAAAGATAGAAAAAACTACTGTGAAACTAAGGCTGAAGAGCACTATGTCATCATAGAAGAACCTGGAAGTATGCATCTTGATCATGCTTCCTTAACTGGCTCAGCAACTGCAAAAAATTGCTTCAGCCATACTAAGAGAAATGGGGGAATACAATATAGAGATAGACACAGGTAATTAAATGGCAATAGGATGTGATGGAACTGTGGTTAACACAGGACTGAAAGGCGGAGTCATGTGATACATCTAGACTAAAATAGGATGTCCTATCCAGGTGTATTTGTCTTTTGCACTTTGCACCATTTATTGAGACATGTAGACAGATTCACTACAGGTTCGTCGATCTTATCAGGTCCTATTGAAAAGCTTTTTGAAAACTGAGAAGATCAGCCTATTACAAAATTTGATATAATATATTCAGAACTGCCTGATATAACTGTTAAAGATCTTAGTTCTGTTCATAATAATAATAATAATAATAATAATAATAATAATAATAATAATAATTATTATTATTATTATTATTATTATTATTATTATTATTATTATTATTATTATATTGGAAATTACCTTAACTATAGTCACTGGAAAATATGACTCAAACTTAGAAAACAAGAAACCAGGAAAACTGAGTAATGCATACTGGCTAACAACAGCATCAAGACTGTTTTGTCTCTATATTTCTACAAAAAAACCACCTGAGGGACTTAAGACTTTGACAGAATTTGCTGTGAAGGTTTATGTTCATTTGTGATTTCAGATAAAATGCAATCCTCATTTTAAAGATGATTCCAGACATATTTTTTTAGCTATTAGTCTATCCATATTTTTGAGTGATAATTAACAGACATATAGTTTATAGTGTAATATCAGTAAATGCCTTTTATTGTCTTCCAGAAAATATGTTGTTAACAATGCTAACTGATGACAGCCAAAATAAAAGATTACTAGTTGTGCAATGAATTATTCAGGCAAGAGCTCTGAAAACAGTTGAAAATAATGCTAAAGAAACTCGTATCTTCCTAAACCCAAAACCAAATTTCTTGGCTACATGCTTATAGATTTGATTGATTGGGAAGAAAACACAGCAATAGAACCTCCAGCTTTAAGTCACATCAAAACATGCAAATATAACAGATCTGTTCCAGGCATACAGAGATTCCTGCATTCCAATGCCATACTAAAGCTATTGAGAGAATTATTAAAGTTGTCAGTGATGCTGCATTATCTCATATGAAGATACAGAAGGCATACATATGGTTGAAACTCGATGCAAGAATGACACAGCTTACAACATATGAGAAGAAAAGTGAATTCTTTGGCTTGAGAAAAAGAAATTAATCATGAAATTGATTATTCATTGAATTAATATTAAAGTAAGGATAATAGGTAGATGGGTGGGTTAGGTGGAACTTGAAAGCAGCCACCTCCCCGTGGTAGGTTCTGGGTTGATGTAGCCGCTAACATATATTGTATGAACACATACCAGTTATATAATACAGTCTGAATCCACAGACCACATTAGATTTACAATCTACATCAAGTAAAGAGTCGTGAAAGACAGACATTATACATTCAGTTCCAAAGGATCTTCAAAAAACACAATATCATTTTAGCCCCTAAAAACAGTTACTCCATAAAAAATATACTAAATTCTAAACTAAAAGATGACATTCCGCAAGAGAAACAACCAGGAATATATCAGATAAATTGCAACAATTGTAAATAATCTATATTGGAAAAACCAAAAGAAACATAAAAATACAAGCAAAAGAACATATTAGGAACATAAATAAAAAACAGGAAGAAAAAGTAGCAGTGACTTGGCATTTTTGGAAGGAACAGCATAGTATTAACAGGAATCCTAAACTACTTAAAAATATCACAGGAAAAACAGAACTTACAATCTGGGAAAACGTTTATATCTGGAAGAACAAAAACTACGTTTTTAACTTTGAAATCCTGCCAAGTGACATCCTAATACAGAAGTTCATCCAACCACCACCAGAGACAAACCATATCAACATGAAGAACAAAACTGGCAGTTGACCTGGAACTGAGGATGGGAGCAATTAGCTCTTGACACTTGTTTTCCTCCTTAAATATAAAGTGATGTAAGTGTTACAAATTCGACTCAACTATATTAAATTTGTTAGCGTATTAAATATCACTGTTACAAAAGTCCACCAAACTTAACAAATTATACATTCAAATTGTTAAAATTTCAAAGTAATTGCATTTTGGTGAAAATGCCATTTAGGATCTCCAAATTTGTATACATAATAAAGAAGTCATTATGCAATTTTTTAATTACCAACTTGAATTAAAAAAAAAGTTCAACAATTTGCTACTTGTCAACAGTTGGAAGGATTGTTGTAATCCTTAAGCTCTAGTGGACATCTGATGAACCTGAAATTAGTGCTTTTTTCTCTTGAGATATTAAGTTCATTATCTGATTCTTGAATTTAGAGATATAAATGTGCTAAGTTTTGTATGCCCTTCTACTGCCTTTAACAATTGTACTTTTTCTTCAATTTCATGATTTTATGTCCAAAAATTCTTTTGATACGCAAATAACAGCTTGACTCTTTGGATCTCATAATAATAAAAACATTGCTCAGGGAATTTCTATGTTAGAAATATTATAATTATTCACCAGTGTGTTTGTAAAAATTATTGCATTGGCTGTGTTTCAATATTGGCCTTGTGTAGAACTTTGGGTTGAACCAGGACGTTGTTATCTGTACACAATTAATAAATAAATAATAAAAACAATGGAAAAGTAGAATTTTGAATATGCAGAATGGACACCCATACATAAAATTTTTGGAAAAATATGATATAATTTCACACTCACCTTTTGTTTTACAGAAAGGCAAGACAATATTCTCTTTTTCTGGGGCAAATATCTTAAATGCAAAAGACAATGAAGAAGCTGTTCTAGATATATTTGTAGATCTTGCTAAAGCCTTTGATGTGGTGGACCATGACATCTTGTTAAAAAACTAGAAGCTTATGGTATAAGAGGTGTAAATGAATGATTTGCTAAGTATCAAAAATACAGAATCCAATTTGTAGAATAAGATGGAATGCAATCCACTCCCATGTTGATCAAGTTTGGTATTCCACAAGGCTAAATATGGGGACCAGTTTTATTTATAATCTATATTAATAATCTCCGAGCATTAACTCCACCCGCAACAAATATGGTTCTTAAGTAAAAAATGTACTTATGAAGCTGTAGACAATGGAGTGGTAATATATCCTACATTAATGTGTCAAGTTGTTAACACTAACTCCACTTACTTTTTTAAAACTTTGGACTGGTTTCGAGAGAGGTTCCTCCCATCATCTGCTGCTGTTGACTAAATGCCATTATTCGAAACGGGGGATGGATGCCTGTTCGCTCCTGTGGTGGTATCTTGTGGTTCTAGTAGAAACTTGCTGAGTTCATCCAGCGGCGGAAAATCAAAATTCATTAAGTTCTTTTTATTTTTTAAAATGAAAATTCTCTCCCATGTGGATAGTTCTATTGGGTTATGAAGTTTCAGTAATTTAATTTCTGGTTTTATTTCATGATTTTTGTTCCAAAAATGAGCTGCTATTGCTGATTTGTCTATCTGTTTCAATCCAATGTTCCTAAAGTGTTCTTTTCTTCGAATTTCTAAATTTCTTTTTGTTTTCCCAATGTAGCTCTGCTCACAATCTGCACATTTAATCTCATATATTCCTGATTTTTGCTCTGTTGGGATGGTATCTTTCATTGTGCAGATGTACTAAATTTTTTATATTATATATTATATATTATATTTGTAAAAAAAAAAAAAAAAAAAAATTATACTGTGGAAGAATTCTTGGAAACTAGTTATAAAGTTATATATGGATATATGTACATAATAAATCTGTAGTTTAGTAGTAGTAGTGGTAGTGGTAGTGGTAGTGGTAGTGGTAGTGGTAGTGGTAGTGGTAGTGGTAGTTACTGTCAATAGGCTTGATGCAAGTTTCTGACACTGTCATTTTATATTTACAATAAATTTAAAATTCATTCAGCTTATAAATTCATTTATCAATAATATTAGATCTTCAGATTATGCTTAAAACTAGTACCTGTACAATTTTTTTATTTATAAGGGTAATTTGCTATACAACATTAATTCTTTAATTTTAGGAACTTTGTCTGTTAATTTCAAGTGTAGCATTATTCTATGGGAATTATCCTTTCCTCTTATATTATACCATTGTATCCAGATTTAGTTTCATGTTAATATCTATATATTATAAAGTATCAGTTAGTATAATGACAGGTTTAGTGCTTATTTTTAAAATTTTGTCTAAATCTTCTTTCTGTATGTAATTTTGGAAAGTCTGTTATGTTTTTAATCATTGTGTGCTATCAGGAATTTGAAACTATTTATTTCTGTGTTGATTACATTTTAATTTCTGTCCCAGTATAGCTGTTTTAATATCTAGCTCTATTTTAATTGGCAGGTTGCTAGTTATGCTCTACAATGTAGCAATTGGTGTTGTTTTAATGGATCCTGCTATTATTCTTAAGGACCTAGATTGTATTGTATGCAATTTAGTTTTAAGTTGGATTATTCTAAACTTAGGTATTCATTTTTTTTTTACACTAAACTCCTTTTACATACATAAAAGTAAGATGCATTTCGGGAGAATCTCTCCCATCTTCAGTTGCTCACCGAACCTCCCATCTTCAGTTGCTCACCAACTGGATCAACGGATGAGTAGGGAATGCTGGTTCCCGAAACATTGTTCCAACTTAGAAAAATATAGTGAGTGAAGTGTGTAAATAGGTTACCCATGGTGTATCATTTTAAATGTTTCCTCTTATCCCAATATTACTCATTTTATAAATAAGCTTCTCTTTCCATACTTTGTCAAAGGCATTTTTGAAGTCAACAAAGAGAGTAAACATTGTTTCTTTTTTGTTGAAGGCATTTTGAATATCTTGTGTTATATGTAAAACCTGATTGATTGGTGAATAGTGCTTTCTGAAACCTGTTTGATGGTCTGAAATGAGATTTTCAGATTCCAGATAGTAAGTGACCATTTTCTCAATGTTTTAGCAAGTAATGAGGTTAAGGATATAGGCCTATAACTGTCTAACTGGCCTGCTGGTTTGTCTCTCTTCTTAATTGGTATGATTATGGCTTTTTTCCATACAGTAAGAATGCTATCTTTACTGTTCTAGATCTTGTTGAATATGTTCAATAGTAATTTCTTGGCTCTGCACTCTAAATTCTTGTCGGTCCTGATGGTGTAGTGGTTACCATAGTGGCCTCCTATACCCAAGTTCGCGGGTTCGAACCCAGCCAGGACCGATGGATTTTTTTCGGGCATAAAAATCCTAAGTATGGCTTCCTTCGGAAGGGAAGTAAAGCCGTGGGTCACATGTCGTGCATTTACAGCACGAAAAAGAACCTCAAGCCTGAAAGAGAGGCCTCTGAGCAAAATTTGTTGGTCATTTCACGCCCTGCGTTAATTGGGATGCTGATGACCTGAGATGTTAAAGAGCGTCTATAAATAAATCAATCCAAAAAAAAAAAACACTGTAAATTCTTGATATATTCACTAGGAATTTTGTCTTATCCAGGGTTCTTTTTTTTCTTAAGAGATAATATTGCTTGGTTGAGTTCTTGAATTGTAAAGTTGTCATAAAATAGATGTTGTTGGCCTGCAAGTACCTCAGGCATATACCTTTGTAATATTTTGTTTAAATGCCCATGGTCTCTATTTAATTTATGTGCAATTTTGTAGTCATTGGCAAATCTGTTGGCTATGTCTCTATCATGATTGAAGACTTTGTTCCTAATAATAAGCGTTTTTTGTTTTTTTTTTCTGGGACACTGTTTAGTGTATTAATATATTTATGTGCTTTTGAGCTATTACTTCTTTAGTCAAGGGAACTAAGGAATTTATTAAATGACTCCTTCATAGTATTTTTTATTTCCCTGTTTAGAAATGCAGTTTTCTTTCACCAATCTCTCACTAAGTTAGGATCTTTTGTTGCTTCTGCTATATTTCTGATATTTTGAAATAATTGAGGGAAAATTAAATGCTAGAGTATTTTTATAAATTCTGGTTTTCAGGTTTACCCCTACTTCTAATGGTGCAATTTCACTGATTTTCAGAATCTATTTCTTATATTATTTAAATGGTATATACTGAGTTTTGTTGCAAAAAATCAAATGTTGGTGCCACTAGAGCAATTTTTAAATTATGAGTTTAGTAAATTTCCACTTTTAATAATTAAGTTGGCTGATTTTCAGAAATTATTTTTCTTATTTTTTTCAATGACATATACCAAGTTTCGTTGATAAAAAACAAAAATTATGAGCGCTAGAGCGATTTTTAAAGTTTTTCCTTAGGTTAACACTCATCCCCAATGGTCTAATTTTGCTGATTAACAAACTTGATGAATTGTTTTATTAATTGATGGCTATGCCGAGTTTCGTTGAGAAAAAACAAAAATTTCGGCCACTAGAACATTAACATATATTATAATTTATTCATTGTATTTTTCGTGACAAGTAAGTAGTATCAATAGAGATTTGAAAAAAAAAAAAAATCAAAATCTTTTCATTAGTACTATTACAATAGCAACATTCCTTTGGAATTTGCTAAAATGTGGTTTGAGACAAATGAACACATGGTAGTACTAGCATATTATAATTGTAAAATATGATGTATTTGTTATATTAATAAGTTATTTTGCTTGTTGTATTAATTGATTTGTTGGGATGTCCTATGGCAAACTAGGATCACAAGCTGTAGTCACTCATAACTTGGTAACCTGCTTAGCACTCAATAAAACATATTTTCTCCAAAGTCAAGAATATGAGCAGGGCTTGTAGAAAGAATAGCATACTAAGAACAAGGAGTATGTATTGGATATGCACCACTGTAGTAATACCCTAACCAATCATGAGGTTGTAGTACGGTGGAATAAATTGCTGCAAATAGTGACTGTTAAGGTGTAAAAATTGGCCTTAATTATAACTGGCAGAATTAACAGCATGCCTACAGCTGAAATGGAGACCATACTAAATATACAGTAGGGTTATTTGAATTATGGGCTGCCTGAGTACAGTTACTTACTGGGAAATAAGGTCTCTGTTGGGAAATAAGGTCTCTGTAACCAGTAAAAGATATAGTTGTCACATGTAAAGTTAGTATTTTTATTTTAGTTTTAAATTATTATTGAATACATAAAATGATGCTATATTTAAAAATTGTAATAATCATTAACCTGTGTTATAAGAAATTTTGAAAATGATGCCCCTTAGTGGCAATACATTGTTGACATCTTCCTGTATTTCATCTGTTTCTTCTGTAATTACCTGGTGGTTTAGAGTTGGTCCTGTTAGTCTAGTGACAGGTCTACAGGTCAACAATTCAAACTGCCAAGGTCAATGGATTTTTAAGTGCATAAAATTCTAAGTATGGAATCTTTGGAAGGGAAGTAAAGCTGTTGGTACCATGTCATAGATTTATGGTATATGAAAGAACCTGAAGCCTGAAAAAATAGGCCTTAAATCAATATTTACTGGCCATTTCACGCCCTGAATTGAATGGGATACTAATGACCAAGAATGTTAAAGAGTGTCCTTAATAAACCAAATAAATAAATAAATAAACAAATAAATAAACGTGGTTCAGAATATGATTTTGTCATCAAGAAAATTTATCACTTGTAACTTTGTTCCCAAGCAATTTTTTCTATCTAGAGCACAATTGCCTGGATATTTTCTTGCAAATTTCCTTACCACTTCTCTGTTAGAATCAGTTTTCACATATGTATAGTGCATAAAAACCCATTCTTTAAGATTAATTTTATGTAGTGATATACAATCAAAGACACACAATTTACATATAATGAAAGCCCAAGTAAGACTCAAACATTTGTTGGCAAAACCTTCCTCAAATTTAATACAAATTGCTACTTGCACATTCATTATATTGGCTTCTTCCAATATCCAGCTTATTTTACTTGCCCTTAGCTCAAATAACTTCACTGTACCTTCATAACACCTTTGGGTGAACATGGAAGCAGCAATTGGATCATATAGATTAAAAATTGGCAACAATTAGAAACCTATAGGATTTCAATTTGCAATTTTAATTTATTGCAGTTCAGTATGGTGTGATGCATGATTGAACCATGTTGGAATGAAGCTGCAGTATAAGATAATTTTATACATTTATAACAGATTAATCAATAAATATGTACATAATTAATAAGATATACATTACATTAGGGTTGTAGGATAAAAATACAAATACAGTTTGCATTAATCAAACATAAAAAACAGATAAAAACAGTAAGGATAACCTCTAGGTCACAATGAGTATTTGTTTAATAGATATGTGCAGTAAAATTAAAATCTTAATTATAATAAATATTCATCAATGCTATAGTATGCTTTTTATATTAAATAATTTTCCAAAACTTTTTTGAATTTAATATATTTGTTACAGGATTTGATTTCTTTAGGAAGAGCATTGTAGAGTTTTGTCGATATCCAGAAAGCCACACAAATATTTTAAAAGAGATGAATTTACTATCAGTAGTACAGATCATACAAAGTCAAATAAAGTAAATAAACTTAAATAAACATTTTGAGGTAAATATATATATAAAAAAAACATTATTAGTCACTATGGAATAATGGTAATGAAAATATGCATAGATTGGCTAAGACAAGGGCACAACCCCATTCATAGTACCAGAACCTGTCTTGGGTGTCACCAAGGTCAGTCAGAACAAAACTACTAAAATGGATGAAAGATCTTTTGGGACTCCTGAAAGTCTTTAGTGGTACAGAAATACTCAATTTGTGAAACAGGAGAGATGTCAATGTGGGCAAGTTGAGATAGCACCTTCTTATATTGTCTCCCTAATCACACTACTCCAAAATAATCTAGAGAAACTCTAAGCACTTCACTATAATTTCTGCCTATTGGTCACTTTTTTGTTGTTTCAATGCTAGGTATAAAGAAAAGAAAGCTTGCTTGTTACAAGATATTGCTAAGGAAGAGGAAGAAATAAAGAAGCACAAAGAGGAACTGGTAGAGACTGGAAAGCTGATGACAACATTACGAACTTCTCTGCAAACTTTACTAGACATTATGGAAAATGTACAAGAGGATAAACTACAGCATCTCAAAGCAAAAGTTCAACCTATAATGGAAGATGGTAAGGTGTCATAGCATTAATGACTCCTTATTAATGGTGATCTGGCAAGCTTTTAAAGAGCTGCATTCTGTATCACTGACTGCATTGAAACAAAATTAAGCTCTATTTAACTAAAAATGTTAATTGAAACTTATACAGTGATACTAATCATATAATTAAGATCATTGTATGATTGTCAAACTACACATACTATAAACATTATAAATATTCCTACATATTATAAACAAATAAGCGGACTAATAAGAGTGTGTCATTTGACTCAATCATACAATGATTTTAACTAAGCTTTATTTCTTGTTGAATTAAAAGTAAAACTTCTAAAATCATGTCAATATATTAAACTCTCTTGACATTTCATATTAAAACTTTTTTTATTAAAAAGTAAGTTGGGACTAGTTTCATGAGTCACCTGCTCACATTGTCAACCAATTGACGACTAACAATCTCTTCAAGTAGGATGTATACTTGACTGTGTGCGCTCTGGTGGTCTGTTGATGAATGTGTACAATATGTTGTCTGCTTCTGGTATATCAAAATTCATAAGTCTATGTTCATATTTTTTTATATAAATCTTTTCCCATATACTAAGTTCCTTTGGGTGCTGAACCGCTCCTAGCATTATTATATCTTTTTCTATTTCATGATTTTCATTTCAGAAATGTGCTGCTACTGCCAATTTTTCTATTTGTGTGTATCTGATGTTTCTCAAGTACTCTTTCAATCAAATACCCAAGCTTCTTTTGGTCTTGCCTATATATACTTTATCACACTCCTTACAGTTGATCCTATATATTCCTGAACTATCTTCTTTTGGTCTGGGTTCAATTTTGTTTAGATTCAGTAATTTGCCTACACTGTATCTATTTACGGGTGCCAAAGCGATGTTGTATTGTTTAAAAGTTTTTTAAATTTGTGATTGATGTGAGGGTGGTATGTGAACTTTAGATAAGTTTTTTCTTTATATAAATTACCGAGTATGGTGATTTGTTTGATTTTCTTTTTTCCTTTGAATCTTTTAATTTTTTGATCTAAGGGTTTAGTAAACAAATGATAGATCGAAAAATAAAAAGATTCAAAGGAAAAAAGAAAATCAAACAGATCACTACACTCAGCAATTTATATAAAGGAAAAGCTGTTCAAAAGTTCATGTACCACCCTTACATCAATCACAAATTTAAAAAAATATTCAAACAATACAACATCGCTTTGGCACCCGTAAATAGATACAGTGTAGACAAATTACTGAATCTAAACAAAATTGAACCCAGATCAAAAGAAGATAGTTCAAGCATATATAGGATCAACTGTAAGGAGTATGATAAAGTATATATAGGCAAGACCAAAAGAAGCTTGTATATTAGATTGAAAGAGCACTGTAGAAACATCAGATACACACAAATAGAAAAATCGGCAGTAGCAGCACATTTCTGAAATGAAAATCATGAAATAGAAAAAAAAATAATAATGCTAAGAGCGGTTCAACACCCAAAAGAATTTAGTATATGGGAAAAGATTTATATAAAAAAATATGAACATAGACTTATGAATTTTAATATACCAGAAGCAGACAACATATTGTACAGGTTCATTAACAGACCACCAGAGTGCACGCAGCCAAGTATACATCCTACTTGAAGAGATTTGTTATCGTCAATTGGTTAACAATGTAAGTGACTCATGAAACTAGTCCCAACTTACTTTTTAATAAAAAAAGTTTTAATGTGAAACGCTAAGAGAGTTTAATATATTGACATGATTTTAGAAGTTTTACTTTTAATTCAATAAGCTCTATTTGTTATTTATTATATTTTGTATGCTAAAACTTCACTAAACATTTTATTTTTTTGACTCATAATCATATGCTTTCTCAAACTTTTGTTTTCTTGTGCTTTCTCCTTTACCTTTTGTGGTTTGCTTAAAGGAGTCATCTTCTGGTGGATGACTGTTTTTTGATTTTGTGTATAAAAATTGTTTTCCTATATGACTTCCTGCTATTTTAATACTGTTATTTCCACATCTATTTTATTGTTTTTTGAGCAAACATATAAAATAAAAAAAAAAATCAGCAGCTGCTGTGAAATTTTAAAAAGTAAAGTTCTGTATAAAAAAAAAATCCAACTACTCATCGGATTTTAAAATGAAGTTCAACCAATAATAATTTTATTGCAAGCCATAGACTCCACATTACATTTTTAGCCAGTCGGAATTTATATATCATATAAGTCAAAATCAATTATAACGTGATGAGAATAATTTACATCATCAATAATAATTATTTACAAATAGATTATTATAATGATGATAATAATTATATATTTACAGCAAATATATATGTATATATACACACTCGCCCACCCACACACACACATATATACACATATATACACACATTTATCCATTAAATAGTTTTTTTAATTCAGTTTGAACTTTATCTGTTTTTGAGTTTTAATAGATTGAGGCAGTTTATTACATAAAATTTTACCAATGACTTTTGGATCTCTATCTGTAGCTTTTTTGTTTACATTTAGGCAATGATAATTGTTCTGAGTTTGATTGCTATAATTGTGTCAATCTTTATTTAGCACCTAGTAATGTTCATTTTATTTTTTGTATATATATATATATATATACTGCTGAAAAAAAAACTAGAGGAATACACGTTTAAATCAAAGTCCCAAAATAAATATTGATACAATTTAATTTTTGACAATTTGTAATTATAGGTTGAAGAACTATGCAAAAAGGAATAGGCATTCTAACAAACTTTTATTTGACAGAATTAGAAATATGAACAAATTATTGAATGATGCAGAAAACAAAATGGAAATACAAGATTACATAGTTCAGCAATCAATGTTTCCATGGTTATTTCAACACGCAATACCTAGCATGTCTTTCTTGAGCTGTGATGACTTTATGACAATTACAATTGTGAGTTCTTGCAGGTTCTGTGGCACAGCAGGACACTCACAACAAGATTTTTCCTAATTAAAAATACATTATGACAAGTAAGTGAATCATTGGGAATGTGTAGTTCATCATACAATGATATCAAGTTTTTTCCTGCTTATCCCACAAATGCTCAATTGGATTCAGTAAGACTGCATGCAGGTCAGGTTATCACCAAATTTGGCATTCTTACAGGACATCTTTGGTATTCCATGCTGTATGTGATTTAATTATCATGCATTAGAAGAAAATTAGAGTATATACTATAAGCAAAGGGTACAGCATGTTGAAGGATAATGTCATTAATGTAAACATCAGCATTCGTGCACTGTGGGTCAACAACAAGCTCTGTCTGAGACTCAATAATAATGTCAGCCCAAACCATATTCAAACTGCCTCCAAATCTGTCATGTTCAATAATGGTGGCTAGAGAAAGACATTCACCAGGACGTCTCCATACACGTGTATGACTATCACAAATCGTCAAACAAAATCTTGACTCATCTGTGAAAAGAACAGCTTCCATTGGTGGAGCTGCCAGTTCAGATGAGTTTGAGCAAATCTCAGCTGGTCTTCCTTGAGCTGATATGTCAAATGAGGGGCTTAAAAAGGGATTTTAGATCTCAACCTTGCATTTCTCGGTCTGTTTCTTACAGTCAGATCAGAAACTGTCACTCTAGTTGTTGTTTGTACATCATTTGTAGATCTCTGGCTGTAGATTTGCATCTGTGCAAAGCTGATAGGACAAGATATCTATCCTCTACCTCATTGTGTTCTTTTTAAGCCCTTGTTCTGGTCACTTCTTGTATCCACCTGTCTGTATAGATCGCCTCCAAACCCTATACATGACATGAAAAACTGTGGAGACAAAGCAAATGGAATAGCCATCTTCAATCCACGCAACTACTTGTGCGACTGATGTTTCATTCAGATGTCTCATTGCTTTGTGTTAGCCTCAGAGTACACAAAATTACAATTTCCTTACTCAGATTGCTGTTAAAAACTGTTTTCAAAAAAATAAGTTGAAGATTACTCACTTTGGTTTCAACATTCTTGAAACTTTCTTAATTTATTCAGAGAAAAACTAACAAATCCTAGAAAATCATTATTTTACTTTTAAACGATACTTCAAAACATAACATCTGACTGTCTAAAATTACATTGTATCAATATTTATTTTGGGGCTTTGATTTAAACGTGTGTTTCTCTAATTTTTTGGAGCAGTTTATTGATGATTTATCCCAAATTACAAACTGCAAAAGTTTTTCATATGCTATGATACTTCTTTATTATTCTGGCACAGATCCACTACTTCTGTGGTAAAATTGATATCCAATTTCTCAATGAATATATTGCAATATTTAGATGATAATAACCTAAAAATTATTATAGGCAAAACTAAAGCAATACATTTTCAGTGCTCGAATAATAAAGAAAAAAAAATGATAATGACATCTTCTTGATAAATTTAATGGGGAAGGAAATCGATCAAGTTATCTATACTAACTTCTTAGGGTTATATATTGATAAAAGTTCCATATGACCAACATGTGGATCAAGCATGTAAGAAGGCGAGCTCTGGACTGTGTCTATTAAGGAAACTTTCTCAATATTTAGACACTTCCATTCTGAAAATGGTGTACTATGGTTTGGTTTACTCTCATTTGCACTATGGAATTGAAATTTGGGGCAGTACTAGCATAGGCAATTGAAAAATAATCCTAGTTTTACAAAAGTTTTAAAGAGGCATCTACAAGCTAGAACATCATGAAAAATTTTTTCAGAGAGAAAGATTTGCTAACAGTTGCCTCCTTGCATGTATATAACATTATTCTATTTATGGAACATAATATATTTTCCACTAACTGTAACAAGCATATTTACCACTACAGCACTAAGGGGAAAGAAAATTTCTATAGAGTGAATGTAAATAGAAAAATGACTGATCAGAATCCATTTGTAAAAAGAGTTATATTCCATAACAAGTCACCGAAGTCTCTAAAACTGAATCTACTTCAATCACAGACTGTAGTCATAGACATTAATGTGCACTATGTAAAATAAACACAAACAATGTGCTGCCCATCATGATAAAAATAATATCATTAATCATAACAACATGGCAAAAATCCTAGGTTTTTATATTTTTTTAGTTATCTTTATTTATTTGAATGCTAAGAAAATATAACTACAAGTGGTCTCCATCTATCTGGCTCAGTCCATTTTAGATGTACCCCTCACAATTACAATTTTTTTACAATAATTGATGATATACTAATGCCAAATAAACAGAATACAATAATTCCAAATAAACAGAATACAAACTGTAAAATATAGTGAACTTTTGTAACAGTGATGTCAAATATTAACATTTTAAAAAAATTGAGTGGAGATTATAACATACACACCACTAAAATTCAATAAAATGGAAGAATAAAATTCAATAAAATGGCTCCTGAAACTAGTCTTCCATTTGATTGAATTTTAGTGGTGTGTATGTTACAATCTCAACTCAATTTTTTTAAAATGTTAGAATACAAATTATCACTTCTATAGTAGCAGACCCCAGTCCCTGGTTCATCAGCATAATGTACTGGAATTCCAGGGGACCCAACCCTTACCCAACCCCAGGTACCAAATTAATATCTAACTTACTCTGTCTATACCACTATTTTATCGACTATATACTATTTTTTGTGAGAGTTTTCTTCTTCTCTCTTCACTGTCCCTTTCCACTTCTTTTTAACTTTAAATAAATACTGACCCACACTCCTGCACTCTTTCATGAATTTTCTCGTTGTTGTTTTATTATCCCTTTTAAATTTTACCTTAATGAGTTCATTTCTCCAGTTTTCAGTTTACGTACAATCAAATGCTATATGTTCTAAGTCTTCTTTCCCTCCACATAATGGGCATTCCCCTTGTGTAAAACCTCCTCTTTCACCTTTTAACTTCCACACACCTGCTCTCGCTCATGCAGGTGTTTATATAGACTCTGATCTAGAATGACACAGTCAGGTAACCCACATATGCAATAAAATATTTTTTCTGATTCACACATTAAAACATTTACCAAAAGATCTACCTCTTAATCTGTAAAATAATCTCATTCAAGTGCTTGTTATCCCTCACTTTGATTATTGTGATGTATTTCACTCTAATCTGAATATTGGGCAGATCGACAAATTGCAACACATTCATGATGCCTGTGTTCGTTTTCTCTTTAACACTCGTAAATTTGATCATGTGACTCTCCTATGCAATCAACTGTCATGGCTACCTCTAAGAGATCTTAGGACTTTCCATTTAATTAAGCTCATGTTGAGAATCCTCTGTGCTTACACCCCTCATAATATCGCTTCTCACTTCATATACATCCCTACCTCAGACCTGGAATATGACTTTATTGTCTATCTCTCATCACTGAACACATTTCTATTCAAGCTTGTTTAACATGTCACTGCCCAGAATCTGGAACTCTGTTTATCATGAAGTCAGAGATTATTTGAAAATAAAGCAATTTAAACATAGATTAAATTATCATCTCAACTATAGGAATCACAACAGCTAGTCTCTTACTTCTTCTTCCTATTATTTTTCTTCTCCTCCTCCTTCCTCCTTTGTACTTGAGAAAAATTAGTGAAGAGAAAGTGGAATACTAGCACTATCTTTATCAACTTTCTAACTATATTAAAAATATGTAAGCTTTATATACAGTATATATTTTTAATTTGACTTTTTTCCTGTCCTGTATTTTATGTAACTATGTATATTACTCTGTATTTTCGCTTGTTTTATTTACCTGGTAGAGTGAAAGAGAAGGCCCCATAGCCTTAACTCTTAGAGGGGAATAATTTCAAAATAGAATTAAAAAAGTGTTAATGAACTAATGCTTATAAAGAATAGATGAATTATAGTGTAAAGCAAAATAGTGCTGCATGCTTGTTTTGGTAGTGATATTTTATTTTTTACTGGTTGAGTGGAATGAAAGGCCCTAAAGCTTTAACTCTGCCAGTATATTAAAAAAGAAGAACAAAATGACAGCAAATAGGATTATCTTATATACATATAATGAGATTATTGTTAACATTTTAGATTTCTTAAAAATACTTCTATATGAAATTCTTCTAACATGTGAATAAATGAATGAATTTATTCACATTATTTATTTATTTGCTGTCAATAGTCTCGTGTATATAAGTTTCTGATATTGTCAAAATCTAGAGCTAACAATTAGTGTGTATAAGTTTAAAACATTAGTCAAAATAAAACAGTTAATAATATAATTATAAAGAATAGCATATGAAAAGCAAGGTTAACAGAATCAATATACCAATAACTTATCATTAGAATATTTTTGTACATAGTTGCAAGAATTAAAGGAAAATTATACATTTTCATCTAAAATTCACCTACCATATAGAGGTATTTCTCAATCATAAATTCTTTTAGCTCTCTTTTAATTAATCCCCTTTTTTCAATTTTAGAGTCTTTGGTAGTTCGTTGTACAAGCATAAGCCTTTGATAAATGGATTTCATTTTCATGCTTTTTTGTGTAAGGCGATTTGATGTAGATTAGATGTGAAAGTGTTGCTGTCTTGTTAAATTTACTTTTATATTGTTATTTTCAAGATATGGCGGTATGACTTTTAAGGAGTCTGCTATTAAGTGTTTCACACACCTTATCCCTAAGTAGTTGTAATGTATCATCTGCATATGAAATACTTTACAATTTTTAAACTGAGGGATATCATTCACATATATGATATGTTTTGATTCCATTACTCTACACAATATGCATTTCTTTATGAACATGGCATATTTTGCATGATACAGCAAGAGGAGTTTCATACCAATGTGAATAAAAACATTAACATCATTATACTGTGTAATCTTTGGTAATTATTATTTTAATCACAAGTTTACAAGGAATACTACATAAGGATAAAGTTTTGCAAACAAACTTGTAGTGTAAATTTCATTATTTACTCACTTACTCCTCCCTCCCTTTTTGCCACTTGAAAATCAAGTGAAAATCAAGAGAGGAAAATTATATGGTGCATACATTTCGGAGAAAAGTGGAGGAAAAACTTTTTCAATTAATAGATATAGGCATATGAATGGACAAACTAATATATGTATATCCTATAGAATTTATACAGCTCATCTGTGGGTGGAACAGATGAACTCAGCAAGTTTCTATTTGAACCATCAGAGATTGCCAGAAGCACCTTGGGATCTAAACATCACATTGAGTAAGAATAGCTGATGATGGGAGTGATTGCTCCCGAAACATGTCCTAATGTTTTATAAGTGGAGTTAGTGTGAATTTATTTGATAAATTTTAATAGGATATATTATTACTCCAACCACCTCCTTGGTCCAATGGTTAGCATTGCTGATTGCTGACTAGGAGATCATTGTCAATGAATGGTGTTTAAAGCCCGTTTTAACTACTGAGGCACCACAGGCGATGTACACTGATAACACATGATATGAAATGATAAATAGGGAAAGGATTTTATTTAAGGAAGGAAACGTTCCAAGCCTATGTTTGGGGTACCTCCCCTGCATTTGCCATTTATGAAGACTAAGAAAAACCTGAAAAAACCTCAGTCAGGAAGGACGGTTCTGGTAGGATTTGAAAACCTCAGACCTCCCACTCATGAGCCCGTGCCTCCCTTGGCCACCCATGGTGGTCTGATGACCGGGAGGCTCAGGTTTGATTCTAGTACCTCATTAGGAATTTTTCTAAATTAGGGGTCTGGAACAGGGTTCACCCAGCCTCATGAGGACAATTGGGAAGTTGTCTGATTAAGAAGTGGCATTCTTCGATCATAAAAGCCACATGATAGGTGACCTGCAGAGTACTGGCAGGCTGATCACATGCCCCCCTGCAACTGCTCTCTATCAATGAAGTCATAAGATAGAGGTAGAGGAAGCAGAGGTTGCCGTGGCAGTTCAAAGCTTACACTGGGCTGTAGTGCCAAATGAGAAAGAAAAACATATTACTACTCTATTGTCTATAGCTTCCTAAGTTCAATTTAAATAATATGTGTATATCAATTACAGTAACTAAATCACTCAAATTTGACTATTTTTTTTTTTTTTACCAATTTGCTTCGTCATATTATAAAGAATGTTGCCTTCATCATCAGCATGAATTCACTGTCAGTTTTCCCACTTGGGATCTAAATATCTTTCTATATATTTGATTAATTTGGAGATGACAACATTGTTTGCAAATTTGCATTTGAATTGCTGAATTCAATTTTGGGGCACCCATCTAACACTGATCTTGTAATGTAGATGAAAGGTGTGAAGCACGGTTAATATTGAAAGCCCTTGCAGCTATTTCTTTTGTCTTGAGACACCTGTCACTCAGAAAACTTCTCCTGGACAAGGGAGATGTGTTTCAACACATCTACTGGCATACCCTCACTGGGCCATCTTCAAGACTGTCTCTGCCCAAACAAAATAATTTTGAGCACTCTTTCACGTAGAACAAGAAGGGGAAGAACCATCAAGGCTTTGTTTAGTATCACTGTAACTTTAACTACAGTTAAAATTTAATCAATGTTTCATATTTAGTTTTGAACATCATGCTGCATGCAACATGTCTGACTTAAGTGAGCTTCTTCAGGCAAATGAATAGCATAACTGGAAAGGAATTACAGTGTTTACACTTTGAAACATGTGAGCATCAGATAGCATGAGCATCACAACAATGAATTATGGCCTTCTATGTCAAATCATATGTTGTGAACTTTACCATACAGAAAATTCTGGTATACTGCATATCCCATCTATTGTAGAATGTAGGTTTTCACAGCCAGTGTCAATTATGTAAATTGAGTCTTCCAGGCTGTAAGGCCATGGTCCAGTGGGATTTCTCTCCTTCATCTTCACAGAAATTTCATCCACAACTGCAGTGGACATCTTCAGTGTAGTGCTGAACATAATCTTTTTGGAGATGAGGCAGTGACTGACTAGTTGATGTTTGATTGGTTTGCTTGGCTCAGGGGGTTGGATCTAAGTGGGAACTCATTCCAGTGGTGTATTGGTTACTGATTAGTTCACATAGTTTCTTTGTCTTAGTATTTTGCAAAGCCAGATACCATACTGAATGTAACTTTAAAGTTAAAGTTGTTTCTATGCTTATAATTTTCCTGTAGAAACAACTTTAAGAGGAAAAAAGAAGCTCTAAAATTGTATTCAGCATGGTACCAGCTTTGCAAAATACTAAGATAAAGAAACTATGTGAACCAATCACTAACCAACACCTGCTGAAAACAACCATGGGCTCCAGCTTAGATAACCCCCTTAGCCAAGTGACCAATCAGAGCTCAGTTCCATAGGCACCCTCACTATTTCCATCCAGCCACTCACTGCCCTGATGTACACCGCAGTCATGGACGAAACTTCTGGGAAGATGAAGGAGAAGAGTCCCAATGGACCATGGCCTTACAGCCTGAAAGACTCAGTTTAGATAATCCTTTCTATGTTTAGGCTATAAGTATGTATACAAATGCAATTTTCAATTACTTTACAGCAATGTGTCTGCAAAAGCCTAAAACCAAAATCTTTTTAAATTTTGCTCTAGACTTTCAACTTTATTTGAAAAAATAATTTTGATTTAAAATTGCTCAAGACAACCTTTCACAAATTCCTGTGAAAACAAGCAAATAATTAAGTGTTAAATTACTAACATTAAGATGATGTTTTCTTTTGATAGCTCACGTGATCATGAAATTGGCACGAATGAAGTTGAGTACACTCATTAATCTGGTCCCCCCTGAAAAGGAGCCAGACCAACAAACTGTAGACAAAGCTAAAACAACATTCCAGAAGAGCATAGCAGAGAAAATCACTAGAGCAGAATATGAGACTGAAGAAGAAGTAGACTTTTGTAAGTAACTTTTAATACTTGATTATAAAGAGTGTTCCAGACCTCTAGAATCAAAATAATGCAAATGAAAGATGAGTCTAAACTTTGTATTTTAAGATAACTACAGGTTGGAATTCCTATTTCAGGTGCTATTGGCTCTTGCATGAGTATGAAGATTGCTTATGTAAGCTTCTTTTGTTTTTATAACAAACAACTGCCTGTTGGTCAATGTTTGATTGTGCCAATATGCAACCCAATACACAATCTCCTCTTATGTTTTGTAGTGCCATTTTTATGTTTTTTTATTATTTTTTATTTTTAATTCCCTTCCATGCCACCACTGTTCACTTGGCTTTGTGGGATGCTCCCCCAGCCTGGCAAGAGAGTAGCCAACTTCTGAGGTTAGGATGCCTGGAAGGTATGGCTACATTATCTTAGGGATAGCTGCCAGGGCATATTCACCTTAAGACCAGGGGGAAAAAAATGCTGAAAAATGACAATCAGGCATTAAACCTGCCATGTAGGAAGCATTAGATCTTTGGGATGGTCTGTTGTTTTAATGTGTGTACCTGCTTTTGAAGATGGAGTGTTACACAATATAGGTGCTGTCAGACATGCATTTAATGTATATGTAACAGAATGCAGTGCCCAGAAAGCCAAAAGCATATGCAGAAAAAAGTCTCTTAACAGATCTCATTCAATTTTAGAAGACATTTATTATGAGAGAGAGGGTTGTTGAAGCCACAGAGATTTGAACAGGGTGCTAGACAAAGAACTCTTTGCACTCCAGGGATTGAGCAGATAATATTGGATTGCATATGCATACTTCAAATAGTGTATGATGAGTACTGAAGGACCAGCAATTACACCCCTATCACCAACTAATGGTGCAAGCATTGGAACCACATGATTTTACATACAGTTCAGTTCTGTCAAAGGCTTTAGTGCTATGCTACAGTACCGAATTTCCTACATTTTGTGCTATTTGCAGATGAAGTCTGTTTTACCTGTGATGTTTTCAACAGTCTTGTCTGGATACCAATAGTGATTCTGTATCAACTTGTGGACTGGACCTTATATAGGGTGTCTCATAATGAAAGCATTTTTAAATTGAGCCTCTGTCGATTTGTTAGATTTCCGAACTTGAAATTTAACAGAAATAGACTGTCATTTGTTGTATTGCAATTAATGATTATCATTTGTATTGTTATCTGATAAAATAGAGCGATACACAAAGGATCAATGCATCCAGATTCTGAAATAGCATTTTAAGTATGGTGAATGCAGAGTCCATTCTAAGACAGTATAATTTTTGGTAGACAAAATACGCCTAACCTGTCAACAGTGCAGAGATTAGTAAGGGAACAGGATTGACATAGAACATCAAATCACCTGGACATTCTCGTCAATCAGTATGTTGCCTCATCAGACAGAGTATTGCTATGAGCCCAATGAAGTCAATTTGCCACCCTTCTCAACAATTAATCATTCCAAGAAGTAGTTTGCAGCAAACTTTAACAAAAGTTTTGCATATACTCCTTTTAAGATTGAACTAATACAAAAGCTGAAGCCTACGGACCATTTGCAGCATCGAGCACTTATCTCTCTCTTAACGGCAATCAAAATTGGCCACCGAGATCATGTGATATGGCACCATTTGACAATCTTATGTTTATGTGGACAATCCACAAACTATCCCTTAACTCAAGGCAGATATTAGTCATGTCATGAGTGAAATTCAGCCGTAACTTTGCTCTAAAATCATTAAAAATTTTGTCAACAGAGTGAAGGTATGCTAACGAAGTAGTGAAGAACATTTGTTTAATGCTTCGCTTCATGTTTAAAGGAAATGTTTGTGCTTCATATTGACTTGATAATATTAGTATTTTCAAATAAATATGTATTTTATTATTAAAATAAAAATTGTATTCATTATGGGACAGCGTATAGTACCTTGTTTCCTGATGAACCACATTACCTAGATGTGCTACCAGAGTAATTGGACTCCACACTTTTGATGTGATGCCTGCCACTTTGATGGGTCTGTGAAAACCTGGACAAATTCCCTCCATTCCTCAGCATCTTTTCTGTGTAGACACATCAGGTATTTGGTATGTGAAACCCCAGAGGAAACTGATAAGGAACTGTTTCATAAGATCCTAACAATACATCAGACACCTGAGATATTTGAGAGTTATGTGCCATTGTGTGCATGTACTGAGGTCATCACTCCACACAGTTGCTATGACCTGTAAGTTGTTATGGATGCCAAAAAATAAAGCAGCTTACAGAACTGTTTCTGAAACTTATTACTAATTTAAGACTTCATAGCACATGAAACAGTGCTTCCCTATTTCAAAATACTTAGTTTAGACTCATCTGAGATACACTGTAGATACATTAGTGCCTGTCTTAATTTTTGTTTTTTGACATCAAAGTTTTGAACACACATCCACCAGTTATGTTTCTATATGTGTACACCCTAAGACACAAAATAAATAAATAAATAAATAAGAGCAACAGTCAGAAACTAAGACTGATTCAGAAAACATCTGAAGGATTTGTTGATAATGGACTCATGATACATCTTTTAATGTTGCCTTCAATTCCTTGTTTTAAGTTATGCCATAAACAGGAAGTGCATTTGTTGGGCCATATGCTGTGATGGATGTGTGTACAAAATCATGTGTCTAGTAAAACTACCTAGGGTTGAATTCTTGTTATATTTGAATGATTGATTTGTTAGATTTCGTGAATAAAATTGTTTAATACAGGGCAATAATAATCATCATTTTTAAAATACTGTATTTGCGTGAATCTGATGTGCACCCCAAATTTGAAACTTACAATCATAAAAAAAGAGTTTATGTTGATGTAATGTGCATTAATGGAAGGATAAATATATTTAAATTTATTTTATACAATAATGAATATGTACATAAACTCACAACAGAGAATTTATAAATGGACCATTGTTATGTTAACATTGTTAATAATTGAGAGAACATGAAATACAGTAAATATACATTTGAAATGAGCAGAATATTACAAATAGTTATGGGCTTGACTCACCATTATTCACTAATGCTTTAATAACTGGAATTCTTGGAGGTGTCTACATCAGAAATAAATTAATTTCCTTTTTCCTCATCATTCCAGAGCATGTCATCTTTACTGTCATCTAAAGCATTTGAAATGCAGCATTTCTTGAATGCTTTTGCATCATTGGTACTTCAATGCTTTTCCAGGTAGCAAAACCCCAGTGTGCAAAGATTTATGGTGTAGCACACTTAATTTTTCCCGTTAGGATCAATTCGTGGTTTGGTTCACAACCATTTTTCATATTCCTCTTGAACATAGCCCTAGAAAAGTTTATTTATACTAACATCCAGGGGCTGTAACACAGGTGTCATTTCTTCATGAATAATAACAAGGTAACACTCCCTGGGCTGATGTCTTCTTTTTTACATCATCAGTGAGATGACAATGAAATGCATCCAGACAAGGCATTGAAGGTGGATTGGAAAGTCCACTGGGGTAGGATTCCCCACATATTTTGAAGCCAGTCAAGCATTAATGATTTACTCATCCACTCCTGCACTTCATGTCAAACAATGACGTCAGCAGGGAACAGCTTTTTATTCTTAGGGGTTTTGGGGCAAGTTTTCTGCTTGAGGATTATGAAAGGGGGAAGTATGCACCCATCTGCTTTGATTGCCAACATTAGTAACATGCTGTTTTTGCACCCTGATATTTTGATGGTAACTTCCTTTGTCCCCTTATCAGTAATGGTGTAGTTTAGTATCATATCAAACCAAATTGGCATCTGGTCAGCATTGCCTGTTTGCCCCATTGAAAAACTCCTTCCCTTCCAAAGAGTGATGACTTAGTGCTGAAATGTTTATAGTTTTTCCTGAAAATGAGCAAGAAACTTTTGGCATATTGTTGTACAGCATCGTATAGATAAGCATGTCTGCTTCATAAAACGATTCACTCATGGCTAGCCTTCAACTCTTGTTTCAATATACCAAGAACTTCAGCCACCTCTTTTACTTTATTTCTTAAGGTGTCACTAGCGACAGATTGTCCGTTTTTTTCTCCTTTCATGTACAAATTTCAAAACTTTTTCTTCAATGTCAGGATGTCTTCCTTTGGGAGGACCAGTGGATTTCTTTCTACTAGCTTTAATTGCAAATAATACCAATTTCTGTTGCTGCCACAAGCAAATTTTTTCATCAAAGTGAGTTTCAGAAAGCTGTCAGATATCAGTGATTTTATACTGTATATAGACAGAGCTTATCAAAAGTGACTAACTAATATTATTTGTAAATAACATGCATCTCTCATATTAGACATCTCTTAATACGTGATTATAAGTTAATAAGAAACTATAGATTTTGTGTTGCATAAATTTAAGTTTGCTAATAAAGCTGCCACTTAATCATTAATTTATAGTCAATACAGTTTTATAAAAATAATAGATGCAAATATCTTTGAAAATTTCAAACTCATTCTGTTAAGATCTGTAAACAGAATTTATATCCCATGTTAAATATCTGTTTATTTTAATTATAAATTAATATTACATTAAGCAACTGCAGCTCTAGGACATGTCCTGTATCATGTAAAATGATCAAAATGATGAATAAATAAAATGTTGCTCTGAGCTACATTGAACTCTATTCCTGCCTTTCCACTACCATTTTTTCGATGTAAAGAATTACTTTATGCTTCAAAGTAGTATTATAAGATGTTCTCTGTTTGTCTTCCATTTCGTGACTACCTTATTCAAATGCTCTATACAATAATAGGCCATAAATAAATGTAATGAAGTTATTGGGGACTATGAAATGGATTTGCACTGGAATCTAATGGGCACCACAATTTTAAATACTACATTTGGACAAAAAGGTGCACATTAGATTTGCATAAATATGGTAAGTGGCATTAATATTACAAAATGAAAAACTAAAAAGAAAATATAAGATTATCTTAATATCAGATGTGTAAAACCTCTACTTTTACTTTATCCTAATTCTTTGGTTATCACTGGCATTGGCACGTTCATGCAGATGCACCTTACAGAAGCCACAAGGTAGCCATTGCAGGCTATTATTTGTCTCAAGCTTGAAATCAGTATATCTGCACTTATCCAGTTAAGAGTTTGGTGTACACTACTCTGCTTGAAGAAACAGACAGCAATCCCTTGCAATTAAGTCTCTGTAATGAGAAGTAACTGTGTCAAGCTGCACAGCCCTATGTAATTTGAATGCTGCTGGGCTTTTTGCTTGAACAGCTGCTAAGAAGAAGCACCCTAAAGATGATTACAAATTACTTCACCTCGCTTTTGTATAAGAAAATATCAACCACAACTGGAATACGGTCATATTCACAAACAAGGTGGCATTTTTATCTACAAATGGGGGGAGAATAATCGTCCACTGTTCCATGGAAAACCTGATAGGATGCTGCACGGTATGTGACTCAACTGTATGGCCAAGGTTGTGTTGGGATGGTCTGGGAGTGTTGTGGTGGTTTGACGACACTAAACAGCCATCATATAAAAACATCATTAAAAAAATTATGATTCTAAACTTAGGTATTCATTTTTTTACACTAAATTCCATTTACTTACATAAAAGTAAGACGCATTTCGGGAGAATCTCTCTCATCGCGGTTTGGTGAGCAATTGAAGATGGGAGAGATTCTCCTGAAAAGCATCTTACTTTTATGTAAGTAAATGGAGTTTAGTGTAAAAAAATGAATACCTAAGTTTAGGATATATTACCACTCCATTGTCAACAGCTTCATAAGTACAATATTTACATCATGATTCTTTCTGTGAGGGTGAGCAGCTTGATGGAATCATTGAATTCCAACAGGATAATCATTCTGTCCACAAACAAGTTTTAAACTGGTTCTTGCAGGTGGAAGTTATCACAACAATTGATTGGCCTACTTGCTCACTAGATTTTAATCCTGTTTAAAACTGTGTGAAGAGAAGTAGAAAACAGTGATAGAGTTAAATTTGCCTGCAGAACACTCATAGCTAGGGCAAACTGCTGGATCATTAGCATTTTGCCAAGATTTTAACACTTGTATTTCTTTTAAAATGCAGTTTTTATTGTATTTTAGTATTTGTAATTTGCTTGGTCAAAAATGAATATACAAGCATGGATTGATAAGTCTGATAAATTTAAACAAAATGGCAGGAAATTTTGTTAAGTAGTTTGACTGTGGTTGCATGATTATTTTAATGGCTTTGTTCAAATATTCAAACAGGTGCAACATACAGTTTTTTGTTGGCAGCTGTCTTATATAATTAATATAACTTGTAACGGTGAGAAAGGAAATATAAGCATGTATATTTATTGTAATTAATAATATTATAGTAATGTAAAATAAAATGTATTATCCAAAGTTATTATGGTAATGGAGCATACAGATGAATCCTTAATAATAAATTATAAGAACATATTAAATATGTTCACACTAACTCCACTTACTAATGTTGTATAGTAGTAAAGTTAGTGTAAACATTAAAAGAATAATTGTACTTACAAAACTATACAATGCAGGGGTAATATATTCTACATTTAAGTATTTAAACTGTTCACACCAACTGTATTTATGTAACATTGGACATGTTTTGGAAGCTATTTGTTTCCATCATCAGCTACTTACCAACTACTCAAACTGGTAGCAGTTAGTTCCTACTAGAACCATCAGAGAACTCCACAAAAGCATCTTGGGATCCTAGTTCAGGTAGTCGGTCAACAGCTGATGATGAAGCAAATAGCTTCAGAAACATGTCCAGTATTATATAAGTAAATTGAGTTAGTGTTAACAGGTTGAATGCATAAATGTAGAATAGTGTAAAAATATTTAATACACACATTCATATAGGATAAATGATCTGTGTTTAGGATGGTATTCTGTCCTTATACAATGGACTGTGGCTGTCCTTGATTAATTTCATCCTGAAGAGATGTTCTGACGCAATCATGCCCAACAATTAAGTAGAAATGGACAACTCCATAGTGGCAATCTATAAGTGGATAATAGAAAATGTTTCTTGTATTTATGCCGAAAATGACTGGAAGTTATTAATTATTATTAGAGAAAACCTATTAGCAAATCTAAAGTGACTTGCTTTTACAATGCTACATATAATTTAAATGGTTCTTTACAGTGATGGATGTGCAGGAAGCAGATGATCCTGAGGTTATCACCAGAGCTGACATCATACTGCGTAGTAAAAGGATTGTTGCTCAAAATGCTGTGCCAGCATATCTCAGAAAATAAAAACAGCATATACTTTGTTAAGGCATTTTTATTGTTAACCAATTAAATTAAACAAGCATATTAAACAACAAACAGTTCAATCATCAATCAACACCTGCTTTCAAAGCCATGAATTTATTATGCATGCTGATTCCTGTGTCATCACTGTCAGACTCCGAGTCTGAACCTTCTGCATCACTTCCTTCACTTTTCTCTGCTTCTACTGCAGGTTTCTTCTCACTCTCAGATTCTTCTTCAGATGACCAAGTTATTTCTGATTCGGTACCTGAAGCTTGCATGCTTTTACTTCTTGCTTGTATCCAGTAAACTTTCTCCACTTCTGCATGGTTCTTCCAAAATTCTGAAAAATAATAAGCCAATGAACATTAATTAAATTATTATATTGAATTTCACAAAATTCCTGAGATTGTACACATAACAGTGGAAAAATACATGAATTTTCATACATTTACATACCTGGAGAAAAAGTTATGATACTTTCTTGACTTTCACGTCTAGTGTAATTATTGTTAAAATTACAACTCCTGAACTATTATGCCTTGATTGATGGTATAGTTTAGAACCAAAGCTTTTTGTAACTGCTTTGGTTCTAAACTATGATATCTGAATCTTAATACTAATCGTGTTGGGCTATAAAACCTAAGTGTACCACAAGAAAACTAAGACCAGCCTGCCTAAGGTCTTTTGGCTCTTCCTAGATGATGATTACTCATGGTCAAACAATTCTTTTATAAATAAAACCTGCTTCTGAATGAACAGTAAGCTTGGTTGATGTAGATTTCTGTGAGGTTGAGGTATTCTATTACTTCCCCAGATTGTGATATTGAAGATAACTTTTTTTTTAGAATAAGAGCAATTTTTTTTTCAGGGGAATACTAAGAAACAAAGAGATCACATCAAAAGAAACCAGCTAATACTGTGCTTGATTTTTTTCTACGAAGTCAAATGTAGAATTAAATGTGTGGGAAAATTAATTCATACAAAAAAATAAAGAAAAACAGTTCATTTCTATCTTCCACGCAACAATAACCTCATCCTCATATTCATCTGATCTACAGAGAGTTCTGCATATCATGCTGGAAAATTGCCGGTGAATTCATATTAATGATTAAGGCAATGACCTTTGAACCATGTCTAAGTAGATACTGCCACAAGTGGCCGAGGTTAAGGCGCGGACTTGTGAGCGGGAGGTCTGGGGTTTGAATCCCACCAGGACTGTTCTCCCTGACTGGTTTTTTTTTTTCCAGGTTTTCCTCAGTCCCCATAACTGGCAAATGCCGGGGAGGTACCCTAAACTTAGGCCTGGAATGCTTCCTTCCTCAAAAAATATCCTTTCACAATATATCATTTCATGTATCATCAATGTCCACCACCAGTGGTGCCTCTGTAGTAAAAACGGGCATTAAACACTATTCAAAAAAAAAAAAAAGTCTAAGTAGATGGGTAAAAATTACTTTTCAGTAATTCCTTATCAAAATTATTAAATAATAATAATAACTATTATTATTATTATTATTAATTTCACTGTGAGAGCTCAAAACGATTTTTTTTTTTTTTTCCCCTTATATTTGAGGTTAATGAATATGCCCTTACCTCTAGCACAGAGTTTTGCATCTTGGCCAAGAATGGCTACCCCTTCCCATTCACAGCTTGCCTCTTGCCTTACTGCCTGTCTATCACCAGTTTAAATTCATTTATGACGACTTTATAGCATATTTTTGTGTGTAATTTTATTATAAATACAAATCAGCTTGTCATGTTTGTTAGGAATTTATCAGGAAGTTCCTTGGGCAATTGCCTCCTTCCAGAATTGCAATCATCTTGTGAATAAATTAAATACTATAATGTAAAACAAATACTTGTGAAGGCATATAAGATGACAGTGGCACAGATCTTGAATATTTTTTACAAAACAAAATCACTACCAAAATTAGCACAAGTTGGGGTTTCAGTATCTTCTGCACATACAGCAACAAAATTCATTTGAGAACTTTTGAAAAATAAGACATTTTCAAAAAATTTTGTTGGAACTCACACAGTGAAGCTTGTTAAATGTACATTATAGCTAATCTGTTGTCTAACACACTCTTATGCTTCACTTACTTTTAAATACGGTGGGATCGGTTTCGAAGATGGAGAGGATGTCTCTTAGCAACCGGTCCTACCGTATTTAAAAGTAAGTGAAGCATAAGAGTGTGTTAGACGACAGATTAGATATAATGTACAAGCAACAAAATTGTTTAAACTCAAATCTTACAAATGTACATATGTTCACTATCTATGACAAGATATCCCTTAGCATGTGTGCATTATTGTGAGTGGTTTCTTTCATCAGGAACTGAAGGGTTAATCGACCCACAGCTTATTTTCTTTTCAAGTGAAGGTTGGTCCTCCCAAAATGGTCGTGTTGGAGTACAAGTGCAGCAACTTATATATCCAGTTGTTCAGATGCAAAATCTTGAGTGAGCAGCACGCACTTATCCTGGAAGGCCTGTATATACATTTCTTTCACACGAGGTATGTGTAGGATATTAGTTGGGAAGGAAAAACTGATTTGAAAAGTTGACAGCTGGGATTGAAACCATGGTGATGCTTTAACCAACTGAGCTACCCTGTCCTCCTCCAAGCACAGAACCCAAACCCCTTTCATCTGATGTCTCCCAAAGGTTTTTTTCTACTATGAGAGCATTATTCTTTAAGAGACAAATGATGTTACAATTTACTTTAGACCCAGGCTTCTAGTTTAACTATATATATAATTCCTTCACACTAGCTGTGTATAGGACACCTCTAGTTATCTTATTATAATGTATTTGTCCACTATGTTTAATAGCTCATTGGGTTAATATTAACATCATAGTTTTAAACTTGCCCAATCGTACCTTTCCTATTTGAATATTGTGAAGGTCGAAGATTTAGGCAGATCTTGCCATCCAATGCCATGCGTAGCAAATTGTTGGCTGCACGATATGTATCCAGTCGTGCTGCTTTAGCTGTGTAAAATCTGCGTTTCAAAGCCCATCCTGTAAGGAGGAAACATTTTATTACTTCCATCATCATATTCAATATGATTAACATTATAAAGTTCTTAGTCTAACATGGAAAATGTACTGTATCTCCAAAAATTTTAATTTTTCCAATATTAAACATCACCTTTTAACAGATACATGGGGTGGGCAGAACTGCATCAATTTTTGAAAATCAATATCTGATATTACACAAAAATTGTTTCTTATTGTTACAAACATAGCATAATTTATTTCTTCAAATAAGTTTAATATTTGACTTTCACATATTGGGTTTCTTTTATTAGAAAAACAAAACAATTTTTTTTTTGTTTAATTCTTATATTTCGGTACTGTAAATGATGTTTAAGGACAAAAAAAGTCATTTTAGGTCTTACAAATATGTTATAAAATATCTGGAGGTTTTGAAGAAGGCAAAATGCATTTTCTACAAAATATAGAAACACAGGTAAAGATGGTGTGCACCCGAGAAGTTTTCACTTTGTGCATACTCAGAATTACATGAAAAGAAGTTCTCTTCTATTCTGAATTTATTTTTCTCCTCCCGCTGGCTGTGTGCTGTTTGTTTGTAAGGAATCATAAGCTAAATATAGAACCATATCATCTTTTCATATGTCTGAAAAAGTGTAAATAAAAAATTCTTTGGGCACTTGCCACGTGTAGTTGCACTTCTAAAGATCACTGATATTACCCCAGATACAGTGTATGGGCTATTATTCTCCTGCAAGAAAACTTAAGAGCACCAGCTCTTTTCCTCACTATACTCTTATCATATAATGTGAAACGTTCTCACCACAGTCTTACCACTAGGAAGTACTTGAACAGGATGTTACTCCATCCAGGTAAACCCTGGCGAGCAAAATTCCTGGACTCAAATCCAATTGGTTTTTACATACTTGTAAAAGTTTGCCAACAGCTGCAAGACTTTTATTGTAGGATTTCATGGGATGACAGAGCTGGTGTGCAAGGAATATCTACAATCATGAAATTGTTACCCACCAAGAAGCATTTTGCATCCAGAAGAAGTTGCCTTAGAACATCCTTCATGATAAATAATTGATTTTTTTTTTTCAAATAGCCTACTTGCCTCATTCAACTGGTCACAACACAAGGCTAAAAGTTTTGGGAATGGACTACAAGGAGTTGTGACAAGTCAGTGCAGATTCTGTAGCTTAAATTAAAGTTTAGATGTGCAAGTCTGAGCATACTCCAACAATGTGTAGTGTCAGTGCAGCTGTGTCGGTCCTGGTGGTGTAGTGGTAACCATACTTGCCTTCTAAACCCAAAATTGGTGGTTCAATCCCGGCCAGGACCAATGGATTATTTCAGGTGTAAAAATCCTAAGTACGGCTTCCTTCAGAAGGGAAGTAAAGCCATGGATCCCGTGTCGTACATTTAAGGAACAATAAAGAACTGAAGAAGAGGCCTTTGAGCAAAATTTGTCATTTGTTTCACATCCTGAATTGAATGGGACACTGATGACTTGAGATATTAAAGAGCATCCATAAATAAAACAAACTAAAAAAAAGTTGTATATGTATGCATAGGTGTTGCTGTAGAAGATGCAGGATGGATCTCAAGTGAGAGCATTTCCAAGCTATGATTTTCTACGACTTTAAAGTTGGTTTAAGTAGGAGAAAATACCTTGAAAGATTGCATTGTGCATTTGGGGGCCTTTGTCCTTTGAAATCCACTACTTATCATAGTTTGCAGATTTTAGAAGAGGAAGTGATTCCCTCAGAGTTGAAGAATGCACAGAATGGCCAGCTACAGCAACAGCCGATGAAAATGTGATGAAAGTAGAGCATATGTTGTGAAAAGATCATTGTACATATTAGATTCAAGAAGCCCTAAATATTGAATCGGCAGCAGTGAAAACTATTCTTGAAGAAAATCTTCACTTCAGGAAGCTCTGCAGTCATTAGATCCTCACCACCTCACAAATAAGCAGAAAAAAAGCATGTGCACATTGGTGCCAGATGATAGAAAAATTTGAAATTTGATGGAAGAAGATTAAAATTTATATTTAACATTATAACAGGTGACGAGAGCTAGATATGCCAATATGATTCAGAAACTAAGCAAAAGTCATTGGTCTGGGTCTTCCCAGAAGAGGATCCCCCAACAATGTGAGGCCACGGGAAGTATTGGTAAGAAGATGATCTATTCCTTCTTCTCAGCTATTGTGACAATTCCACTGCCAGATGGTACACCACAAAATGCAAGTCTTCAATGCACTGAGAACAAAGTGTCCTAAGACTGATGTGAGTGAAATCTTGCTGCAACACAATAATGCCTCTGACTAGAATGAACTAGAAACAACCCAATGTCTGTAGGAATCAGCAGTCAAATATTTGTCCCATCCTCCCTACTGTCCAAATCTGGCCACGTGCAACTTTTTTTTTTTTTTTTTTTTTTTTTCCTACTCCCTGAATCACCTGAAGCTGCAGTAGCTGCAAATGAAGCACTGTATCAAGGAAGCATGACATTCATCATTTACAAAACAACCGCCACGGGTGGCCGAGGTCGTTAAGGCACGGACTCGTGAGCGGGATGTCTGCGGTTCGAATCCCGCCAGGACCGTCCTCCCTGACTGGGGTTTTTTCCAGGTTTTCCTCAGTCTTCATAACTGGCAAATGCCGGGGAGGTACCTAAACTTAGGCCTGGAACGCTTCCTTCCTTAAAAAAAAAAAAAAAAAAAAAAATATCCTTTCCCAATTTATCATTTCATCTCATGTATCACCAGTGTCCACCGTCTGTGGTGCCTCAGTAGTGAAAACGGGCGTTAAACACTACTCAAAAAAAAAAAAAAAAAAAAAAAAAAAAAAAAAAAAAAAAAATACAAAACGGCTTGAAAGGATGAAACATTATATTGAATGCAATGGAAAATACTTTGAAAAGATGGAATGATCGCATCTAAATTTAAAATTTTTATTTTATTCAATCTCAAAACTTTTAGGGTGCATCAATTTAGTTGTTGCTTGCATCTACTTGATTACTATCCTAATTTTACTTCTCCCACATTCCTTTTTACCTCTGTCATACTTATTAGGTCAATTCAAACTATTCTACATATCAACACTCCATTGTATATTAAGCACATTTGCTTATAAATTGATTACACTATTTTTAATGTAACAAAGTTTGATGGCAGAACATATCCACATCTTTGGCTGTAAGTCAACAGAGAGGCTATTTGAAATGAATCTTGGACACTTATAGCTGACTTCTAGCAGATTATAAAATGTTATAATTAAGCTGTAATCTGTTAGGATTTTGAAATTATTCTTCTTTTGCATCAGCATCACCATCATCAATCATGTAGATAGTATATTAATTTTAACAATTTTCTTTTCTTTTCTATTTCCTAAAAATGGCTGGCCATAGCTGATTTATCTGGTTGTACATGATGTTTCTGAAATGTTCTTTAAGCTTAAAATTTATCTTTTTCTTCTGTTTTTTCAATGTATATTTTATTACAGTCTGGATTATAATCTGGTAGATTCTGGTTTCTTTTCTGTGAGAGTTTGTCTAAATAATTTGATATCATGAATTCTTTATACTGTTGGGTCAAGTTGATGTTAAATTCTTTGAAATTTTTGAAAAACCCAAGAGTGCTATGTATATTTTGAACTTTTTCTCTTTCACTAATGATTGTGCAGTAACTTTCTTTATCCAATCTTGCTTTCTTAATGGTTTATTCTTAAAAAAAACCTTCTCAGAAGCCCTTTAATAAAAATATATTACTTCTATCAGAACAGCAAACAGCAAAACTGTTTTAATAACTTAACTATGATCATGATTTTAAATCTATGGTACAGTAGTTCACAGTGCACAGTAGGAATGGCTTGGGTATTTTGAAGGATTGAATTCTGAGTATACGTGCTGGGAAATAGGCTGTACTACTTCAGATGGCTCTGCATAAATAAATGAATGATATAATTAAACACAAGCCGATAACATTTATTGCTATAAACAATGTAATACAGTTTTTTTTCACACTAACTCCATTCACTTACATAAAATTTGGAACATATGTTTCGGAAGCGATCCCTCCCATCTTCAGCCTGTTGACAAACTGTTGTTAAACGTGGTACACTTAATTGAGAACATTTATTGCTATTTTTTTAAGAAACATCAGGCATGTGTTTGCAATCAAAACCCTAATAATAATTATTGCTGAACGGAAGCATTCAAAATATTTACTATTGATGCTAAAGCTTAAATCACTGGGTTGGTGACAGAAGAGCAGCAACATCAAAGGTGCTGATACAAGCTGGTATTATAGAGATAATCAAAAGAATAAAACATGTAAGAACTCTGTACTCACCATCACATACATCAATTGCTGACCAGTGGTCATCATTGTCAGGATGCTGCAGTTTAAGCAGCGTTGGTATATCTAACCGTTCTGCCAAATAGCGTATTGTGCTGTATGGTTCACGTAGTTGTGCAATTGGAAAACTTCCCATCAAAACCTGCAATATCAAATTTCTGTTCAGGAGCATACGTAAGCCTCTTACTTTTCATGAAGTTACTTTTTTTTTGAATGGTATTTAATGCCCCTTTTTATGACATAGGTACTAAGGCAGTGGCCACTGACGAAACATGCAATGGGTAAACTGGAAAAACAGTTTTTTTTAAGGAAGGAAGCATTCAGGCATAAGTTTAAGGTGCCTCCCTGGAATTTGCCATTTATGAGGAACTGAGGAAAACCTAGAAAAAAGCTCAGTCAGGAAGGATGGTCCTGGCAGAAATCAAACTTCAGACCTCCTGCTCATGAGTCCATGCCTTGATGATCTTGGTTGAGTTACTGTATTGCATGATGGAAAAACAAAAATGTATTTTTTCTCATTTAAACTACCTAAGAGCTATAGTCTAACCTGCAGTGGTTTTGGAACCTTTGAAGGAAACACTAGCCCAGGACAATCACAGAGACGGACGTTTGATGTAAGAAAGATTGTCTGGAAGTGCTTTGTGTGACCAGGTGTTTTTGACACACTTACAACCTGAAAATTTTAAAACAAAAATTACAACCTAATTAAGCATTTAAGCAATTTTCTGTTTACATGCTCTCTGCTGCTGTTATTTTAAGTCATTATTACTATAATAAAATGTACAAAGAAATGGCGTTAAAACTGCCAATAATTATTTACATTTCTGTTGTATTTAACGTATAATATTACAAAAAAAAAAAAAAGAAAGAAAGAAAGAAAGAAATTAAAACATATCAAAGGAATTTTAGTAATATTACATAATATATTATTTACATACAATGAAACTCTGTGATAATTTGAATGTTCATAATTGAAAATTGTCCTTATTTTGAAGATTGTTCTCAATACCTTGAATTTTGTATTAAAGTAATACAAAAAATCACATGTAATTCAAATTTCATCCTTTTTAATTCAAATGTTTTGTTCAGAAATGTCAGTCAAAAATTAAGTGTAAATATGGAAATTTAAGATGTTAAATTTCATCTAGCTATGTTTTTGTAAATTGCTCTGATGTTGTTTGTTTTGTTGGAATGCAGTCCTTCAGGTTGGAATATGAACTTTCCCCACTTTCCTAACCCACATTTGCTATGTTTAACACACATGCTTTAGTTGTCTCTTGAGCTTCCTGCTGTTCATTGTGTTATATGGGCGCTAATGACCTTTGTAGTTTTGCGCCCTTTAAGCAATAATCATCATCATCTTTGTGTTGCAAATCAGTGTCACTATGTCTTTTACTAAATCAAGTGTTCAGTTCAAGCCTTTACCTTTTGTGGAAAAAGTTGCCATTATTTGAGAAGTCAAAAAGAGTTTGAAGAAAAATTGTTAATTACGAAAGAGTACATGATACCACTGTAAACTTTGTCACCTTATCTGAAGAATAAGGAGAAAATTTTAACCATTGCCTGGAATGAAAATGGAAAATTTTGAAAAAGAGTGAGACAGTTGGAAAATGCTGATGTTGATGGGTGTGTGTTTAAAGTGGTGTTAGTGCGCAAAGGACAAAAACATGGTCCAGAGAGTTCAACAAAACAGCTGTTGAACTTGTGTTGTTGTGACAGTTGTGTTTTTCATATAGATATTACCTTTACATATATACTATGTTTAACTAACACATGGTGAGAAAAGACAAAGTCTGTGCCCTGTTGATCTAGTGACTTACCTTCTTTCCCATGATGGCATTCATCAGTGAAGATTTTCCCACATTGGGTTGACCAACACATCCTATTGTTAACACCCCATCCCGATATCGAACGTGATCCATGTAGCTGGTATCTACCGTCTGGAAAACACAGATTTTATATTTGAAATGTAGGATGAAAGATAAATTCTGTAACAATGCTACTCAAATATTTGTCAAGATACGCCTTAATTTTATTAATATAGAGAGCATTTCAATAGCAAGGGACAGTTGCTCATACAAAAACAGTTGGCAACAATTGGGCAGAACAAGCACACCACGCAATAGAGAAGGACATCACATTGTTAAAAGCAGTTCAATGCCCAAAGGGACAATGTATGGGAAAAAATTTTCATAAAGAAGTATGAGCATAGACTCATGGATTTCAATATCCCAGAGGCAGACAACATTTTGTTTAAGTTCATTAACAGACCACCAGAGCACCCACAGTCACTTACACCTCCAACATAGTTTTAACCATCAGTCGTTCTATGATTCACAATGTGAGCAAGGTCTAACGACACATGTCCCAATTTTAATTTTAAAAGTTTTAAGAGTGGAACATCAAGAGTGTTTTAATGTGTTAACATGATTTTAAGTAGTTTTAATTATTATTATTATTATTATTATTATTATTATTTTAACTCAGATTTTATGATCATTTCATTGTGTAGATTCCTACATTCATCATTAATTGTAGATGTGAACATATTTAATAAATTCTAATAGGACATTTTTGTCCAATATTTCTTCCTTCACATTATCTGAAATACTATTATATACAATTCATAATAAGATATACTGAAAACAAATAAGATTATTACAAGCAATGGCTAGAATATTAATGACTATTGTGGCTATAAGATACATATTAACTACTCTTGTCAATGTCAATGTCAATTCTGTCAGGTGACAACATGCTTACCTCCAAAGTCTCTCCCACTTCTAAATCTTCATTATCATATTCATTATCCATTTCCTCCGAGATCTTCTGCTGCCATGAACTTAAATCAACTAAAAATTAAAATAGGTTGCAATTAGACATCAGCAGAAAACAAAATTAAGTGTTCTGGATACCTATAGGTTGCTAGGATTTAAATGGGATTATTTTATTTTCAGATCAAAAAGCAAACCAAACTAAATAGATAAAACTGTTAAATCTGAATTTATTTCACAAATATATTTCTAAATAAATGTTACTACTTTCAGATTACATAAACTTCCAGCATACATAACATATGGATAAAACATGGTAAACATACAGTTAACCAAACAGATTTCTCTCAGGTTTTCTTGCAATGCTGAAATTTCAAGCAACAAATAAAGCTAAGGCAGGAACAAATTAAGTGATAGGTTAAATTTTTCCTAGTGTTAGTCAGTATTCCAAGAAGCATGGTCAAATATGAGCACCCTGAAGATTATAATACTAGCTTTATTTTTTGAATTTAAACTGATGAGCAAACAAACTGCAGTGGCATGTAAAATTTGCCGTGCCTTCTGTACTTATGCTGTGAATGAATGGATGGGTCAAAGATGGTCTGTGAAGTTTCAGGAAGGCCACAAAACCCTTGAGGATAAACCACGGACACGAAGACTGATAAAAATTAATAATGGCACTTAGTGATTACTAAGGCAAACAACAGTCAGTTGTGAGGATGTGGCATAGCAATTCAATGTCAGTGCACGATCCACATGTCGGTCCTGGTGGTGTAGTGGTTACCATACTTGCCTCCTAAACCCAAGATTGCGGGTTCGAATCCAGCCAGGACCGATGGATTTTTTTCGGGGCGTAAAAATCCTAAGTATGGCTTCCTTCGGAAGGAAAGTAAAACCGTGGGTCCCATGTCGTACATTTACGGCACGAAAAAGAACCTCAAGCCTGAAAGAGAGGCCTCTGAGCAACATTTGTCGGTCGTTTCACGCCCTGAGTTGAATGGGACGCTGATGACCTGAGCTGTTAAAGAGCGTCCGTAAATAAATCATTAAAAAAAAACAAAAAAACAAAAAAAAACTATCCACATAGCTCCATTAGCTAGGAAAAATTATAAACTTTTTGCTGGGTTCCACACTAATAAGAATGGCTCAGAAGGCAGTAGTGTTTATTTGGTTTATTTACAGATGCATTTTAACATCTCAGGTCATCAGCTTCCCATTCAATTCAGGGTATGAAACTGCCGATGAATTTTACTCATAGGCCTCTTCAGGTTTAAGATTCATTTATGTGCTGTAAATCTATGACATGGGACCCACAGCTTTTACTTCTAGGATTTTTAAAAATCTATCTATCAACAGAGAGCAGCATGAGATTAAATTTATATTTCAAAAGAATTGTAGCTTATGCAGCTAAAATAACTTTAAAATGCACACTTTCTAGAACATCTGAGAAATTCTAGAAATATCTAATCCAGATTGTTCAGTCTTAGAAATAAATAAAATCTCTTTTAAAAATTAAACTGCTGTTACATATTACTATGTTCAATAATGCCTACATACCCTCATTTTTTACAATATCCTTACAAGCTTCCAGCAACATCTGAGTTCCTTCTGCAGCCATCCTTAATCTACCACGTCTGCGACGTACCTGTAATCCTGATCAAAAATTATATGCTAAAATGAAATCAGATTACACACAATTCTACAAATGCTATTGACAAATTTTGATGCTATTATATTCATAAAATATTTGAAAACATGTAAAACACAATATATAATGCAATTTTACTAATTTTCCTTCACATCTAATATAAAGTATTATTAAAATTGTTTTTCACATGTACTTAATATGAAGTTAAGTGAGAAAAGTTTTAAGACACAACTATCTGGCATATGCATGCTATAACTAACTAATAATATATCAATTTAATCCTTCCCCTTTCATGCCAGAATAGGAGTTATATGATATGGATGGACACAGGGAGGGATGGATAAAATAAATGAATGAATTTTATTTCAACAAATAACATTATGATTAAATTTACATTTCCCTCCTACCTTTATAAGTAGTTTCATAACATCGTAATTTATATCAATAAAAAAAATTATATATTTTCAATAAATTGTCATTTAGTTTTGCTAATTTAGCTGTATTGGTATTCTTTTTATTTGGAATTTAGATTAAGGGTTGGTTAGTATATCAGTAATTATTGTAAAAATTGTAATTGTGAGGGGTACATCTAAAATGGCCTGGGCCTAGATGGAAGTCCCTTGAGGTTTGTATTTTCTTAGCATTCAAATAAATAAATAAATATAATAAATTTAACTGATTACTGAACCTGTCTTTGGCTCATCAGCAGTTTCCTACTGAAATATCCGGAAGACAAGGGTTCAACTATTCTATTGAAATTGAATTTTATTACAAATTTTGCATGTAATAAACAAAAATAATTAAAATGTTAATTGGAACTTGCACAGTGAAGCCCAATCATACAGTTGATATTATTGTGTGATTCAGTTGAACTTATGCATTATTAAGTAAGTGTGTAGTTCAACCAAATCATACAATAATATCAATTATAAAAAAAATAATGTCATCATAATTGTATAAGTATGAAGCTTTCTCTGGTAAATATAAACAACATACATAAACAAAATGAATACTACTTTTTTGTATCTTGCCTTTTCTAATTTACATTCAAATAAAGTAAAGTATTTTAACATATAAATAAAGTCAATTTCATACAATTTCATAAACAAGTATGTTAAAATCAAAGTATACAATTTTCCTTTCCATGTTCTCAGTTCATGTAAACTTACTACAATTAATAAACTTTTAAATTTCCCACATTTCCCACTTAATTACTTTATGAAGTTGCCTTACTCCATTACAGTTAACCCTGGTTGAGTATGTAAGGGGATCTATATTCACTTCTAAATAGTGCAACTGTCCACATTGTTGTTTCCATTTATCTTACCCACCTTCCATAACCATTTTTGTCTCACCTTGCCATGTATTTTCCCAGTTCCTTAATATTTTCAGCTGATTTCAGATTTAAACTTCTTTTGCCTCTTATTTCATTTGGTAAAATTTCCCATTTTCATAATAGGAACTGTTCCCTTCAAAACTTAGTTTGCTTACATTCTAATATACAATGCCAAGTACTATCTGGTTTATCCTAAACTTAGGTATTAATTTTTTACACTAAACTCCATTTACTTACATAAAATAAAACATGTTTTGGGAGAATTTTTTTCCATCTTCAGTTGCTCACTGAACCACCATTACCCAAAACAATGGCTAGACACCCAGATGTTCCTGTGTTGGCATCTGTTGGCTGAAGTAAGAAATGGCTGAGTTCATCCATAGGAGGAAACTCGAAATTCATTAGCTTTTCTTTATTTTTTAATACAAAATTTTTCCCCAAGTGGATAACTCCACTGGGTTGTGAAGATGTTTCAGCAGATACAAATTCAAAAGTTTCACCTACCATCCAATTTACCAAAAGTTCAAGAAAATTTTCAATGAACATGGGATAATGTTAGCCCCAAAGAACAGATATAATATCAAGAATTTATTAGGTTGCGCAGTAAAAGACTCCATACCAACAGAACAGAAATCAGGAATTTATGAAATATAAAATGTGCAGATTGTGAACAGAGCTATATAGGCAAAACAAAGAGAAATTTAGAAATTCGGAAGAAAGAACACTTTAGGAATATTCCGGCTTAAGCAGGTGGATAAATCAGCAGTAGCAGCTCACTTTTTGACCAAAAACCATGAAATAAAACCACAAATTAAACTGCTGAAACATCTTCACAACCCAATGCAGTTATAAAGTTGGGAAAAAATTTTCATATTAAAAAATAAAGAAAACCTAATGAACTTTGAGTTTACTCCTATGGTGAACCAAGTCATTTCCTACTTCAGCCAACAGATGCCAACACAGAAACATCTGGGTGTCTAGCCATCGTTTCGAGTAACAGCAGTTCAGTGAGCAACTGAAGATGGGAGAGATTCTCCCAAAATGCATCTTATTTTATGTAAGTAAACGGAGTTTAGTGTAAAAAATGAATACCTAAGTTTAGGATATATTACCACTCCATTGTCAACAGCTTCGTAAGTACAATACTATCTGGTTCTTCACACATAGCACATATTCCCTTAATATATTCATTTTTTATTCCACTTACATATATTACTCCTGTTCTAAACCATGTCAATCCTTCCCTTCCTGCCTTATTACAAATTTCAATATACCTTTCTCTTCCCTACACATTTTTAGTGTGCTATATAATTTTAAAGATTTTTTAGCATTAAGATTTGCATATATTTTATAAGGTATGAAGAAGCGTAATACTCTAACAATCCATTAGTCGTTCATGGTTGACAGTTTGAGCAAGGTCTCACGAAAATGTCCCAGTTTTTTAAAAAATATGGAATGTCAAGAGTGTTTTAATGTGTTGACATGATTTTAAGTAGTTTTACTTTTAATCTACCTAAGATCAGTTGGTTTATCTTCATAGTATGTATTGTAAATCAACATACCAGATTTGCTTTCCTGATTGCCTCTCAAGTTGTATGTAGGATAGGATGTGAAGCTGAGAATATGCAGGGCTGGATACTTCTCTTGGAAGTAATGTTTCCATGCCACAACTAATGGTGCAGGTGCAAGATCCACCTTGTTCAGCACAAGTATCATTTCCTTATGTAATGTTTTAATTACGTATTCATACAGTGATGGTGGAAACATCAGAGCCTGTAAAACCAACACAGCACGTCTTGTTATTGATATACAAGTACAGTGAGGTCACATGAATTACAGACTAGGACAAGTCAGTTGTTAAGGCCATGTAATGCTAGTGCAGGCAGCAGTTTGTAGTATTTAAGGAAAGCTTTTTAGTGAGTGGTTATGCATTTGTGTGTTAATCGGTGCTTTCAATGTGTAATTTTTGCTAATTGTTCTTCGATATGAGGGTAGGTCTATAAGTTACTGGCCTTGCTGATAAGGATCATCACCTTCACAAAAGCCTTATCTGCTCATACCTTATATGTTAAGTAAATAATTGAAACTGAAATTTCTGCTCCACTGTGTTCAGTTGTTCAGATATAGTTGCATAAAGAAGGCTATGTGCAGAAGATTGTCACATGTTCATAATGGAGTATTCAGCTGTTATTAAGCTCTTCACAAAAGAAAAACTTACTCCAAATGAAATTAAATGTTGTTGAATGCTGTATATGGGGAAGCATCCCCCTCATATTCTACTGTAAAAGAATGGGCCAAACTTTTTCAAATGGGTTGAGAACATTGAAGATAAGAGCATGCAGGTCCGCCCTTGGAGGTACTCACTCCTGAAAACATCGCCCTTGTGGAAGGAGAAATTGGAAGACTGGCAGCTGAAAGTTACAGAAATAGCAGCAAGGTTGGGGCTTTCTAAAGTAACAGTCCTTTGCATTATTCATGACCATTTAAACATGAATAAGGTTAGTGTCTAGACTTCTTTCCTCAGTCCAAAAGCAGCAACAAGTCATCTGTTGTCAGGCATTTTTAGAGCTCCCCTATGTTAACGAGACAGAAGTTCTGCAAACCATTGTTACAGGATATGAAACTATGGTCCTCTACTATGATCCCTTGCCTAAAAGAGAATTAATAGAGTGGCATAAACCACTTACAGTATTTGCAAGTGGAATTATTTACAGTGATTGCAGCCTTTACACAGGATGAGCAGTATTATAGGTGAATATGTGACAGGCCAGCGCAATGTGGAAGATGTAAAACAGCTGCTGTTCATCCCATTGGATTGAATATAATTGGGAGTGGAAAAGTTAAATTCAGCTTTGATGGCAACTTATATTTAAAGAAGGTCTCTTGTTCTCTCAGTTGTGCAATGGTAATTATTTCACTGCCAAAAACTGACACAACTTTTGGAGATATAAGAAATAAGATATAGGTCTCTGAGTCGGTCCTGGTAGTGGTAGTGGTAACCATACTTGCCTTCTAAACCCAAGATCTCGGGTTCAAACCTGGCCAGGATTTATGGATTTTTTCGGGTGTAAAAATCGTTAAGTGTGGCTTCCTTTGGAAGGGAAGTAAAACCGTGGGTCCCATGTCATACATTTATGGCATAATAAAGAACCTCAAGCCTGAAAGAAGAGGCATCTGAGCAAAATTTATTGACTGTTTCATGCCCTGAATAGAATGGGACGCTGATGACCTGTGATATTAAAGTGTCCGTAAATAAATAAATAAATAAAAAAACTTAGGTTTCTACTTTTAAATCCATTGTTATAATAAATTCATCTTGTTCTAGTGTGGAAGATATTCATCTGGGCAATGCTTGCTTGTTACCTAAACAAATGACTTATTATACAACCAAGTTACTTAAAAGACTTGGGAGGAAATGGAGGCATGAGGTGGCAGTTCTATAAAAATGGGAGCTTCAACAGAACTGTATCCAGCATGGACAGGCCTTTAAATAATGTATGAAACTGTACATTTGCCTTTTACATTCCATATAATTGTAGTTTAAGCTTATGACAATTTATGAAACAAGTGGATAAAGGTTCAATGTTACATACAGAGTAACGAATGTCCACAATGATAAGAATAATGTCAGACATTTCAAGCACTCTCCACAGTTGTCTCCATGTTTCCAGATTCAGCTCAAAGTAACTAAGTTCTTTCCAATCAAACTGCTTCTCCAATCTTGAGATATACTCCTAAAACATCCCAAAATACAATTTTCAACAAAGTATGTTGATAGGATAGGATAATGTTCAACACTACAGTTAAGTGTAAACTTAATAGAAATTAGAAACATTGAGGTTGATTGATTACACTTAAAGAGGTGACACTATATTTCACTAACTTATTAATTTATCAGAACATATACATCTACAGTTAAGTACTTACTGTGAAGTATCGATTTTCTCTAGCATCAAGTTCCTGCTTACTCATGCTAAAATCCCATGATGGTCGTTTGGGAAAATCCAATTCTGGCAGGAAGTAATCTTCTGTCACTATCTCAAACTCTTCTTCTGACACTGGAGTGATAGTTTGCCTAGCTTGTTCTTTCCTTTCTCTAATTTCTTGTTCTGATTCACAATGAAATTTCAGAACATACCTAAGGTCAGAAACATAAGTTTATCATACTGTGGGTAAGGTCTTCACGCGTATTTCAGTTATAGTAATCCATGATAGCAATATTTTTCAAATTACAACTGTGGAGCAACATAAATCTCACAAATGCAAATACATATGATACATCCTACATTAATGTATTCAACCTGTTTACACTAACTCCATTTACTTACATAACACTTGGACATGTTTCGGAAGGTAATATATGCTACATTAATGTAGGATATATTACCACTCCATTGGCTACAGCTTTGTAAGTACACTTTATTCACATTTGATATATCTTAGGCTTTCATGGCTGGTGTTATAATTAAAACAGTTAAAATATTCCGGGCGTTTTGGCATGGTCCAAGGTTTAATATTGTACCATAGCTTTCACCAATTCTGCAGTTTTCATTATCAGTGAATGATGAGAAACAACTGACTGCTGAAAAAATGACAATATTTATCCATCTCTGTCCGATTTTAGAAAGTTGATCAATATTACGTGTGTAGGGGAGAGGGTAGGAGGGTAATTGTTTTTTTTTTATAAACTGATTTCCATGTACTACTTAGATGATGTCTGCCATCTCTGTTAAAATTGTTTGGATATTGATGTATTTCCAATGCCTATTAGTATATTAAGCCATAGAAAACAGCCCAGAAGATTTTAATTGTTTTAATTAAGCAAATACATTTCCATATTTAGACATGTTACCTATGAGGGTAGGTGCATAAATTTCCGGTCTTGCCGATAAGGGTTATTGCCTTCACAAAACCCTTATCTGGTGCCATACCTTATCTGTTAAGTAAATAATTGCAGCTGTAATTTCTGCTCTGCTGTGTTCAGTTGTTCAGATATAGTTTGCATAAAGAAGGCTATGTGCAAAAGATTGTTACATGTTCAAAATGGAATATCAAGCTGCTATTAAGCTCTTCACAAAAGAAGGACTTACTTCAAATAAAATTAAACAGCGATTGGACGCCTGGTGAAGCAGCGCCTATAAAAGATTACTAAGTCAACTTAAAAAAGATCATGGCCACAATCTTTTAGGACTGTGAAGGAATTCTCTTCATTGACTTCAAGGATAGGAACACCACAGTAAATCGGGAGTACTATGCTGGCCTACTGCATGACTACTTGCTTCCATCAAAGAGAAAAGGCGAGGAAAGCTGAGTGGTGGTATTTGCCTTCTTCAAGACAACATGCCTGTGCACACAGCTCTTGTTGCAAAGAAAGCTGTGAAGAAATGTGGCTTCAAAAGGAGATTGTCCATCCACCCTACAGTCCAGATCTAGCTCCCAGGGACTATTTCTTCTTCTCAAAACTCAAGAAGGACCTTTGAGGAAAGAAATTTAAATGAGATGAAGAAGTGATGGGTGCTGTTTATACCCATTTTGCAGACAAGACTTCAGACTATTTTTGGGGAGGATTTGAAATGTTAATTAAAAGATGTGAGAAGGGTATTGCAATAAAGAATAAGTATACTGAAAAGTGAAATGTAGTTTTTGTCCTTATCATACCTAGATAGTGGTTAGGGTGGAAACTTATGGACCTACCCTCATAAATTAATGAGAACCATATATGCTTTCAACTCAAATTCAAATGCAAAAGAACGACATTTCCATGACCAATGTAATGTATTTAAATCCCAAAGAAATTATGGGCTTTTACAAAAGTGTGCTGCTACACAAACTGGTTCACTAACTACCTATGACAACTGGTAAATAAAGAATTATCATAATTTTATTACAGGCATACTTTCTTGCACTAAAATGTATTTGTTACTTTAATTAGTAATGTACATGTGGTACTAGTTATATTGTTGTAATTTCCAGTTCCTTCCCGTGAGAGGTGTGCAAGTTGAGACATGTTCAATTCTTCCTATAGCAAAATGTGATGAACACTGTGATGCTCTAAAATTCTACTTTCATCTTAACTAATTTTCAGCTGAGGTCTATGGAGAGTTTGTTCCCCTATAGCACAGCTTGAAGATGGTTTAAAATGTTTAAAGAGGGAGAAAATGAATTGCAAAGGAAAGTAGACCAGGAACTCCAATTTGTGTTCCAATACTGCTGCTATCATTGTGATAGATTAAACATTAATAAGGTTTCAGCAATTCTGAAAATTTCACCCATTGCCAACCACACATTGGTAATTGAAAAGATGCACATGAGCTGTGTGGGTTCAAAGACTGCTAATTCCCAAAATGACATTTGCATGCAGGTTTACATGCTGTTGAAGATGAGATTACAGAATAGTACAGATTTTCTTTCATATGTAATCATTGCTGATGAAATTACATCATTTCGATACTTTGTGTGGAAATCTTCATCACCATCACCAAAAAAAGCAAAAGTGGTTGCTGCTGCTAGGAAAATTATGGTCATCTTATTTTTCAATATTTACAGAATTGTTTGCCATCAAATGTACCTGCACACACAACTTGTAAGTGAACTCTCCAAGATGATATCTCATGCCAAAGGCTACAATTTTTGTGCAAAAACTGGATAATGCAATGCTGCACATTGCAAATATTATGGCCGAATATCTCACAAAAATGAAAGTGAAGTGTATCCATAACTTTAATTATAGTTCAGAGTTAGCACCATGTGGCTTTTTCCTTTTTCCCAAATTGAAAAGGCATTTTTCACATCAGAAGGAAGTACAAAGGCAATTCTGAAAGATATGTTAAAAAATGGTTTGCAGTGTGTCTTTGAAGAGCAGAAGAAATGGTGGGAAAGCTGCATTGCATCGAACAGGAACACTTTGAGAAAGATAATCAAAATTATGAGGATGAGTAACAGTATGTTCTCAAGAAATATTATGATCATTTTTTATTGAATAGCCCTTGTACAATTTAGTTTTATGCAACCCATTGTTTATAGACAATCTACAAACATTTACAATACTTTGTTCTGACTGACACTATAGAACATGGAAAGAATCATTAGCATTAATTAAAATCCAAATTGTTAAAAATTAAAATCAATTGAGATAGACTGAACCAATGAAATATGAACCTTGAGGTTTTTTTGTGTACAGGCGAGAGCAGCACTTGTTGCTATCTGCGGGTATCGTTGACTACAGTAAATTCAATAAGATAATCAAAGAATATGTTATAAAGTTTTATGAATACCACACAATCTATGGGCATGTCTAGTTATAGAACAATAGACCGATACTAGTATGTCTTGCAGATGCTAAATGGTGGTTGTAAGCAGTGTGTGTACAAAATGGACAGTGCTATTGTTGTGAACAGGATGAAAGATGACTATCATGGGCAAAGATAGACCGCATGATTATTGTTGTGGAAGGAAGGCATCAAAACTGCAGATTCATAGACCTTCAACTGTGGTACATGGTCAAGAAGCTCCTGCATGAAGAATGTGAATACTGGTCATCCGTCAACATTGTGATCTTCCAGGAACATTGAAGTTATGTCTCAATATATAATGACTGATAGGCACCTAATATTTGATGAACTGGAACATCAAAATGCCTTGGCTGCACAACCATTATTCACAACAATTTGAATATGAAAAAGGTGTGTGCACATAGGGGTTCTTGACACAGGCACAAAAGGATTAAAGGGTTGAAGTCTGTCAGCTATTAGAAATACATAATGAAGATTGAAGCTAGTGATTGATGGTGAGTCATGGTGTCTGGGAGTCCCCAGTCCAAGAAATTTTGTGCTGCTCCATCTGTAGGCAAGCAGATGATCACTGTCTTTTGGGACACTTAAGCAAATGGATTGACTTCCTCGAGGAATGTCAACATTGCGAGATATACTGCAAGGCACTTATATGGCTTAAATGCAGAATTCAGCAACAGCCAAAGGTGAAGTAATCAATAGGAATGATTTCTCCAAAATGACAATGTACGACCCCACATTAGCAACATTATAACTGCAAAGTTGCATTATTGGGATTATTTGTTGTGTTGCAACCTCCATACTCACCAAAGAACCTTGCTCCGTCTGATTATATCTTATTCAAGAATATGAAGGCCTTGCTGCTAGATAAAAAATTTGGCTAAACGAGAAAATTCAGGCAACTGTTCACAAGTGACAGTACAGTACTCCTAAATAATGGTTTTACCACCCCTAACGAAGTTATCTGGAAGTTGGCAATGGTGCATGATGTTGGTGGGGAGTACATTAAGACATTCCATGTGCATTCAACCATGCTGTCTAATAATTAAGTAACAAAAAATGACTATTATAAATCATTTCTGAATGCCCCTTTTACTTTGGATGTCCCTAACCTAAAAAATTTAATTTCCAAAAATCAACAGGGCAGTTCCTTACATTACTTTTTATGGGAAAAAAAAATAATTATGACAAGACTACTTAGAACAAGGTAAAATTGTAACAGGAGTTTTGAGAAGAAATTATGAGGAAGCATTGTGGCAAAATTTTCAAAGCTATGCTCTTGTTGAAAGACTATCTTCATACATAAATGAATATATTTTGAACTAATTGATTATTCCCTCTATTTGCAAGATATAGCTCCCTCAGGGCTTCACCTATTCCCATGTTGAAAGAAAAAGAGTTTCTCATTGAATAAAGAAGTAATATATTCCTTTGAAGTGTTGTTTATATACCAAAAGAGAGAATTTTCTTATAAAGACTTAGAATTACTTTATGCCCATTGTGCCAAGTGTAAAGAGTTAAAGTTGATTATGTTTAAATTTAATTAGACATATAATAAACTTTAAACGTAATCACTGCCTTCTTGTACTGTAATGATTGCTTACCGATTTGGGTTTGATCTACCAGTTTTGTAAACTGGTTGTTGGTTCAGCTGGACTATCTTTGTTTCTTTATCATCTGATTTCTCCTCAAATGAAGAAAACCCTACAAAGAAGAGAATGCATTCAGTTAATACATAGGAACTGTGTAGACATTGAAGAATGTAGGCTTTCTTGGCCTCACAGCTTGAAAAACTCAGTTTGTATGTACATTCCTGAAAAAGAGTAAATATTTATGTTCCATGAGATTGGCACTATCTTTTTGTAGCAGTAGTTGTTCAAACACTGCTTCTATATAATTGATGAGTTTGTGAATGAATGATCTTACATGTTTTATATGCATTAAGATTATTAGAGTTAATATATACGTACAGAGGGTTGCCCCACTTAATACGAGATGATGTTACTTATTTTCTCATCATGAGATTCCATTTCGCTACCATTGATAGTGTTCAGGTTTAAACTATCGCCTTAGAATGCAATTTTCACTGCAGGAGACTGCAGTTTCAGAACATGAATGGGAATGTTACCCCAAACCTCTTAGCAGACTTTCCAGAGATCCTTGATCTTAGTGGAACATCTAGAAGCAAGGCCTTGGTTCAGCAGACCAAACTTGCAAAAATACATGGCTGATGCATCTAGTAACTTCACTGGGATTCTTTTAAAAGGTATCACATTGACACCCATTCCTACAGCAATCAGCTAGACAGTGTGACTAGATCTATGTTATCCAAACATTTGAGGCATCATAGAACATATGCTTCATGGCTGGTGTCAACTATGCAAATACAGCTTTTCAGAAAATGAGACGCTGTCGCTTGGATCAGAAAGAATTAGCCATTGCTGAGCATGCCCTTCTAGCTGACAAAGAGCATGAAGTTGGTTTTCAAGATAGTGGCATATTTAGACTCAGCATCCTCACTTATATGGGGAGGCAATTGAAACTTATAAGCATGTAACACTTTAACAGAAAGAAGAAGCCCAGAAACTGAACCTTTACAAAATACCAAGATAAAGAAATTACGCAAACCAATCAATAACCAATACCTCCCTACAAACACCTATGAGTTCCAGCTTAGTCCCAACCCTGTCAGTCAAGCGAACCAATCTAGCTCAGTTCCACAGGCAACCTCACTATATACAAGCTACAATCTCCATTAAGGAGCCAGTCACTGGTTCATTTTCAAGAAGATTACGCAGAACACCCACTGATAATGTTTACTGCAGTCATGGACAAAAAATTTGGGAAGATGAAGGAGAACAATCCCATTGGGCCATGGCCTTAATGGCCTGGAAGGCCCAGTTTGCATATTTGAGGCATTTTCACCATACAATCTGAGAATATCTTCATAAAAAATTGGGTCCATGACATTCTCTTGGAAGTACCCTGCATTTACCTTTACATTATTGGTATCTCTGTGAATCTAGAGTTTCCCCTGAGTGTAGTAACCTGCAACCACTACAAACCCCTTGGAAAACCTGTCATTTATAATTACCATAGAAGCACACATTTTCCTACATTTACAAAAAATACAGTATACATCTGTGTAAATAGTTACAATAAAAATGAAAAAACAAAGCAACTCACATAACTACTCAACCAAAACAACAAAAACCAGAGAAGCAGAAACAAACAAATCACTATGTCACACAAGTTTCGCTATATATAGTGATTTAAATCAGTACTACAGTGTTTGTGTTTAAGTATAATGTATTGTCACTGATATATTTCTTTACAGAATAGGCCTTATTTTTAAGAGCAGATTTGAAGGATTTAACATTGTTTATTAAGGCTTTTAGGTTAGAGGAAACAGCATTTTGTACTAAAATGCATTCATAATAAACTTCTTTTTGATGCATGTATTGCATAGCATGAACTGCTAAGCAGGTTTGATAAGATCAATATGATCCTTCCAATTCAGATGGTTATCAGTTTTTATACCATGGAATTTAATACCTTTGGTTTGTAAAAGTATACTGATCTATAATAAGGGATTTGAAGATCTGTGAGTGATAGTTCATAACATTTGCTTTATCTAGTTTTGAGACAATTGTTTACTTTGAGACAATTGAGACAATTTGTTTACTTTGAAAGATACATACAAGGAGTTCAGAACTAGATTTAATTTAATGATATAATCATTAAGACTATTTCCATTTATCAATATGATTGCATCATCTGCAAAAAGAACAGTATTGCCCACATCTTGGATAAATATGGAGAGATCATTTCTATGCATCAAAAATGAAGAGGGCCCAGAATAGATCCATGAGATACTCCATGTTTAATTATTTTTAAATGGACAATTTATTTTTACTTTGTTTCCTTTTGTCAAGGTAGGGTATAAACAATCTTGCAAATGGAGACATGAATTTTTAACAAAAGTTATGCGGCAAAAAATACATTTTATATCTTATGCAACTATTAACTTATTTTACTGGATAAAGTGCAGAATACAGGGGCATGGGGTAGGTTATGTATTTCACATGCCATGTATGACATTATAGGCTTCTTGTGTGTTTAATGTTTTTCTTTCTTTCTTTTTATTTTGTTAAATTTTGATGTGTTGCATTACGCTTTTAACATGAATTTTTTTGTGTATTTGTTCTACCATTTATATCCAGAATTATTTCAATTTGTGTCTTTTTACTGTGTGCTAAGCTACCAGCACTCCAGAGGAACATTGAAAGGCACTGTTGTTACAGCTTGCCATAGCTGTAATCTGCTTAGCATTATCCAGGTGCACCATGAGGAGATGAAATTACTAAGCACCCAACTCATAAAAATATTAATAAGTGAACAAGAACAACAAAATATCCAACAAAAACTTAATGGAGGACTATATGGAGAACTAAAGACTTTAAAACATTTTTATAGAAAACAAGAAAAATTGGAGTTACCCAATTCCACTAATTGTTGGGCAATGGTTGTCTGTCAGAACATCTCTTCAAGGTAAATTAGTCAAAGACAGTCATTACCCATTGTGTAAGGAAGTGAATGCTATCTGAAAGAAAGAACATGTACTTAAATGCAGCCAAACTGATAGCTAAGTTTAGTTTCTGGAGCATTCAGTGAGTTCAAGAACAGACACAGAGACCTATGAATATAGATCTTGTCATATACAATTACCACAGTAGCACATAATCTGCAATTATAAAAAATACTGTGTACATCTACATAAATACTGAGGGTGCCAAAAAAATGCATACACACTTTTACAGTAAATATCTATTTAAGTTTGGACTGAAAAACAACATTAATGTGTGGTATGATGTTCTGTAAACAGATAAGACTCACATGATGACATTGCTACGTGACAGGTAAATCAACAATGAACAAATGAAGCCAAGATTATCATAAATCAACAACAAACAAATGAAGCCAAGATTATTGTATGATGTTCTGTAAACAGATGACTCATATTACATTATGCTAGCGTTGCTACAACAAAATGGAGCCAAGATAATCATTTGAACAGCTGAAAGCAATTTTGAAGTGGTATTGGAAAACCGAGAATTTTGTTTAAATTCAAAGGCAATAGGACGAAGAGGTTTCCATCTCGTTCTCCAGATTTAACTCCGTTGGACTTCTACCTATGAGGAAATCTTAAGGATGTTGTATACCGTAGAAAACCAGCTACACTGGCAGCACTTCGTGAAGAATTGAAATGGCATGTGCTGCAATCGCTGAGGACACTTTTGTAAACGTTGGTCAATCAGTAGTTCAACTTATTCAGAAGTGTATGGTGGGCATTTTGAGCAACTGTTGTACTTGTAAAAGTCTAAGATGATTAGTGCTCATAAAATTCTGTTTGTGTGAATTTAGTTTTGCAATGTTAACACAGTTTTTTCTTTGCTTGAAGTGTGTATATATATATTTTTTTGCACCCTCTATAGTAACAATAAAAATGAAAAAGAACCTGAACAACTGAGCAGAAACAGACAAATCAATTAATCACACAATTTTACAAATGCATTGATATAAAATTATTACAGTGTTTTTAACTCAATATAATATATTGTCAGCCATATATTCCTTCACAGAATAATAGGCATTTTAAAATAGGTAATTTCTAAGAGCAGATTTAAAGGATTTATCATTATTTACTAAGGATTTTAAGCTAGAGGGAAGAGCATTTTGTACTAAAATGCATTCATAATAAACTCCCAAATATGTAGATTTGTTTTTTTGTCTAGTATTCTTATCAGGTATATTTCGATTTTAACAATTTTTTCTTTATTTCTTATATAAAAATTCATAAGGGATAATATATATTCACAAGGAAGAGTTAAAATTTCAAACTGCCTAAAGATGTTTCTGCATGAATGTCTGCTACGTGTACCAGCGATTATTTGTTTGACTTTTTTCTGTAACAGGAAGACACCTTCACTTTTAACTGAATTTCCCCAAAATATTAGACCATACTTCATTATTGAGTTGAAATAAGCATAATAAACTAGTTTTACAGTCTTAATTGACTCCAATATTACTAATGCACGTATTGCATAGCATGCACTGCTAAGTTTAGGTATGATAAGATCAATGTGATATTTCCAATTCAGATGGTTATCAATTCTGATACCAATGAATTTAATATTTTTGGTTTGTAGAAATACACTGATAGAATATCATATCCATAATAGGGGATTTGCAGATCTTGAGTGATAAATTTCATAACATTTGTTTTATCTACATTTAGAGACAATTTGTTTGCTTTGAACCATACACACAATGAACTGAGAACCAGATTTAATTTAATGGCATAATCATTAAGGCTGTTTCTGTTTATCAATATGCTTGTGTCATCAGCAAATAGATTAGTATTTCCTACATCTTGGATAGATAAGGAGAGATCATTTATATATATATCAGAAAAAGAAGAGGGCCTAGAACAGATCCTTGAGGCACTCCCTCCATGGTTAATCATTCCCCATTCCGATGCATTGTTATTGTTTTTATTTTTGAAGGGACAATTTATCACTACTTTTTGTTTCCTTTTGTCAAGGTAGGATATAAACCATTTTTAAATATTGGTTGTTTTATTCTGTAGAAAGCTAATTTATCTATAAAAATTTAATGATTGACACAGTCAAAAGCCTCTGCTAAATTGCAAAATATTGCTCCTACATTTACTCTTTCATTAAATGCAGTTAAAATTTCTTTAGTGAGTTTAAAGATTGCATTTTCTGTTGAAATTCCTTTTCTAAAGCCGAACTGATCATTAACTAGAATATTGTTAATTTCAAGCTTTTGGTAAAGCCTATTATATTACTTTCTCAAACACCTTAGAAAATGTATAAGTGAAATAGCTATAGGTCTATAATTAGAGACATTTATCTTTTCGTCCCTTTTGAACAAAGGCCTCACTATTGAATATTTTAGCCTCTCAGGAAATACACCCAATATTAAGATTCATTACACAAGCGACTAAGGGGGGGTACTAATTTGCTTTGCATAGGCCTTCATGACTTTGCTGTTAATCTCACCATAGCCAGAAGAGTTTTTTTAATTTTAGTTTTTTAATGATATTACTAATTTCTAGTGTAGTAGTGGTACTTGGTTTAGAATGTATTATTTTGGCTGGGAATTGATGATTGTAAAATCCTTAATGCATCCCTCTTATCACCAGAACATAAATTTACATTTTTTGTTACATTAAGAAAGTAATCATTAAACGCATTTGCTACATCTGCAGGGTGTTGCATCTCTTGATTGTTGATGCTTAAGATTATTGCATCATCTTGTTGCAAATTTTTGCCTGTTTCTTGTTTTATTATATTCCAAGAAGTCTTTATTTTGTTTTTTGACTGACTGATAAGAGTTTGGTAATGGGGGCCTTTTGCTGCTTTTATGACTTTCCTAAGTATCTTACAATATTTTTTAAAATATATTTTTAATTTTGGGTTTTTACTGAGCTTTAGCTCATTATATAATTGTTTTTTATGTTGACAAGATTTTTTAATTCCTTGGGTTAACCATTCCCTGCTCATATTATAACTTCTTTTTTTAATTTTTAGTGGGAAATATGCCTCAAAATGCAATTTAAATCTGTAAAAAATTGTTGAATTTACTATTAACATCATTTGCACTAAAGACACTATTCCATGATTCTTGTTGAAGTGTCTCCGCCATTTAAATGAGGTTAGCATCATTAATATCTCAATATTTTATATATTTGTAACATTCTTTGAGTTTTATTGTAGAATTCTTTTTCACTATTACTTGAGTATCATGGTCAGAGAGACCATTGATCAATGGAGACATAGAATATAATGACAGTTTGTCTGAATTTACAAATATATTATCTATTGCTGTGCTAGAGTTTTTATCAATCCTGGTGGGAAAGTTAATTGTATGCACCATATTATATGCAGTAAGAAGGGAATTCAGTTGATTCATTCTTACACTTGGCATTAAGTAATCAATATTTATGTCCCCACATATAATTATTTCATGCTTAGGCTTAAATAAAAAGTTTAAGGTATCTTCAAGTTTCATAGTTTCCTAATGGCAAGCGATGAATAGCAGTTATAATTATTTTTGTATTGTTGCTATCCAATTGGGTTGTGCATAATTCAATATCCTGTTCTGAATTAAATTTTGATATATCTAATATTTTATATGGTACATCCAGCCTATAAATGGAAACTCCTCCAATATTTAGTTTTTTCCTTGAAGCTTCTGCTCCCAAACAATAACCATGTAGTGACAGTTGTGATAATTCCTGTTATTTCAAATGATGTTCAGATAGGCAGATAATAGTTGTCACAAGTTAAGCTATTTAATAATTTTTCTGTTTTACTTTTCAGTGCTCTAATATTTTGATGAAATATATAAAGATTGTTTTTTGCTTGCTGATTACTCCCCAATATTACTTCATTTTCTGTGCAATCATTATCATTGATACTATTGTCATTTGAGTTAACACTAACTGCAATAAACTTTAACTTGAAGAATTTCTGGTCTGGATCAGGTGTCTTTATCCTAAAAAACAGGACCTTGTAGCATTGATAACAGCAGGAGTCTTACCCCTTGATTCTGTCAGCAATAAGGAGCAAAAACTGCTTTTTGCCTGTAGAATTCAAGTGCAGACCATGTACAGTAAAGTTATCTCTACCTAGGTGATTTACATCTATCATACAAATGTGGGAATTTGTGGGTGTCATCAAGTCTCAGATTCATACTCTGCACCCTCCTAAAAAGCTGAAGCCTATCATGCCTATCTAACAGTCCCAGAAACTTCACATTGATATACCTGCTTTTAGCGCTGATATCACGAAGATCTTGCTCAATCTGATAATTATTAACTTTCTCAGGGCTATTTCTTGCACCACCAGCAATTACAATATGACCATTCTTACTGAAATCAGCAGTTAGTTTTCTCAAGTCTTTTGTGACATCCGCCAGTCCAGCACTTGACTTAAAAATGCTCACAACATATCACTACCCAAGTCGTCCTTCAAATAGGGTTGCTACCTAGCAACAAAATCTTACTCTTCCCCTTGGGCTTAGCATCATCTACTGAAGGACTTGTGCTCTGGTGAGCTTCCAGTGTTGCAAGAACGTTGAATCTGTACACCAGAGGGATGATAGTAGCATAATCAGCAGAGAATACTCTACTTCTCTTATGATTGTTCCTTGGCACAATCTTGAATTCACGTTGTGTGGGTTGGATGGGTAGCAACAAAAAATTAAAAATAATTTTCAGCTCTTTATTGGGAAGCTTGGGAAAAAATATATCAGCATCCCCAATGGCCAATAGCAACTGACCAACCTATTTCCAGAAATGTTTGGTTTCTATTTGTTATTATTTTTATTAATTTATTTTGTAGTGTTTGTTGAACATGTATGTTTTATCAGTGTACATTTGTGGTATGACTATTTAGGTGTGTAGGTTTTTTTTTTTTTGCTTCATTAAAACTTCAATATATGCTTTTCACTTCTTTTAATTTACTAAAAGGAGGTGAAAAGAAGTTATCAAACCATAGGGAGTCACAGTAAACCACTAGACCCTTCTTTTTCTAAGATTCACTCAAGGTTAGGTCTACATTTATGTATAAACACATACTTAATATAGTGTGATACACATACAAATCAGATAATTTTTTACTTGTGGGTTGTACACAGTTAAGTTTCCCTTTGTTGATTGCTTGTAATATTTTTGTCATGATGGTGGTTGTCATATAATCAGTTGTTTTGTTTCCTGTAGTGTTGGAGATGATTTTAAGCACTAAGCAAGTGGTTTGTGCCTGAGCGCTAATGGTAGTGGATTTACTTTCAATGTGTGGTATACTATTGGTAGTGGTATATCAAGCCATTTAGGTTTCTGAGGAAGAAGTAGTGTAGGATATGTAGTAGTTTTGATGGGGTTACTGGTAGCATATTCCTATAGCATTGCGATGGTATAGCATAAAACAGTGGTTATGGACTACAGGTATGTAGATGATTAGCAGGTTGAATTTTATTTATGTAGATGTACACAATATTTTTTGTAAAGTTGATTGTGTGCTACTGTGGTAACTGTATATGACAAGTTCTGTTTGTAGGTCTCTGTGACTGCTTCGCAAACTCACTGAATGCTCCAGGAACTAAACGAAACAATCCCGGCATGTGTACAGTAAGTAGTTACTCTGCATTTGTGTAAGTAGTATGCTAATTAATGTAAGTATAAAATTGTAAAGAGTAAAGTGGATGGGTATAGGGAAGAAATAGAATAAAATTATGAAAAAAGTTTTAAGTTTTGGGTTGTTTATTAAGTTTATGGTGTAATTGATGGAATTCGTAATGCTCTAGTATTCTGCACTTGTTTCATCTTATCCTATAGAAACTTCCGTTCTACATAATCGAAACTTCTTTCTGAATCACAGTTAATCTGACAACATGGGAAATTCGGCTGCAGAAACCGAATTTACAGTCACCACATGCTTATTTCTAAACGGGTATTGGAGCTGAAAACAATCTGTATTCAGCTACACATTCTGCTCTGTAAATTTGATGGTGGCATGCACGGCCGGCGAAGATTTCGATTAATTTTCTCAACGTATTTTCTTAAATATAAGGGCTACGTTTGTTTAAAATTAATGAGTTAAAATCCTCTAAGGAGTACCTGACAAAAACGATGTTTTTTTCTGCTGCTTCTTCGCCTGAAGTTGTGCTTTTTTAGCTTTTCCACTAAATGGTGCTTTCTTTCTTCCTTGAGGCATTGTAATTTGAATAAAGTATGCAGCCAAATCTCAGTTGAATGTTTTTTCCTAATTGAGTTCACATTACCTTTTGTGCTAGACAACACTATGATTCCAGTATTTTCTATCTTTGGATTTGAGCGCTTCTCAATGTTTATATTTTCATTTGCCCAAAGATATCGTATTCCAATTCTCGTTGTGGAGATTTGGTGCGTTCCAGCCACAAACTGCTTTGCTTAATGTCTGTGTCATCTGTGATCAATTTTCTTCGATCAGGCAATATGTCGATTACTCTCAAGGTCTCGATTATCATATTGCGAGATGAAAATCGATTAAGATAAACAAGTACTTCCGGGGATTTATCATTACAGTAAGACAATTTCTGGAGCTCCAGTCACAGATTATTACACATGCAATTCAATGTTAATAACAGGTGACCGCATCGAGCACCAATTTTTGTAAGTATCATTCCACTGGGTGCCCGAACTAAAAATCACGGTGGGCGAGTCGATACCGCAAGCCATAAGAAGTCGCCAATGCAAACCGTACTAGATTTATTTGTTTCTTTATTGCTCCTGTTTTACGTGTAGTTTCCTTTCTTTTTCGAAGAAAATAAGTCATTGTTAAGCTTTCACCCAACTCTAAGTCACCAGCGACAGAATCGCCTACAGCCTGAAGAGTCAAATACAAGATGTAAAAATCTGGGTAGCATGTTCTAAGCTACTGTTACAAATCGGATTTTTGAGTTCAGTCCCGAGCCACCCCTGAGCTTAAGCGGAGAAAGCCGAGGGTAGAGACTTCCAGTGCACAAGATGTAAAAATCTGGGTAGCATGTTCTAAGCTGGTTACAAATAGGATTTTTGAGTCCAGTCCCGAGCCACCCCTGAGCTTAAGCGGAGAAAGCCGAGGGTAGAGACTTCCAGTGCACAGATCAACGTGCTTGCACACCACAGCTAGTTCAAGGAAAGGCATCCCAATAACCACCGCGATATCGACACATGACGTAATAACGCACATTACTTTGTTTCGGAACTGCAAATAACCACTTTCAAAGAGACTCCGCATAAAATTATTTGATCTTCCTACTTTTGGCCAACTCTAAAGCACATGTTAATGGAAAGTAAGTTTCTGTTAGGCGAAATAGGTTTATATTACCAGCGCCACAAATTACTAGCATCCTCATTGTCGTAATTGAGATGTTGGGGTTATTAAAATATCAAACAATTGAGCTTGGAGCGCAGCGCCGATTTTGGAACCTTTCTTCCGGGATTTCTGGCGTTCACGCACAGTACTATGGTTTGGTACTAAGGAGTTCGGCTCTCTCCGCTGTCTCTCGGCACTGGGACTGCAGAAATTGTTCTATACGGAAAGGCAAGTCTTCCGGTGCGGTACATGTAAATAGTAAAATTTTACTTGACGTTATGCGTAACTCTGAAAGTTTTCGTTGGCTGAAAGCATTCAACTTTTGCAGGGCTCTCTCGGCACTTGGGCACCTACCAGCACCCCCTGGTACATAAAAGTCTTATTACTTAACCACCAGCAGCAGTTGATTTATTTCATCCGTTAACATCAAGTTAAAATTTTGGTCTTCCCCGGCCAGTCGCCGGAATGTATGCAAGATGCAGAAAGTGCAGAATGTACACCGCAGAGGTAAACTAATTTGTTAAAGAATAGACGTGTGAGGGAAATGCTGCTAACGTTCAAAAGTGATCGAACGTCATTATAACAAGATAGTGCATTTTAAACTTAATTCTACTCCAGGAAGAACCATGGAGATGTCCAATATAACTCAACGTTATGTTACCCTTAAACAGAACATTATTACAGCAGCTGTACATAAGCTAAGCAACTTCCAGTTGAAACACATGATTGAACAACATGAAAACGTGATTCATTCCAAACGACGTTCCAGTTACATCAAAACCTTCGGTGATTTGATCAGTGTGCTTGAGAAACGATGTCACTTGTCAAAGGATAAAGTGGGGCTTTTGATTGAAATAGCGAGTATCTTAAATGATAGTAATGTGAATGAAATGGTGGCGAGATACCGATATTTAATGTTGGGTAGCAGCAGCAGCAGCACCACCACCACCACCACCACCTATAGCAATAACAGTGGTAAGCATTTTATCAGTTGAATACGTTTCAATGATATTTTAATTTAGGATTTATTTATTCGTTTGGTGAAACTGCACTATGTGCATCCAACAAAATTTTGAGAGAATAACATGCTTTCCTCCTCTACGTTAAGTACAAACTAAGTATATGCAAAAGTTGACAAAAATGGAATTCCTAACCTATTTATATATATAATATAAATGAAAAATAAAATAATAACTGGATAAGCAGAAAAGGATAAAACAGAAAATCATAGACTTAGTATCACAAATTAATAAAACAACTGATAAATAGTAAGTCAATGGTAAAACACTTGAAAGCAAATTCAAATTATCTGGTGTTGTAAAAAGCAACACCAGAGGTGCAAGCAATATAAATGAAAAATAGTTAGTTCGTTTTCGGAGCATTCAGTGAGTTCGTGGAACAGCCACAGAGACCATCAAACATTGAACTTGTCATATACAATTACCACAGTAACTTTCAATCTATATTTACAAATATTTGTCTGCATCTACATAAATAATTACAATAAAAATAAAAAAGAACACTTGGAACAACTCAACCAACAACAAAAACATACAAGTCACTTAATCATACAAATTTTATTATATACATATTTACATATACATTGAGATGTGCAATATAATATCGTCACTCATATATTCCTTTACAGAATAATAGGCCCTTTTACTAGGTATTTTCTAAGAGCAGATTTAAAGGAATTGTCATTCAATTAAATGTACTTACGAAGCTGTTGACAATGGGATGGTATATATATATATATAAACAATGTAATACAGTTTTTTTCACACTAACTCCATTCACTTAATTAAAAACCTGGACATATGTTTCGGGAGGCTGAAGATGGGAGGGATCACTCCCGAAACATATTTCCAGATTTTTATGTAAGTGAATGGAGTTAGTGTGAAAAAAAAAAACTGTATTACATTGGAATTGTCATTGTTTATTAAGGCTTTTAGGCTAGAGGGAAGAGCATTGTATACTAAAATGCACTCATAATAAACACCTTTTTGATGGCATGAAAGTGCTGAAATTGAGCGATGTAGGTTTGCTTTTTGTCTAGTATTCTTGTCATGTATATTTTGATTTTGAACAAATTTTTGTTTATTTCTTATATAAAAGTTCGTGAAGGATAAAATATATTCACAAGGAAGAGTTAAAATTTCAAATTTCCTAAAGAGGTTTCTGCATGAATGTCTGCTATATGTACCAGCGATTATTCGTATGACTTTTTTCTGTAACAGGAAGACATGTTCACTTTAACGAATTTCCCAAAATATTTGACTGTATTTCATTATTGAGTTGAAATAAGTATAATAAACTAGTTTTAAAGTCTTAATTGACTCCAACATTACTAATGCACGTATTGCATTGCATGCACTAAGTTTAGGTATGATGAAGATCGATGTGGTCTTTCAAATTCAGATGATTATCAATTATTAAACCAAGGAATTTAATATATTTGGTTTGTGAAAGTACACTGTTATAATATCCTATCTGTAATTGTGGATCTGGAGATCTGTGAGTAATGAATTTCATAACATTTGTTTTATCTAGATTTAGAGACAATTTGTTTGCTTTGAACCATACACACAATGAACTGAGAACCAAATTTAATTTAATGGCACAATCATTAAGGCTCTTTCCATTTATCAATATGCTTGTCATCTGCAAATAGAACAGTATTTCCTACATCTTGGATAGATAAGGAGAGGTCATTTATATATATTAGAAAAAGAAGAGGACCCAGAACAGATCCTTGAAGTACTCCATGGTTAATTATTCCCCACTCTGATGCATTGTTTTTATTGAAGATGCATTGTTTTTATTATTGAAGGGACAATTTATCACTACTTTTTGTTTCCTTTTGTCAAGGTAGGATATAAACCATTTTAAATATTGGTTTTTTTATTCCACAGAAAGCTAATTTATCTATCAGAATTTCATGATTGACACAATCAAAAGCCAAGTCACAAAATATTCCTCCTACATGTGCCCTTTCATTAAATGCAGTTAAAATTTCATTAGTGAGTTTATAGATTGCATTTTCTGTTGAAATTCCTTTTCTAAAGCCAAACTGATCACTAAATATTGTTACTTTCAAGGTAATGGTAAAGCCTATTATACATTACTTTCCCAAACACCTTATCAAATGTGGGTGAAATAGTTATAGGTCTATAATTAGAGACATTTATCTTTTCTCCCTTTTTTGTACAGAGGCCTCACTATTGAATATTTTAGCTTCTCAGGAAATGCACCCAATGTTAAAGATTCATTACACAAGTGACTAAGGGGGATAATACTCTCCTTTGCACAGGCCTTTATGCCTTTGCTATTGATCTCATAATAGCCATAAGAGCTTTTTGATTTTAGTTTTCTAATGATATTACTGATTTCTAGTGGGGAAGTAATACCTGGTTTGAATTCATTATTATGATGGGGAGTTGATGATTGTAAAATTTTTAAAGCATCTCTTTTATCACCAGAATATAAATTTAAATTTTTTTACATTAGGAAAGTAATCAATAAACACATTTGCTATGTCTGCAGGGTGATGTATCTCTTGGTTGTTAATATTTGAGATTATTGCATCATCTTGTTGCAAATTTTTGCCTGTTTCTTGTTTTATTATATTCCAAGTAGTTTTTATTTTGTTTTTTGACTGATTGATAATGTTTGGTAATGGAGGCCTTTCACTGCATTTATGACTTTCATAAGTATCTTACAGTATTTTCTAAAATATATTTTTAATTTAGGGTCTTTACTAAGCTTTTGCTCATTGTATAATTGTCTTTTATGTTGACAAGATTTTTTAATTCCTTGGGTTAACCATTCCCTGCTCATATTATAACTTCTTTTTTTAATTTTTAGTGGGAAATATACTTCAAAATGCAATTTAAAAATATGTAAAAGTTGTTGAATTTACTATTAACATCATTTCCTCTGAAAACACTATTCCATGATTCTTGTTGAAGTGTCTCTGCCATTTTACTGAGGTTAGCATCATTAATATCTCTATATTTTATATATCTATAACATTCTTTGAGTTTTATTATAGAACTTATTTTCATTATTACTTGAGCATCATGGTCAGAGAGACCATTTATCAATTAAGACACAGAATATAATGACAGTTTGTCTGAATATACAAATATATTATCTATTGCTGTGCTAGAGTTTTTATCAATCCTGGTGGGAAAGTATGCACCATATTATATGCAGTTAGAAGGAAATTCAATTGATTCATTCTTACACTTGGCATTAAGTAATCAATATTTATGTCTCTACATATAATTATTTCATGCTTAGGCTTAAATAAAAAGTTTAAGGTATCTTCAAGCTTCATCAAGAAAGTTTCAAAGTTTCCTAATGGCGAGCGATAAATAGCAATTATAATTATTTTTGTATTGTTGCTGTCCAATTGGATTGTGCATAATTAATGTCCTGTTCTGAATTAAATTTTTATCCATCTAATGTTTTATATGGTACATCCTGCCTGACATATATGCAAACTCCTCCGTTATTTAGTTTTTTCCTTGAAACTCCTGCTCCCAGATGATAACCATGTAATGACAATTGTGATAATGCCTGTTATTTCAAATTATGTTCAGATAGGCAGATAATATGTGGTTTTATACTGTCACAAGTTAAGCTGTTTAATAATTCATCTGTTTTGCTTCTAAGTCCTCTAATGTTTTGATGAAATATACAGAGATTTTTTGTTTGCTGAATACTCTTCAATTTTACTTTATTTTCTGTGCTATCATGATCATTGATACTATTGTTATTTGATTTAACATTAACTATTATTAAGTTTGACTTGATGATTTTCTGGCATGGATTAGGTGTCTTTGTCGTAAAAAACGGAACCTTTAACTATTTATAACAACAGGAATCTTACCCTTGATTCTGTCAGCAATAAGGAGCGAAAGCTGCTTTTTGCCTCTAGAATTCAAAAATAAAATAACACAATGAACAATGTGACTAAAATAACAATAACTGAATAAGCAGATAAGGATAAAACACTTAGAAAGTCACAGATTTATATATAGTTTAGTTCCTGGAGCATTCAGTGAGTTCGCAAAGCAGTCACAGAGACCTACAAACATAGACACAATTTGTTTGCTTTGAACCCATACACACTAAGAACTCTGAAAGCAAACATGTCTTTAAATGTAGATAAAACAAATGTTATGTAATTCATCACTGACAGATCTTCATATCCACTATTACTGATAGAGTATTATATAGTGTACTTCTACAAACCAAATATATTAAATTCCTTGGTTTAATAATTGATAATCATCTGAATTTGAAAGACCACATCGATCTTCATCAAACCTAAACTTAGTGCATGCAATGCAATACGTGCATTAGTAATGTTGGAGTCAATTAAGACTTTAAAACTAGTTTATTATGCTTATTTCAACTCACTAATGGAATATTGTCTTATATTTTGGGAAATTCAGTTAAAAGGGAAGGTGTCTTCCAGTCACAGAAAAAAAAGCCATATGAATAATCGCTGGTACACATAGCAAACATTCGTGCAGAAACCTGTTTAGGCAGTTTGAAATTTTAACTCTTCCATGTGAATATATATTATCCCTCGTGAAATTTTATGTAAGAAATGAAGAAAAATTTGTTAAAATCAAAATATATATAACAATAATACTAGACAAAAAGCAAATCTATATAGACTGACTTCAACACTTTCCTGCCAACAAAAAGGAGTTTTATTATGAATGCATTTAATTCATTGATAATTGAAATGCTCTTCCCTTTTGCTTAAAATCCTTCATAAACAATGATAATTCCTCTAAATCTGTTTTTAGAAAATACCAATATAAAAAAGGTCTATTATTCAGTAAAAGAAAGTGTGAGTGACAATATGTTATTCTGAGTTAAAAACACTACAGTAATTTTATATCAATGCATGTGTAAACATGTATATAGTAAAATTGTGTGATAAGGTGATTAGTCTGTTTCGCTGTTCTGGTTTTTGTTGTTTTGGTTGTGTTCTAGTTGTTGCTTTTTCATTTTTATTGTAACTATTTATGTAGATGTACACGATCCTTTTTGTAAATGTATTGTGTGTTACTGTGGTTATTGTAAATTACAAGTTCTATGTTTGCAGGTCTCTGTGACTGCCTCACTAAATGCTCCAGGAACATTCTACACACACTCTACACACAAACACACACAATGTAGACCTAACTTCGAGTAAATCCATTCCAATTTAGCTCTTCGTTAATTTCTAGCTTCAAGAACTTGATATGAGAAAGTTTCTTAATGGAATAATTATGCAGAGTGTGTTATAACAGTTTACATATACATTCTGTTAGACTGGTTTTTGTTACAGTTACCAGCAGTGCTCCATCCATATCAGAAAGTTCATATCAAACAAGATCAATGTTACGGCCACAAGCAGGCCTGCCCCCTGCAGGTAAGTAGCTTTTCTGTGGGTTTTTTTTTTCTTTTTTTTCTGTTAATAAAAGCTGTACTTGGCATAAATCTGTCATGTAGATAATAGGCAATACCTGAAAGGAAGTAGTGGGTTTTCTAATAAGACATAACATTATTAAAGAACTTACACATTCATCAGCACATTGTTTATAACTTAACACTGCAAACAATACATTTGTAAATGGGAATAAAAACAATCTATTAATTTTAGAACATTTTTATGTATGAATTACACTTTCCTCCTGAGAATCACTGTCATACATTCCCAACTGAAATTATTGAAACTTATATAGCACAAGGAGAAGTAGAAACTTATCTAAAATAACAGGAGAGGGAATGGAAACATTATTTAAGCACAATATAAACAAATATTGTACTTATGAAGCTGTTGACAATGGAGTGGTAATATATCCTAAACTTAGGTATTTATTTTTTACACTAAACTCCACTTACATAAAAGTAAGACGCATTTCGGGAGAATGTCTCCCATCTTCAGTTGCTCATTGAGCCGCCATTACTCGAAACGATGGCTAGACAACCAGATGTTCCTGTAGTGGCCTCTGTTAGTTGAAGTAGGAAGTTGCCGAGTTCATCCATAGGAGGAAACTCGAAATTCATTAGGTTTTTCTCTATTTTTTAATATGAACATTTTTTCCCACAGTGAATAACTCCAATGGGTTGTGAAGATGTTTCAGCAGTTTAATTCCCATTTTATTTCATGATTTTTGATCCAAAAGTGAACTGCTACTGCTGATTTATCCACCTGCTTAAACCAAATATTCCTAAAATGTTTTTTCCTCCAAATTTCTCTCTCTCTCTCTCTTTTTGGCCTATGTAGCTGCTCACAATCTGCACATTTTATTTTGTAAATTCCTGATTTCTGTTCTGTAGATATGGAGTCTTTTACTGTGCAATCTAATAAGTTCTTGATGTTGTATCTGTTCTTTGGGGCTAACATTATTCCATGTTCTTTGAAAATTTTTTTGAACTTGTAGTAAATTGGATGGTAGGTGAAACTTTTGCATTTGTATTCTTCTTTTGTGTTTTTCAGTGTGAAACTTCCCTTATCCCTTTTTGTCTTTTAGATTTATTGATCATTTTTATCACTGTGTCTTTGTTGAAACCGTTGATTATAGCTGTCTTTATTATTTGTTTGTATTCTATTTTGTACTCTGCTTCTATGAGTGGAGTATTCATCAATCTGTGTGCCAAACTGTGAAACACTTCATACTTATGTGGAATGGGGTTATAACTCTCATTTTCACGTAGTTTTCTGTATGTATTTCTTTTCTGTAAATTCAAACAATCTCCATTTCTTATAATTTTTAAATCTAGAAATGGTAGCCCCCCATTTCTTTCTTTCTTCTATGGTAAATTGTATAGAATTTCCTTCCCTTTAATTTTCAAGTCATGGTATAGGTATATGGATGACATTTTTGCAATAATACCAAAGAAACAATCAATAGATGCCCTGAAAATTTGCAACATGAATCTATACAATTTACCATAGAAGAAGAAAGAAATGGTTGGTTACCATTTCTAGATTTAAAAATAATAAGAAATGCAGATTATTCGAATTTTGGAATTTACAGAAAAGAAATACGTATGGAAAACTACCTAAAATGAGTTATAAACCCATTCCACATAAGTATGCAGTATTTCACAGTTTGGCACACAGATTGATGAATATTCCACTCACAGATGCAGAGTACATAATAGAATACAAACAAATAATAAAGACAGCTATAATCATTGGTTTCAACAAAGACACAGTGATAAAAATTATCAATAAATCTAAAAGACAAAAAAAAGGATAAGGGAAGTTTCCACACTGAAAAACACAAAAGAAGAATACAAATTCAAAGTTTCACCTACCATCCAATATACCACAAGAAGTTCAAGAAAATTTTCAAAGAACATGGGATAATGTTAGCCCCAAAGAACAGATACAACATCAAGAATTTATTAGATTGAACAGTAAAAGACCCCATATCAACAGAACAGAAATCAGGAATTTACAAAATAAAATGTGCAGATTGTGAGCAGAACTACATAGGCAAAACAAAGAGAAGTTTGGAAATTCGGAGGAAAGAACATTTTAGGAATATTTGGTTTAAGCAGGTGGATAAATCGGCAGTAGCAGCTACTTTTAGACCAAAAACCATGAAATAAAACCAAAAATTAAACTGCTAAAACATCTTCACAACTCATTGGAGTTATCCACTTAGGAAAAAATTTTTATATTAAAAAATAGAAAAAACCTAATGAATTTCGAGTTTCTTCCTATGGATGAACTCAGCAATTTCCTACTTCAACCAACAGAGGTCACCACAGAAACATCCAAGTGTCCAGCTATCATTTCGAGTAACGGTGGTTCGGTGAGCAACTGAAGATGGGAGAGATTCTCCCGAAACGCATCTTATTTTTATGTAAGTAAGTGGAGTTTAGTGTAAAAAAATGAATACCTATATAAAAGAATTGTCTTAAATGACTCTGAGCCCAAGAAAGGAGGAGGCAGCAATAGCATGCTGCTGTGAGTTTTGATAAGATAAACAAAGTGGTCAAGGTATCTAAAAAGTCAAAAAACGCTTAAAAATTCAGGCCCCTTAGGAATAGAATGAAATTGCAAGAACAGGCGAAAAGTGTGGGGAAGAGAAAGAAAGATATGTTGGAATTTGTGATAAGGTAGGAAGGAAAGGGTGGGTATGGTTTAGAACAGGATCAAAATATATAAGTGGGTTTAAAAAATGGACACAGTAAGGGGAAATGACCTATGTGTGCAGAACCAGATAGTACTTGGCATTGTATACTAGAATGTAAGCAAACCAAGTTTTGGAGGAAACAGTTCCTATTAAGAAAATGGGAAAACCTACCAGATGAAATAAGAGGTAAGAAGAATTTTAAATTTAAAATCAGATGAAAACATTAAGGAACTAGGAAAATACATAGGCAAGGTAAGACAAAAATGGTTATGGGTATAAAATACTTAGGAAATGTGCTTGAGAATAAAATTGTCAGATAGTGAAAGTAGGATGAAATGAGTACGGGAGGGTTACGGGGTAGTTAAAGAAGAAAGGCTTAGTATTGTAAGAAATATAACTTAATATTGTATTGAATGTATAAATTACTTTTAATGTTGTGATTTGTTTTTGGTTGGATCGAAGCCCAGTCCCCTGGATATTCCAGTAGGTAACTGCTGATGAACCGGAGACTGGGGGGTTGAGCCATCAAATTGGAATAAATTTTGATTGGATTCAGTGCCTTCTGAAATTGCCAAAGACACTGTTCCTAATTGTTATATTTAAAAGTAATGTTTTTTTTCTTTTATTTATGTCTATTTTGTATTAAAAAAAACATGTTTCTGATGCAGGTGAAATAAATACTACTGCTAGTAATAACAAGTGGTGAAAGCAAGAACCGTAGGGTTTTGGAACTGTGAAGGACTAAAAAATAAAATTGGCTCAGGAACTAACAGCATCCACTGGGGAAATTAGATTTCTTAGCTGTTATAGAAACATGGTTAAGAGATGATATTATATTAAAGGATTTTAACTATATATAAGTAGGAAAGGAAAATAGTAGCAAAGAAAGGGAGAGCATCAGGAGACTAAGATTATTTGCTAAGAAGACTTACCAAAACAATAAAAAAGAAGAAAAAATCATGGTTTAGATGTAAGGAAATAGTATGGGTGACATTGGAAAATAAGTAGTAGATAATAAAAATATGTATGGGATATATCCTAAACTTAGGTATTCAAAGGTAGGATATATTACCACTCAATTGTCAACAGCTTCGTAAGTACAATATTTATGTATGGGATAGTTTATATCCCCCTATTACATCACAGTTCCTCAACAAAGCATTACATTATCAGCTGGAAAAAGACATGGAATGCATAAGAAACACATATTTGAATATAGTGTTTATAATAATGGGTGATCAGAGAAAGTTGTGTAAATATAAATGATGGCTTATAAAATTGGTGACCCATCTCAAATGAGAAATTTAGGAGATTATTTATATAGAGTTAAAAATATGGATAGTTAACAAACGAGTGTCACGTGTTGTTAAAATAGTTTTAAAAATTTGGCACTCAGATAATATAATTAGGGTTTATAATAATTAATCAGCAAATACTGTTCTGAATTTAAGCTGAGTTGGGTATGTAAATATTATCTGTTAATTAGTAATTGATGGGAACAGTGTAGGAGATTAAAAGAGCTCAATAATAAGAAAAAGAATGGAAAGAGAACCTTCTGATGTTTTGAAACTACCTGATTGAAGTGGTGACAGAACTTCTCTCTTGTGAAATTCCAGTAGGAGACTACTAAAATATCAAAGACAGAGGTTAGCAAATTTTTTTTATTTACAAATGGTCTTTAACATCAGAGTTTTGTAAGGATCGCAGATGTTAGACAGGGGCTACTCTTAATTAAGTTGGTATTATTTTATTTTGTATTCTAGTATTGGAATAACAATAATTATTTTTTATTTATAATTGAGCAAGAAGGCACACTGTAACAAATTGTGTTTGGGGGGCCGGGGGGGGGGGGGTCATAAAATGGCCAGGGCCAAATAGGTGAAGACCTCTTCTTGTATTTATTTGTCTTAGCATTTAAATGGATGTACTCATTCAAGTGACTCTAAAGCAGCACTACAAAGCAAATGAATTACAATTACCCATCAACTTACACTATAAATGAAATACAAAAATCATATCGTACAATCCATATCAGAAATATAGAAATAATTTAAATAGATTCCAAGTATGCTGGATTAAAGGGGAACGAGATTGCTGATACTTAAGCCAAAAAAGAAACCACCATAAAATTAAAACTAACCTTTGAATTAGAACTTCCTTCTAAACTGAAACTCATAAAAAGATTAATAACCAAACAAGAACAAAATATCCAGCAAAAACTTAAAGGGAAACCATATGAAGATCTAAAGACTTTCAAACTCTTTTATTGAAACCAAGAAAAATGGGATTTGCACAATTCTGCTTAATTTTTGGGCATGATTGCCTGTCAGAACATCTCTTTAGGATAAAATTAATCAAGGTCAGCCACTGCCCACTGTGTAAGGACTTGAATACTATTCTAAACATACAACATGCATCCAACTTGATAGCAACAAACAAATGAAAAATAATTGGAAGCTAGGGAAAAAAATGATAAATATCAGCATCCCCATGGCCACTAGCAACCAACCATATTGTTTAAACTTCTTAAAGCAAAACCAGTGAATATGGCAATGGAATTCCAGCCCTAAAAATTTTGTTGAGACCTGCTCTATTGAAATATTTGATGCTCAAGTCTGGAACAGTTTGTTAGCTTCAAACAGTTCTTCAAATGTCTTGCCAAGAGGTAGAATTTTTACCAGATATAAATTACTATCATCTGCAATAAGTTTTACTTTAGAGTCTTTGCTAAGACTATGGTAATCAGGAAAAGCAGTGGGTCCAATGTTGATCACTGTGGAACTCCATGCTTTAATGATACCTGATATTGATATAGAACAGTTTATTACAATATTTTATGTTCTGTTATATAGGAGGCAAAAAGTGTAATTTTTGTAGGAGCATTTTCATTGTTGATACTGTTATAAATCCTTCCTTATTCAGAGCATTTAATACTTCAAAGATGTTACTTCCACAACTAGCATTCCTGCTCTGAAGATAAACTGAGGTGGTATTAGGATATTTTTTGAATTAAGATAATTATAATGCTGTTATATATTGCTTTTTCAAAAACTTTTGAGATTGAGGTTAAAAGTGAAATATGTCGAAAATTTAAGTATCTTAACTTCAGCTTGCTTCAGTCTTTCAGGGAAGATACCTGCTGTGAATGAATAATTTATTATATGACTAATTGGTCCACTTATTTCAGATGAGCAACTTGTTACATGCTATTGCTCTTGGGTTGCAGTTATGAAGTTAGTCTGTGACGACATTGGCACAGACTGGAAGGATCTTGTGAGGGAGCTGGATGTAAGAGAAGGTGACATTGATGCCATTGAAATCAAGCATCCAAGGAATCTGCGGGAGCAAGCTCGTGAGGTAAATTAAACCTGCAGTTCTGAATGTAATAATCAGAAAGAAGAAAGTTAAGCAAAAATTGCACACTTTCTGAGCATTATACCCAAAATTATATTTTATATACAGTGGAATCTCGATCTATCCTTCCTGGAACCATCATTTTACCTTGTATCTTCTGTAAATAAAAACCGCATTCATCACTTCTTGAAGTATCATTTTCCCACATTATTCATTCAAAAAGTTCAGTCCCAAAAAATCTATTCTTGAACGATCGTTTTCAAATTGGATAGTGAAGCAGTGATCATCGTACAGTGTACTCGTAATGCTTGATCCGAGAAAGCGTGACTCGAATCCTCTGCAGTTGCCGATACTTATGGAGCCGTAGTATGATGATGGCCAATGCAAAGAATGGGCCAGAGTTGCCGTTGCCTTAATTTTTTCTGCTACAAGGCAGTGAATGAGGATGTTGTTACATGTGGTGTTCAAAGTTGATAAAATGTGGGGAGTAGCAGGTGCTTTGAATAAGGGGAAACATGATGCAACAGCCGATGTTTGCCAAAGCTTTAAGAGCATGTGAAACTATGAGCATAGAAAGCCATAAACATTTGGATTTTGTTGATTTGTTTTATTTACAAATACTCTTTATGCGTGTCCGGTTGGATTCATGGCATGAAATGACTGATCAATTTTGCTTAAAGACTTTTGTTTTCTTGTTTGAGGTCATTATGTGCCAAAAATATACGACAGGGACCTTCGGCTTTACTTCCCTTCCAAAGGAACCATACTTAGGATATTTCCCTAAAATATCTATCGACCCTGGCTGGGATTGAATCTGCGATCTTGAGTCTACAAGGCAAGTGTGGTTACCACTAGACCACCAGGGCCGACAACAAAATGTAAATATGTACTCTGTAACATGTAAAAATTGATAAAATATAGTGTTTGCTTATATACTGGCTTTATTTATTTTTGAACATTATTTATGCACTAGCCATTTCTATCGTTTTCCTGTATCACAGTTTTTTTTAACCTGGTCCCTCCAAAAATGATGAATGGAGGTTCTACTGTATGTACTAGGATATTCGTAAAGTAATGCAACATAGTGTTTCACACTATAATATGCTTGAAATATAGTCCCCAGGCATGCGAACAATATGTTGAAAATCTTTGGAAAATGCATTTGCAGAATCATTTCTAAATATCTCTCTTGCTATACAGTCGTCAGCTCTTGATTGAAAGTGAATGTCTTGCAGAGGTTTTTTGACCTTCCAAGTAGTAAACTGCACTTACTTTTATACAAAGAGATACAGTATGCACCAAAATTTGCATTCATACTCAAGTACAAAATAATCATTTTGTTCAACAATGGGTCTGCCTAATGTACATGACAAATAAATCTGCTGCCTTTCCCCAAAGATACCTTCAGTCCACCATTATTAAAGAAACCTTGCCAAATGGATTTTTGAATGTGGTTTTGATTAACCTGTTTCATCTAAGTAAAAGATTGGTTTTGTGTTACCATGAAATTCAAATTTGATGCATTTGAAGCAATTTTAACCATCTGCCACATTCACTTCTCTCCCTTAAGAATTTATATCCGTAATTTGTCTTTCTGTATTTGAAGCCTAAACAGTGCATTATTCTATAGGTAGATGAATTGGAGCCTTTGTATAAAATATTGGTTATTAATACCTCGGTAATTTTGCCTATTGTTGGAAATTCACCTTCCTGTTTAAGTCCCAAACAGTATTCATACAACATCCTTGTCAAAGTCATTTAAATATGTGACTCTCTTAGGGGTCCTTTATGTTTTTAAGGTGACAAAAACAATGGAGCACTAGATTCAGATCTTTTCATTTGAACACAGAAACATGGCACAGTATTTTTATTTGCTTCACAGGCCTCTGCTGTTAGGCTTTGACACTTTTTAAAATCTATTCTGAATATTATTTAATAAAGTTATATACATTGAAAATCTTCTTTCAAGCATGACTTCCTACTAAATCTCTTTTAGAACTAGGAACATGTACTGTTTTTACTGTATGACATGATTAGCACTATCATTTCCACTTCAATTGTCAGACTGGCTACTAGCAAATGAACTTACTGAATAAGCAGAAAGAAAGCTATTTGTTTGTTAAAAAGTTATTTTATGGCTCCATAAACGTATTATCACCAGATGTTGCTGACGTTGCTATTGTGTGTTTACACCTACTCAGTCAGTAATGTGAACGTCCTGTCATTGTATATATACAGAGAGTCTCATATCACTGGGATAGTCAGATATTTTAAATGTAAATAAGAACAGTAGTAAAATTGGATGTACTGAAACTAAAAAGACATTTGGATGTACATGTCCACAAAATTTTCTCTACTTCTGTTAGATAATTTGTGTGATATAGATTGACCCAGCACCCTCTTCTCCAGATTGATGCGCAGTCACAATATTGCAACACTGCAAGCTTTGGCTGGCTAGAGGATGGAGAAGGTCAATCCCTTTCCCACTGTAGTGTGGTCAAAGAAATGTGATGTGGAATATGAGTCAGGGAATTCATCCAATGCATGACAACACACTGGTCCATATGACTGTTGAAAAAACATTTAGCTTGCAGGAGTTGAATTAACCTCCATGCAGTTCAAACTGTGCCCTCAGCAACTATTATTTGTTTTCAACATTGACATTTTATCTTCAAGGGCAGAAACTCAGAAACCATTCCTAACTATATTCAAATACAAATTAAAGCAATTTCTTGATTTCTCGCTCACCACACTCCATTGCTAAATTTATGCAGACATTAATACATGTAATAAAATTGACATGCAGTACACTATATGTATAGCATATTTTATTGTAAATGTTTACTATAAATGAATAGTTCACTTTTTACCTACACATTTTGGTTACTAATTATTATTATTATGGTTATTATTATTATTATTATTATTATTATTATTATTATTATTATTATTATTATTATTATTATTATTATTATTATTATTAAGTTTGGTACTATTCAATCTTTTTAAGATGAGATATTGGAAGAAATGGGGAGGGAGAAAGGTCATTGTCCAACAATTAATAATAAAGATATTCCAAGTTTGCAGATGATTTAGTAGCAGCTGCAATTACAAGTGGGGGGTTAAAGAAGGCAATAGAAGCAACAGAAAGATATTGTAAAAAATGGGGCTTAAAGATAAAAGTAAATCTAAAATTTTGGCATGTAAAAAAAGGGAACAAACTCAGTAGAGATGAGAAATGGTGGTTGAGGGGAGTGAAATTGAACTGGTAAGGAAATTTGATTATTTGGGGGTTAGGCTGAACAGTAATGGAAAATGGATAGGACAAAGAAAAAATGTACTAGGAAAGGAAAAATTAACTTCCAATTGTATAAGAACATGCTTGAAAAAAATACCAAGTATGAGTGTAAACTGGCTAGAGAAAGTATATATGGCTCAGTTGAATCGAAAATAATGCATGGAATAGAAATTTGGGTAACAGAAAAAAAGGGTGGGAATGATCAGATTCACATAGAACAGTCTGTAAAATGAGGGTTGACAGGAAAGGATTAGTAATAAAATGCATTATGAAATATTGGCAGAGGATACAATCATTAGAGGAAGGAAATACTGTCAAACACTTCTTGGGGACAAAAAAAAAATTATTAGGGGAGCTAGTTAGTTTACAGTCATCAAATAGGCAAAGCCTATGGAATAAAGTGAAAGCAGAGATTGATGATCGAGAACCAGGAAATATTTGGTAGTTTAAGACATAAGAAGCACTCTTATTTATTATAGGGGTTTTAAGAAAAAGTGGAGTAGGGAAAAATATTGATGTTTGTGACAAAATGGGTAGGGAGGTATAGCGTGGGCAAAAACGGGAACAATGATGTTAGTTGGGGGAAAAGTTCACAAAGAATTTTGCCTATTGTATGGCAAGATAGACAAGAACTTGCACTCTGTAATTAGAATGTACAGAAACCCAAGGATGGAGAGAAGATATATGGAACAAGAAGTGGGATAGTTTGTAGGCAGAAATTTTGGTATTAGCGGAAAAGAATTTTTTAATCAGTTTGGAAATTATGTAGGGAAAGTAAGAGGAAAGTGATCAAGGCAGAAATAGAAATAATAATAATAAATATTGATTCATATTATTATTGTTATAATATTATTTCAATTATGCTAAATTATTTCTGTTTGAACAAAGACACTATAATTTCAAATGATGAATAAAATAAAATGGAATATCATATAGTTAAATACCATTTTTCACACAACACCATTTTTTGGACAATAGAGGTTTGAAATGGCAATGAGATTTGAAAAAGTATACTGATATTCAAGTGTAGGAAGATTGTTTCATATCATCATCATCATCATCATCATCATCATCATCATCATCATCATCATCATCATCATGTTAAGGTTGCAGACTTATATAGTTTATTCCAAGTTGAAGGTTTCAGAATGTTGACACAATTTTCAGTAACATGAGGTTTTTAATTAGAACATGTTTTCGGAACCTTTGTTCTTATCTTCAGCTGTTTGCTGACTGCTAGGCAAGTTTTGGGTTGTGTGATGTAGTCATGGCTGGATCAAGCTGCTACTCTGTTGACATCTTTTGGCAGGAATAGGAATTTGTTCAGAAATGGGATGTCAAAATTCATGAACTTTTCTTAATTTTTAAGAATGTAATTTTTCCCCATGTGGATAGTTAGTTATATTGGAGTAAGTACAATTTTTATTTAATTGGAGTAAGTATTTATTTTTACAAAATGGCTTCTTAACAAATTTAATATAGTTGACTATTATTTGTAACACATCACTTATTATCTAAGGAACAAAACAAGTTTCAAGAGCTAATTGTTCCCATCCTCAGTTCTAGGTTGACTGCCAGCTTTGTTCTTCATGTTGGTTTGGTTTGTCTCTGGTAGTGATTGGATGAACTTCTGGATTAGGAATATGCTTGATGGGATATCAAAGTTAAAAAAGTGGTTTTTGTTCTTCCGGATATAAATGTTTCCCAGATTGTAAGTTCTGTTTTACCTGTAATATTTTTAATTAGTTTGGGATTCCTGTTAAACTATGCTGTTCCTTCCAAAAATGCCAAGCCACTGCTGACTTTTCTTCCTGTTTTTGATTTACATTCCTAATATGTTCTTTTGCTTGTGTTTTTATGTTTCTTTTGGTCTTTCCAATGTAGATTTTTTCACAATCGTTGCAATATATCTGATATATTCCTGGTTTTTTCTCTTGAGGATTCAACTATATTAAATTCGTTAGTGTATTAAACATCACTGTTATAAAAGTAGATCGCACTTAACAAAATGGCTTCTTGTTTAATTTCATGGTTGTGTTTCCAAAAGTGAGTTCTCACCGTCAGTATTTCTATTTATTTTAGTCAATTACTTCTAAACTTATCTTTCTTTCTAGTTCCCAAATTTCTCTTAGTGTTTCCTATATATTTTAAATTGCAATCTAAGCATTCTATTGCATATATGCCTGATTTTTATATTGTGCTGAGTTATCTTTCAACAAAGAACCTAATAAGCTTTTTGTATTTATTTTGTGGTGCTAATTTTATGGCATGTTCTTTGAAGATCTTCCCAAACTTGTGATGATATTCGGGATGATAAGTGAATCTGCTGTATTTGTAATTCTCTTTGATATTTATAAGTGTAGAAATGTCTTAAATGGATTTTTGTCTTTTGAATTTGTTAATCTTTTTAACCTATTTTATATGTGTACTGTATCTATTCATTATTGCTTTACTGATTATGTATTATACTTTTTTTGTATTCTGTGTTTGTAAGTTGTAGATTAACAAGCCTGTGTATCAAATTATTAAAAAATGGCCTATTTAGTGAAGTTGGGTTGTAGCTATTGTTTCTTATGTAGTTGTCTGTATGTTGCCTTTTCTATAAATACCAAAGCTGAGTTTGTCTGCATTTCTAATGATCTTTAAATCTAAAAATGGAAGTTCTCTATTTGCCTCAGTTTCTATGGTAAATTTTATGGTTTTCTCTTGCAAATTAAAGACTTTAAGAGCATCTGATGAATATTTGTTTGGTATTATTGCAAATACTTCATCTACATATCTGTATAACAATTTAAAAATGAATGGAAAAGTGTTTATGATGTTTGTTTTGAAAAAAAAAACTCATAAATAAGTCTTCCAGAAATGAAGAAAGCTGGTTTCCCATGGCTAGTTCTGATACTTGTTGGTAGATTTTTTTGGTTGAGTGCAAAGAAATGTTGATGTACACGTGGGTTTTTGAGTGTTATTAAATCTGCTTCTTCTGTTTTTAAATGTATAGAGTTTTGCCATTTTCGATCTGCAAGTCTTTCTATAGGAATGCTGGGGAATAAGGCTTTGACATTAAAGGATACCATTAGATCTTCTGTTGAAATTGTGAAGTATTTTAATTTTTCCACTAGGTCAAATGAATTTTTAATGCTCAAACTTTAAAACTTTTGACAGTAGTTGAATTTACAATTGAGTCATTTTGAATAGGTAGGTAGATGAATTGATATTGTTTACTGTTAGTTTCATGTTATGGTCTTGTTTATGTATTTTTGGAAGCCCATAAAGTCTCTGTAGAGTAGGATTCTCTGGGATTATTTTCTATTTTGCTATGTCTGAAAGAATCTTCACTTCTTTTAGTATATTGATAATAGAGTGTAAATTTTGAGAGGATCCTTGGTTATTTCTTTGTAATCTTTCCCTTCCAAAACTTCTCAACCCTGTTAACGTAGTTGTCATTGTCTAAAATTGGTATTTTAGTACTCTTGTTTGCTAATTGTTTATCTTAGGCTTTTGTTTAAGAATTTGATTTCATCTTGTGTGAAAGTGGCATTAGATAGATTGACTACTTTGATTAATTGATTGATTGATTGATTGATAGATGGATAGATTTCTGGTGGTTGTGGCATGATGTTTTAATTTCTTTTTGGCATAAATTATCCAGTTTCCTCTTTAGTCTGATGTTCTTTGCTTTCAATTTATGATTTAAATTGTTGTACAAATGGGATTGTTCATTTTGCCAAACAATGGATTTTAATGAAGCAGAGTGTTTCCTGTATTGTACCTTGTATTTGTAAATTCAACTAGTGGCCATTTTACTTTTTAACATATTTAATCCCTGATAAGAGCTTTTTAGATATTTCTATATTTTTGCAAATATTTTATATTTGATTTGGGCAGTTTTTTAAAATATTCTCTTCAACTATCTGATAACTATTGATCATTAAATCTTTTTCAACAATCTTAACTGTGTATTCAACCAGTAAAATTTATAATTTTGCTGTTTTCTGATGTTAATTGCAGGTGAAATATACAAATAGCATGAGAATAGGTTGTCTTATTCATTTTCTTTTACCCCCAGGGGGTTGCATGACGGAATATAGGAGAAACTGCTGGAGTTGGATCACAGTTTAGTTTCGTGTAAGGAGATTGTTCCTGGATAGAATATCCAAATAATAACACTGATAAACTTTCAAGCAGTTGTAGGTAAGTGCTAAATGAATGGGGTGATATTACGATTCCGTGAAATTAACGGTTTGTGATGTCTTACAGTAATTGGCGTTATTCTGCTTCATTCTCAGTCAGATGTTTGTGCAAATGAAACAATGACTCTATCTCACAAGCATTTTCCTTTATGTTGAAGGTAATTATCTTCACAAATTCCTGTTGGAGAAAGGCATTTAAATACATTAATGTATTTGTATCATTTATTGCATTTATTTCCAGTATCTACAATGTCAACTACATTCTTTTCTCAGCAAAATATATTCTACACTCCCTTTTGGTTGAAAGAAATTTTAAAATTACGGCCATGATCCATCATCAAGGGCACCTGCAACCACAGCATCAGCTCCGCCATGTATATCAGAGAGTAGTAGTCCCATATGACCTGCAATTTATTTATCACCAATGCTTATATGTTTGTTAATTTGGTGCTTGTGTGTTTTTAAAAGTGTTTTCAGCTATCCATCACAATTGGGGCATTAATGGTTTTGTATTTTTACATTGTGCTGAATTAATCTTCTGCTTCCACTTGTGCTAATAATGAAAATAACTTGTGTTTTGACTCCAGTGATTCTTTACACAATCCTGGTGGCAGTTCTGGGAAACAAACAAACAAAAAAAAAAAAAAACAAATGAATAAGGTGATCTATTCTCAAACATTAGCCAAATAGCTATTTACTCTCTCTTCATCACTGATTTACTATTCATTGCTGTCAACCACTTTGTTTTTTCCAGTTTTAAATCTGAATTTCTGAAATTCCTAATATACAGAGAACTGGTTTCATCAACAGATATTAAAAGTTATCCAGCTCTTTTAATACTTTACACTCAAATTAACCAAGTTAATCAATATTAATTTTAATAACGTATTAAATCTCATGGTAAGTGAACATGTTTCTGTGTGTTAAAAGCTGATTTGTTAGTAGTTGGAAAATTGGTGGCCATAAATCTGGTTGTATATGCTAAATTCTATATGTAATCTTTTAAATGCCTCCCCAATAGAAAAAGGACTGTAAGATGCAATGACTTTGAAAATTTTAGGAAAAAAATAACTTGAAATGAATTGAATTTATTTCTCTTTACATCAACATACAATTTTAAATATTACAATAAGATCTATGTCTTCATCAATTCCATAATACTAACTGACAATATAAATTGAATAAGGGAGGGATTGGGAGTAAATGAGCATTAGAAACAGGATTATTATACACCAATAACCGGGTGTTAGTGTGTATATGGTCCTAAGGAAATAAGTAACTCACAAGTATAGGTTAATAGTTGGATGTTGTGTTTAGAATTAAAGTATTGTAAGAGAGTCATAATGATATGAAAAAATAACTTTTACAAAGGTTCAGAATGCAAAAGGCAATTGTTATAAGGTAGATGAAAGACCAGAGGGAGGTTAGAATAGATGCATCTCTCTCCTTTTGGTTTCCTTAAGATTTTGTCACAGGATTCTTTTCATTAAATGAGTGGGAACAATGCTGGCATTTCAAAAGTTAATGTTTTCCGAACCATTAGAAAAATTTCTGCAGCAATTGCATCAAAAACAGGAAGATGTACAAAATTACATTATTTAAAGAAATAACTGCAAATTATGAGTAACTTAAGTGAAATTGTACTTACAAAGCTGTAGAAATGAAGTGGTAATATATCCTATATTAATGTGTTCAAGTTGTTAACACTAACTCCACTTACTTTTTAAAACTTAAGACTAGTTTCGGGAGAGGCCCCTCCCATCATCGGCTGCTGTTGACTGAATGCCGTTGTTCGAAACAGTGGATGGATACCAGTTCATTCCTGTGGTGGTATCTGGTGGTTCTAGTAGAAACTTTCTGAGTTCATCCAGTGGTGGAAAATCAAAATTCATTAAGTTCTTCTTATTTTTTAAAATGAAAATTCTCTCCCATGTGGATAGTTCTATTGGGTTGTGAAGTTGTTTCAGTAATTTCATTTCTGGTTTTATCTCGTGATTTTTGTTCCAAAAATGAGCTGCTATTGCTGATTTGTCTACCTGTATCAATTGAATATTCCTAAAGTGTTCTTTTCTTCAAATTTCTAAATTTCTTTTCGTTTTCCTAATGTAGCTCTGCTCACAATGTGCACATTTAATCTCATATATTCCTGATTTTTGCTCTGTAGGGATGGTATTTTTCATTGTGCAATTTACTAAATTTTTTATATTATAATTGTTCTTTGGGAACTAACATTATTCCATGTTCTTTGAATATCTTCCCAAATTTGTTGTGGTAATTTGGGTGTGGTATGCAAAACTTTTGAACTTATATCTTCAGTGTTCTTACGTGTAGAAACTTCTTTTATCGATTTTTGACTTTTAGCTGTATTTATGATTTTTGTTACTGAGTCTAAGTTGAAATCGTTGGTTATAGCCGTCTTCATTATGTGTTGGTATTCCATTTTGTACTCTGTTTCTGTCAATGGGATGTTGATTAATCTATGTGCTAAACTATGAAACACTGCATATTTATATGGGATGGGGTTATAACTATAATTTGCTATGTAATTTTCTGTGTGTGTTTGATTCCTGTGAATTCCAAAGCTAAGACTGTTTGCATTTCTTATTATTTTTAAATCTATAAATGGGAGACATCCATTTCTCTCTTCTTCTATGGTAAACTGTATAGATTTGTGTTGTAAATTAAGGAGTTTGAATGCATCTAGAGAATGTTTTTTTGGTATTATTGCAAATATGTTGTTCACATACATATGCCATGTCTTGAAGATTAATGGGAACGCTTTGGTGATATGTGTTTCAAAGGAACTCGTGAAAGGATCTGCTAGAAATGGAGACAAAGGGTTTCCCATAGCTAGGCCGGAAATTTGTTGGTAATATTTTTTATTGAAACTGAAGAAGTTTTGTTGGATGCAAATATCAGTTAGTTTCAGCTGATTTGGATTAGTAATCTGGAGCTTATAGGGTTTAGAAGTTGTGATTAATGCTTAAGGGTGCAAAACAGCTATGGTCATTAGCGCAGAAGTTGTGAACACGGAGTTTGCCCTATATGTGGAAATTTGGAAAATGTAGAACATATTTTGTTTGAGTGCTCGGAAACAAGTGAATGGAGACAATAAGCAATATATGGTAAATGGATGAAGTTAAATAACCAGGTTGCAGCAATTATAGTGTTTCTTTGTTCAGTAGAAAGGGCAGTACCAAAGTCTCTGATATACCAGTAGTAAGCTACAGATGAACCATGGACTGGGACTTAGCAAACACTGTTAAATATATTTAGTTGAATGGTGAAAATTAATATGTTAATTAACATTTTTGGTCAAAGTGGTTGAAAATATTGGCCTGGAATAGAGCCTGGGTAGAATCGGGCAATATTGTAATATTTGTGAACTTTGCTATTTAAATAAATAAATAATTTAGGTAGATAGGTAGTGGAGACAAGACAGGCCACCTCCATTATATTAACTAACTTGAGAATTAATTACTTTTGAAATTTGGAAAAGTCTGCACCTCTGCTCTTCTTACAGTCATTTCAAGTACCAAAATATGCAAGAGTGCATTTAAAGGTCTTAAGTTTTGACATCAGCTTCTTGATCTATGCTGTTTTCATTTCTCAGGGTCGTAACTTGTTAACTAACATTATGCTGGAACACTTGGTGGAATGCAGGAGTTAAAATGCTAATTTTTTTTTAAATAGTACTAAGTATATAAATATTGCCTGGTTCTAACCCAGGTTTTATTACAGTTCAATATAAAAAGTTACTTAATTTTTTTTTATTAAACAAATGAAGATATAAAAAATGATTTTATTTGTTTTTCAGGGCCTGAAGTTGTTTGAGCAGAGTTTGCCTGCCGAGAGACACTGGTTAAGGTTAATAAAAGCACTGAACAGAATTGGCAGGCGTGATGTTAGGGAACTAATTGAGGAATATCTGCTAAATGAGGCACAGTTTTAATATGCAAATCCACAACTGAAATACTTCATTTCCAGCATGACTTTAAAAAGTTCTGTTATGAAATAACGAGTTTCTGTTCCACAGAAATCTGCCTGGAGTGGCAGTTACTGTAGTTGCAACGCACTCAAAATCATTGGGTGCAAGCCAGGGGTTAGTATTGAAAAAGAAAAACATTTTTTACCATGTTACAGTGAATCATTTTACTCCTTACAGTAGATGTTTCATTCTAAGATTGTTACCTGTCATGATTATCAATTCCTCTGCTAATTGGGCACTCTCAGTCTGTAATGTTAATAAAAAAAGTATATTTTAAAAATGAAAGAATTTATCAAATATAACATTTAATTTTGTGTTGAAACCAATACAGTGAAGCAACTAATATATTCTTAATTATCCAGCGATTCGATTCAACTTGCAACTGAGGATGCAGGCAAAAGGCTGCACTCATTAGATAATTAAGAATATATGAAAGAATTGCTGACATACTGTCACTATAAGGTGTAATTTTACTGCTTATACACTGCTCAAACACATGTTTAAATCAATCAAAGTCCCAAAATAAATTTAGATACAATTGAATTTTTGATAGTTTGTAATTGCAGATTGAATAATTATGTAAAATTAGAATAGGCACTCTTAACATATTTTTATTTCACAGGATTAGAAATATGGACAAATTATTGATATAGAAAACACACTGGAAATACAAAATTTCATTGTTTTGTAATGTTTTTATGACTATTTCAATACTCAGTCCCTAGTGTGTCCTCCGTGAGGTGTAATTAACACCTACATGACATACTTTGCACCAGTCTCACAATAAAGATATGTGGGATTCTCCTCATTCTTCACTCGGTACATTTGTTGGTTCTCCCAGATCCTGTGGAACAACAGGATGCTTGCAAACAAGTTTTTACAGCTTATCCCACATGCTCAGTCTGATTGAGGTCGAAGCTGCATGCAGGCCAGCTCAGCACCTGAATTTGGCATTCTTGCAGGACAGACTTCCATGGCTGAAAACAAGTTATTTCCTGTAATTGACAAAATTACAGAATTACATACATTTAAAAACATTTTGGGTAAACATGTTAACATATCCTGTTTTCCATTTTCTGGTATATGAACATTATTTCTTACTTGACTCCAGCAGTTTCACTTCCACAATCCCTCACACTAACCCTAGTGCATCATGGGTATCTAACCTCTGGAATAAAGTGCGGTATATTTTAACATTACCGGACAAGATATCTATCCTGTATCTCTGTTATCTTCTTACCCCCTTATCTAGGCTGCCTCTTGTATCCACCTGTCTCTATATATCGCCTCCAAATCCTATGGATGACAGAAGGGCTGACATGAAGAATCTTAGAAGTAAAGCAAATGGAATGACCAACTGCTTGTGCAACTGACGTTTCATTCATATGTCTCATTGCACAACATTAACCTCAGAGAACACAAAATAACAATTTCCTACCACAGATTGCTGTTAAAGCATGTTTTCAAAAAAATGGTCTAAGAGCACAATCACTTTAGTTTCAACAGTTCTTGAATAAAAGAAAAACTAACAAATCATAGATATTCTTTATTTACTTAAAAACAAATCTGATTATCAAAAATTAAATTGTACAATATTTATTTTGGGGCTTTGATTTACACATATGTTTCTCTAATTTTTTTGAACAGTATAGTTTAAATGGAATATACAATAAAATGTGTTTAGGACAAAACTGACTTCCCTTCCCCCTCCCCTTTTGAGTGTGCATGCTAGACAATTTTCTGTATTATATGGGTGTGAAATTGAAACGAACCAGGTCTTCATCCTTTAAAACCAGGAAAGACATTGAGTCATTCTTTCACTATTTATACATGTTTCTCTGCAATTTTATAGGAAGTGCCCTAAAATAAACAAACTTCAGTCCCACTGTACACATTGCATGATTGAAATTTCTCAAATATAATTTTAATTTTTTCTTTCACTCAGAAATAAGAGATCTGTTAATGCCACTCTATCTACACACTCAGATTCCAGACAATTATGAGACTAGATTGTAACTTAAATGTGGAAAAAATATGGGATTACAAGGAATGGTTTTTGGAAAGGAATTTAGAACCAAAAATACTGAGATGCAAAAAATATCTGATGACTTTATTGGTAAAAAAAATTCTTTTTAAGTTTTTATATATGTGCATGAAAATACTTAAGGAAAGGGAAAATACATTGAATGTTGTAATAAGGATGACGGAGAAGGATTTGCACAGGTCAGAAAGTAAATTTGAAAGGAGTAAGTGGAGGTTCAATATAAAGATATGTCTAATGTGTGGGAAAAAAGATAATATATGACACAGTTTATTATAATGTAAAGCCACAAGGCTTTTGAGAGAGAAATTACTTTTGAAAAAATGGAGTAATCTTCCAATAGAAGTATGAGGGTGGTTCAAAAATTCTGTCTGAGAAAGAAAACACAAGTTTTATTGATCCAACGGCCTTTATTTTTCAACATTATCACCGTTTAACTCTATACACATAGACCAACAATATTCTAGCTTCTTTATATAATGATTTTTCCAACTCAATAAAATAAGCATTTGTTTGAGCTATGATCTATATATCTGAAGTAAATCTCTATCCGGCAACCTAATTCATCAGATTTAGGAAGAGGAAAAAGTCACTGGAGCCAACTCTGGTGAATACGGTGCATATTCTAGCATTTCAAAGTGCAACTCGTGTAACTTCATGATCGCAAAGATTTGTGCCCTGATGCATTGTCTTGGTGGAAAATAACTTTTTTCTTTAATAAATGCATACTTTAGCTTTAATAGCACCTTTCAACTGCTCCAGCAATGCTGCATAATATTCTCTGTTCATGGTTTTGCCCTTTTCTGTGTATCTACCAACACACCCGGAGCATTCCAGAGAACACTGGTCATTACCTTTAGTGCTGAATGAACATACTTGGCCTTCTTTGGAGGGCTTTCACATTGTTTGGACTGTTTCTTCATATCTGGTGTGTAATTGTGTAAATAATGTTTTGTCCACATTGATGTAATGTCATAAAAAGTTAGTCTAGTTGCATCTAAATATATCCAAGCATGAGCAATGTTCATTCAGATGTACTTCTAATCAATGCTTAGCAAACTTGGCACCCATTGTGTTATGAGCTTGTGTATATGCAAAATGTTCTGGACAAGATCTATTGAGTTCTTTGCAATCTTAGCTAGCTCACACATCTTGATTTCCTTTTACATGGCATCATAGATTTTTGCAATGTTATTATGTTTACTTTGCTAAATCAAATGAAGGCATGTGCATGAAAATGCTCATTGCACCATCTAAATGATAGTACTTGAGAGTTATCCTTGCTATATTTAGTACTGCCATCTCTGTGTCAGGTCTAAAACTTTTCGAACCACCCTCAAAGTTGAGAATAAGAAAAGAATTTAATGAAGTTATTTTAGGAAAGTGAGGAAGAACTGGCTAAGCACAGTCAATAAAGAAGATATATAAATGAGTGGTAAATTATTAGGGTTGATTTAATTCTGTAAATAAATCCAATATCCTGACAATCACAGTGTGAATCATATAGAGTCAGCAACTAAATTGAGATAATATAATAAAGAAATTTATATTTAATAAATACATAGTAGTATAGGGCAATAGATTGATTGTATATTATATGAGTATTGAATAAATTCATTTATACTGAAATATGTGACACCTGTTGTGCCCTATCCACACTACTCGGATTTGACTGCAGCCTTCCTCCTCTTTTTCAAACTGAATAAAAGACCCATTTGAAACCAAAGAGATGATACAAGAAACAGCATACATTGAGAAGATTTGAGTTGCAGGCCACCTGAGCCTAGTTGTTTACTAGGGAAATGCAGCTGCCCAACTGGACATAGAGAGATAGGAGTACTGCATATAAAGTTAGTATGTATTCATATTTTTACTGAAAGCAAAAAATAATGCTGATAATAATAAGCATATAACCTGGTATAAGAGATGTTTAAAATAATGCTCCTCAATGGCAATACATTGCCAGCATTTCTTCTGTAAGCTCAAAACACACTTATCTTACTCTTTTGAGCTTAAGAAATCTATAGAGAAGATCCAGGATGCAGTATGCTGGCATCAGCATAACACTAGTGTGGGTTCCCGGACATATCTACATCCGGGGTAACAAGACATTATTTCAGTGAAATCAACCCTTTTCGCTCTTGCCACAATCTAGCAACATATTTACTCTGGGAATTTTAATGTGTTTGTGCATAGACCTGTTCCTTTGTACTGTACAAAGAATAGTATTTGCTCAGAAATAATAAACTTCGGGATATTAAATCTGCCCCTTTTATTGGTATATCTCTTCTTGTATTGTTTTATCACCAAGAAGTAGTTTTAGCACATTTGCAGATTGGGTATTGTTGTTTCAGTCACTGTCACATTTTTAAGAGTGCACCTGCTCCAACATGCCCTAATTGTGGCCACCACTATACAGTGTGCGACATTTTAATTGAATGTCACCATATAGCGTCTTTCAAAATTTCCATGTATTTGTCTTCATTTCATGAGGAAGTTCTTCTTGACGTTCCTGTCAAAGGAATGCTCCATTTTATATGTATTTCTGTCTGAAGCAAAGTATGGTTTTTCATTTTATATATGACTGTTTTCCTTTTTAGTGCATTTTAAGCCTATTTTGAGTTCAACTATTGCTAGCATATATTTGTGGTCTATACATTGTACATTGTTTAATTTTTTATTCTTATTTGTTGAGGGTTTTGTACTTTTATTGGTCAAATAACTTGTGTCATTTGTTTTCTGCGCAGTATTTCAGTGTAGATAACTTTATTTAATTATTTTTTTATTATTGTCACAGTTTTATTATGTTTGAGCATTAATGAGCGTAGTAGTTTTGCAACCTTATGCAATACTAATCATTTTGCTGTAAGAAACGAGGCAGTTCAAAGCAGGTTTCTGGTCATTGAGAGACCCTATCCCAAGAAGTTGAGCAGTTTCTCTACTTGGAACACGATTGCCAGGATTTTTTTTGTGAATTCCTTACCACTTTTCTGCCAAAATTATGTGTCATACATAAAGACCCATTCAAGACAATATTTATGTAGTGGCATATCTTAACAACAAACAATTAGTGCACATTTCAATTCTAATGTATTCAGGAATCAACACAGTGAAAACAAGTATAAAATCTCCAGTAGATAAAATATTTTAAAATGTTTTATCTACTGGAGAATTAGTGCACAATTTGCACAAAATGAAAGCACCAAGTAACATGAATGCACAACCAATTTGGACAAAAGTCTCCCTCAAACAAACGAGAAACTGCTATGTGCATATGCATATGTAATACATGGCCTTAACTGACTTCTGCACATGCATATGTCATCATGACTGGCTTCTCCCAGCATGCAACCATTTCTGCTGGCCCATAACCTCATAGAGCAATCTACACAAAATGACTTCCAAAATGGAACAAAAATTGAATATGATATGTGGGGAAAACAAAAGATTATTTTGAATGGTAAAATGCTGTAAATTCAGCATAAAGGTATTATAGCACAGATATTATCATTTCTTGAACACGTGTTATATGAGGGAAAATCAATGTTTCTAGTTAGGGATATTTCTGGTGACATTGCAGAAAAATAATGTTTTGCCATTTTCCCAGGGAATCCTCTTGAATATACATGAGCAGTTTGGAAACTAACCGCTGATTGGCTATAAATAAAAAACTTGCATATGAAAACTACAGCTATTCCTTATTTTTCAACATACCACCATTTAAACTTATGTGCTTGTCATAGCATTTCACCAGTTTGAAAATCCCCTCTGCATAAAACTTGACTACCTGGGAAAGTAGCCAACCAGTCGCAACATTTTGAAGATCTTCATCGTCATTGAAGCGCTGGGCTCAAAGCCACGTAATATGAGTGAACAGATGGAAAGCACATGGAGCCAAGCCACAGCTGTATGGGGAATGATCTAAAGTGGCCTATTTGAATTCCCTCAAAAGGTTTTGTTTTTACTGAGCACTGTGAGGGTGAGCATTGTCGTGCAAAAACACAATGCAGACTACAACATTTGTTCTGGATCACAGTAAATTTCAGAAGTGATTGTTGTACCATGTTTACTGAATTTGAAAACAAGATTCCCATAGCATCCCAAAACACAGTAGCCATAAGCTTCCTCAAAGTTTGACAGATTTTCTCGGTTTATTTGCAGCATTGGTGTGCCTTCATGCTATAGACTATTGTTATGTTTCAGCATTCACATATGCTACGTAAGTCTCATTGTCACCCACTATTCTGTTCAAAAAATCTGTGAAAAAATTCTAAGCAAAGCCAATTCATTTGATTTTGTGGATCTCTTGTTTGCATTTTCAGTACCCATGAAGCATAGAACTTTTGATAATGTTTTGGTGACAATCTCGTACAAAACAGCCCGAAATTTGCGGAAGTTATTCAGAAAGTTCCAGTATTGTGAATCAATGGTTCTCTCAAACTTTTTTGCCAATTTTCTTGGCAAGATCATCACTAACTACAGAAAGGCAACCATCCTCAGTAGATTATGAATGTTTGTTCTATTTTTAAAAAAAATTGGATCCACTGATGCACAACACCTTCACTTATAATGTTTGGGCCGTATACAGCACTCAATTCACAATAAATGTCTGCTGCTGACAAATGTTTTGTACAAAGAAATCTTATCACACTATGCACCTCGCATTTGGCAGGATTTTCTTGCAGCATTAATTTTGTGAGGTTATAATGAGCAAATGCATGGCCCTATGATGTTTCCACTGGCAAAGCATTAAGCTTACTGAATCACAGATTACATTAATGTGACAATGGTGGTGCTCTGCCCATTACATTACAGAATGGCAGTTAGTTTCCGAACCACCCTCATAAAAGTAAAGTTTCCTGCCTGCAGTTTCATTTGTCACACCACTAGAGTGCATTAAAGAATATGCGTGAACAAAATGGTAAGTTTTATTCAAATCAAGCATTGAGCAGTGAATGAACAACTGCATTTGAAGGACATATGGGAAACCCTAGCAGAAGTGATCCATTGTATGCAACAGTGCAAACTGGGTGGCACACTGTAAGCATGAAAGAAACAGCTTGAAGATTCATCGAAAAGTGGGAGGTAAGTAATCAGTAGTCACAGCCAAAACTTGACATCATGTAGAATTGAATGACCTTGTAGCAGTTAATGTAATCTGGTATTTATCAGGAAAACGCCAACCAGTTGACAAGCAGATAAGCTATCATCTGAGTCACGGTGGTAACATTTGGCATTTCTCTTGGGTAGGCACAAAAAACAGCAAGTGGAGGCAGGAGTCACATCATCCATTGAAGTGCAAAGGCTTGATGAAATGAAGTTTCCAGGCTTTTAGATCGTGATATAGTTACAGTTGTTTTTGTAGACATTATAGCTATAATGTAGCAGCCATCAATGATGGTTCGGTCAAAGTTTTCTTTTCAGGCCACAATGAAGACTAAATAGTGTATGGTATTAGTAGGCATGGAGGTGGTACTAGGAGGGGCTCATCTAGAACAACTGGCCTATCATAGACATGCAGTGCTGCCTAGTTTGGATTCTGACGGCACAAACATGAGCAATAGTGTGCCCAAAATTACTACTGGAAATTCATTTTAATTTGCCTAGCCATATGTGCCAAGAAATATTAAGCAGCCAGTCCATAGGCCACATTTCTACACTGACCGCCACGGGTGATCAAGGTCATTAAGGTGCAGACTCTGAGCGGGAGGTCTGAGGTTTGAATCCCACCAGGACCGCTCTTCCTGACTGAGGTTTTTTTCATGTTTTCCTCAGTCTTCATAAATGGCAAATGCCAGGGAGGTACCTTAAACTTAGGACTGGGACATTTCCTTCCCCTAAAAAATCCTTTCCCAATACATTTCATCTCATGTATCATCAAGTGTCTACTGTCTCTGGTGCCTCAATATTAAAAACGGGCGGAAAACGCCATTCAAAAAAATTTTGTACGCTGATACTTCTGGAATAATCATTTCAGGAACAAACAAAGCTCATCCTTATGTTTATAATATGTTCCAACCTTACCCTTTTGTTATTTCTTATTATTAAGCTGTAGTCAATGAGAGACTTATGATGTGTTGTTAACTATATATATTCGTCTTATTAATTAATTTAACATGGTTCAATGCAGTGTGGAAGTGCATGCATTTATTGATAGTTCATTGCACGACTTAAGTGCTTTGTATAACTGTGAGAATAAATATGTTGTTTTCTGTAAATAATGCTATGTAGAAGCATTCAGCACGTGTTTAGCTGCATAAGTTTATGTCTTGACCATTTGTGACATGGTGAGACAAATATTACTTCATTCTAAAACTTTTTTTTTATAATAGTGTTTAATGCCCATTTTTACTGAGGCACCACAGGCGGTGGACACTAATGATAATGAGATAAATGATAAATTGGGAAAGGACTTTTTTTAGGAAGTTTAAGGTACCTCCCCAGCAATTGGCATTTATGAGGACTGAGGAAAACCTGGAAAAAAAAATCCATCCTGGTCCTGGAAGCAATTCAGGCCCTGCCACGAATCTGTGCTTTAACGACTTCAGCCACCCATGGCAGTTGCCTTGTAAAACTGTATCCTATATAGTTGGTTGGGCTACATATATGTACTCACCTCCCCCACAAGGACTACAGCACCTGGAGCATGCATTGCAAGCCACAAGAAATAAAAAGCTCTACATCTTAAGAGATGTCATCTGGACAAGAATCAACAAGAAGGGATGCATATCTTAAGAATGTTACAGACCACATTGGCAACAACATAACATTCAAATTATCTTCAAGCCATCAACATAACTGAATGCAGTATACTGGTCAACCAAGGATGCCAGAGCTCCCCTGTCCACAAGTGGTTCTATGTGTGTATATATATGTAGGCATCACAAAATTAAGTACATTAATATCACTGTCAACTGGGACTTACAGATGAGTGGCTGCTGAGCAGGGAAGATGAACACAGACATCATTCACCAAAAACAGTTTCAACAGTAACAAAGAAGCTCTGATATTCAATAGCAACCGACATCCTATACTCCAGAAACACATCTCCACTGACAGCAGCCAACAGTGTTTAGGTCCAGCCCACAATGCTCCCTGGACAAGTGACAAACATGCAAACCAATTACAGAACAGAACCACTTTTCCACAGCAGGAATATTATAATTAATAATAATAATAATAATAGTCAGTAGACTTCAGTTATTTATACAATACACTAATACATTAGGTTATTTATGCAACAATCAAGTCATAAAAATTTATTCATTCATATCCATCATAGTTCTGCAACATTATACAAACATTTCTCTATTAGAAAGGATTTTAAACAGGTTTAAATTTTGAGTTATAGTTCTTCACTGATAATGGTAACTTTTACTAATATAACTTCAAATGTATACAGGTTTTTATTGGATTGAGCTTTATTTGTGCTCACCCAATAGTAATTACTTGCCCGTTCTTGTATTATATGTATGGCAGTCTATATTAAATATGTTAAATTCCTTTCTTTGACAAGTATAAAAGTTCTGCATGCATATGAGACTACTGTGAGGGGTTTTTGTTGTATAAATTTTTCCCTATTGGACTGTCAAAACTGAAGGTTGTATATACATCTTATGCACTATTTATATATTTTTAATCTTTTCACATAGGTTTAACTTGTCCCTCCCCTCCAAATTTCAATCCCAAATGTTTAGTGGAGGTAAATGTCATAATATGCTGCGTTTAGAATATCAATGTTCCCATATTTTGCTAGTTGTCTCAAAAGGTACAGTCCTGAGTTCATTTTTTACAGACTATTTCTGCATGTATGTTTCAAGTTCAATTTTCTTCTATGTATATATATCCCAAATTTAGTTATTTACCTATTCTGATGCACTACTGTTAATGTTTAAATTTAATTTTGAAATGTCAATCTTGTTTTATCTATTTTTTCAACTTATGTATTCACTTACACAAAAGTAACAATAAAAGTGAAATTATGTCTGAAAAGAAAAGTCACGCTTATATTTGTGAGAAAAACTGTTAAAACCAACAATAGCATACACCAGAAGGCAGCAGAAACAAAGGTAATTAACATTGAAAAGAACTTACAATATAAAAATCTACATTAAATAGACGTAGATATTTACAATTTGTATTTAAAACTAACGAAAAAACTAGGATTTCACATATGGGAAAATTTAAGTGTACAAATGGTAAACAAATACCAGAAATTGAGAAAGAAACTCCATAACTTACAGAAACACCAAATAAAAATGGTCCCACCCTCATGCACGCACACAACAGATAAAGTAGTTAATCTTATGAGTGCCGCATTTTCCGAAAATGAAATAAATCTCCTAAACAAAGGCCTAAAAAGTTGTATAGATTTCTCAGATAATATAGAAGATTACATAGCCGACATAGACATAGCCACCCAACAACTAAACGAAAGGGAAAAATCGACTGTCAAAAGTAAATGCAAAAAAACTTTAGAGAACATTAAAAACTGAAAGAAATCAATAAACTACAGAACGACATTAAAACAACTAAAAGAAAACCCAGTAATATACGTAAAAGCAGATAAAGGCAATAAAATAGCCATTTTAGATGAAAATCAATACATAAATAGGGTTGAAATTATGTTAAAAGGAAAAGACTACAAACCAATTGAAAAGAATCCACTCAATAAACGCAATAAAATGTTAAACAAAACTTTGAATGAAGTCAAAACACTATCCACTACTGTAAAACAGAATATTACATACAGTACTCCAATACTACCCAGGCTTTATGCACTACTTAAGTTACATAAAAATGATAACAGCATGAGACCAATAATAAACAATATCAATTCCCCCACATACCAGGTAGCAAAAAATTGATCAAAGTCTTCAATTCTTTTAAGAGATTCCAAAGTTTGAGCATTAAAAATTTAGTTGACCTAGTTGAAAAACTTGAAAATAGCAGAATTACAGCTGGAGATATAATGGTTTCATTTGATGTAAAAGCCTTATTCCCAAGCATACCTACAGAGAAACTCATGCTCATGCTAAAGAAATGGTTAACATCAATAAATTTAAAAACATAAGAAATAGAAGACTTATTAAAACTTACTAACATTTGCATTCAACAAAATTACTTCAGCTTCAACAAAAATATTACCAACAAGTTTCAGGCCTAGCTATGGGAAACCCTTTGTCACCTTTTCTAGCAGAATTATTCATGAGCTCATTTGAAATACACATCACAAAAGCCTTCCTTTAATTTTCAAGTCGTGGTATAGGTATGTGGATGACATTTTTGCAATAATACCAAAGAAACACTCAATAGATGCCCTGAAACTTCTTAATTTGCAACAGAATCCATACAATTTACTATAGAAGAAGAAAGAAATGGGTGGCTACCATTTCTATATTTAAAAATAATAAGAAACGGAGATGGTTTGAATTTTGGAATTTACAGAAAAGAAACATACACAGAAAAGTACATAAAAAATGAGAGTTATAACCCCATTCCACATAAATATGCAATTTTTCACAGTTTGGCACACAGATTGATGAATATTCCCACTCACAGAAGCAGAGTACAAAATGGAATACAAACAAATAATACAGACAGCTGTAATGAATGGTTTCAACAAAGACACAGTAATAAAAATTATCAATAAATCTAACTGACAAAAAGGGATAAGGGAAGTTTCCACACTGAAAAACTCAAAAGAAGAATACAAATTCAAAAATTTCACCTCCCATCCAATTTACCACAAGAAGTTCAAGAAAAACTTCAAAGAACATGGAATAATGTTAGCCCCAAAGAACAGATACAACATCAAGAATTTATTAGGTTGCACAGTAAAAGACCACAGAACAAAAATCAGGAATTTATGAGATAAAATGTGCAGATTGTGAACAGAGCTACATAGGCAAAACAAAAAGAAATTTGGAAATTCGGAGGAAAGAACATTTTAGAAATATTCGGTTTAAACAGGTGGATAAATCAGCAGTAGCAGCTCACTTTTGAACCAAAAACCATGAAATAAAACCAGGAATAAAACTGCTAAAACATCTTCACAGCCAATTGGAGTTTTCCACTTGGGAAAAAAATTTTTATTTTAAAAAATAGAGAAAACCTAATGAATTTTGAGTTTCCTCCCATGGACGAGCTCAGCAACTTCCTACTTCAACCAACAGAGGCCACCACAGGAACATCTGTTTGTCCAGTCATAGTTTCGAGTAATGGCGGTTCAGTAAGCAACTAAAGATGGGAGAGATTCTCCCGAAACGAGTCTTACTTTTGGGTAAGTGAGTGGAGTAAAGTGTAAAAAAGTGAATATATAAGTTGAAGTTAAATTGCCACTCCATTGAAACAGCTTCATAAGTACAATATTTGTTTTATCTATGTTTAACTTTAGTCCATGTTTTGCAAATACTGTCATATTTCCCCAATTGCACTTGTCATGGTTTCTTCTAAACTTTCTTTATCATCACTCTAACATAATATGATCACATTTGCAGCTTGGTGTGTAACATAACTGTCTAACATAAATGAGAATCGGTGCTAAATAGTGAAGGATAGAAGGTTGTGTTTCTTGGGAGCTGCAGGAAGAAGTTGAAAAGTGACACAAGTAACAATGGGATCAACATATAGAGTTATAGAGCAAGAATAGATGTGTTCAGTCATATGAAGTGGACTCTATTAAATAAAATAGTGCAGCATGGAGAGATGGAGATTATTTTTGCCTGTGATGTATGTACTGGGTGTGCTAATAATCAGTGGAGGAGTAGAGATCAACCCTGGGCCTATTGGTGATTGAACAGGTGAAGAAATCCGAAATGTATTGCAGGGTATGGAAGAAAGGTTGCAAAAAAAAAATAAACAATGTGGGTAGAGAAATTAAAAATGAAATCTAAATTGAAATGCAAAACATGAAAACAGAAGTCCAAGTCATCATAAGAAGAGTTGAAACTTTAGAAGAAAGATATCGGAAATTTAATATGGTAATATCAGGTGTAGAGGAAAGAAGAGGAGCGTGACCCATTCAGGAAGTGAAAGAGATCTTGGAAGGGAGATTGGAGACGGTTCTGAATGGATGGGAAATTGCTGAAGCTTTTCAAGTCGGGAAGAATGGCAGAAGAAGGATGATACTGGTTAGATTTGTAACCACACAAATTATCTATGAGTGTTTAAAAGGTCTAAGAAATTAAAAGAAATGAATTTGTTTATTAAATGGAGATAAATCGGTGAAGCAGAGAATCCTGAAGAAAGAACTAGTACAATGGATGAAGAAGGTAAGATTGGAGGGCAAACGTGCATACATACATAACCTACCGCTTTGGATTGACAATTGGCCAATTAATGAGTTCAAAAAGGATCTAAGAGACACCAGCCCAGGAATAAGGAGAAAATGAGTTGGCAAATTGCAACAAAAACAAAGGGAAACAGAAGGTCAGGAAGTCCAAGGGTCGAAGCAAAGCGGGATCAGCATGTCAGCAGAGTGAATGGGAGTCACGTGCAGATGAGGAGAATATTACCAGGTAAGAGGGAGTCGGCTTCTGCCGCTCAGCTGGTGAAGGAAAGTAGATCAGGAGCATGAGTAGCAGGACGGTACCAGCTGAGTCAAGGTCAAGTTCGTCTAGTGTCTCATCCATTCTAAGAGGGAGTTTATTGCAATTGGAAACATAGTGCACATAGTGTGTCTAGTGTTGGGGAATATTGGGAGGTACTGCCTGTCGGTGTCAGTTAACATCCCAACAGTGGGAAAATGCTCAGGAGTAAGAGCAAGTTGGATTCATTTAGGTGTCGTTCTGGTTCACAATAGGGTGAGGAAGAAAGAGGGAAGGTTGTGAAACTTAGTTTTTGGAACTGTGAAGGAATACGTAGAGGGATGAATGTGGGTTATCAAGGAAATTTTGAATAGGTCCATGTGTTAGCGCTAGCTGAATACCTGGCTAGAGAGAAATGAGTTCATTAAGGTTCAGGGGTATGATTTCATTGGCAAACATGGTTTAAGAAAGAATATTAAAGCTCAAGTTTCTGGAGGTTTAGGTTTGCTGCTAAGAAGTAATCTTGCAAGCAAAGTGAAGGAGAGGGAGTAGGTTACATGGGTGTTAATACGAGAGTAGAACTTATGCATTGGTGTATTGTACAATCGCCCTTAAATTCTAAATTTCACAACCCGGATCTCTTTCAACAATTACAAATTCTCTTTAATGGAGTTTATGTTAATAGGAGATTTGAACACAAGAGTGGGAGAGTTGGATTTTAAGGAACTAAATATGTGGAAGATATGGGGAGAGATGAATCTAGCAAAATATGGATTAGGCATAGTAAAGACAAGATGTGAATGAAGAGGGGCTAAAACAAATTCACTTTTTTGAGAACAGTAGCTTTGTAATGCTTAACAGTTGCTGGGGGGAAGATGAAACTGGTGAATTTACGTTTACAAGTGCATGGGGACAGAGTGTTGTGGATTATGTGTTGTGTAGCAATAATGGAAGATAAAATGAAATGAAAATCATCAGTTGATAAGACATGTAATTTATATAAATTTTAGATGATAAAGAATACTTGTGATAATGAAAAATGTCATTGGTCTGGGAACAGTTGAGAGTGAAATTATATTAAATTCATTAATTATTGAGTTTGGGATTTTGGAAATTGCTCTAGAAAGTGAATACATGTAGCATTACAGTTGCATTTGAGAAATAAAAGAATTAGTAGTTTATAGAGACTGTAGCTAGCTAATAAAAGATTAGTATAAAATCATGAATGTATTAAAAATTTCTGTAATTGCAAGGAAGTACACCTAAAATGTCTTGAGCCAGATAGGTGGAGCCCCCTTGTAGTTTGTATTTTTCTTAGCACTTTTAATAAATTTCAAATAACAAAATAATTGAGAATATTTTGTAATATGGTTTCGTTAGTGGGAACAGAATTACTAAGGCACTGGCTAATATCAATTTAGCATAGCATTAGTTAAAAGAGAAGTGGTTTACCGCTGCCTGGGGATTTTACCATGAAATCATGCCATTCTTGGGCTATGCTTGGTACCTCTGTCCATTACCATCATTGGCTTCTGTAAACTCCAATATAGTTACAATAACGTTATAATTGTCAGATCCCTCTGAGGATTAAATGTTTTATAAAAAGACAAAGACAGAGTTTCCTTCATCTTCGCGCTTTCTGCGACTCAAAGGGAATAAGCAGGGTTGTTTTAGAGATGCCCCAAACGAGCACCACTGCATCTGCCGCAGTTCTCTAAAGGTAAGATTATTGTGTAAGTAGTTAGTTACCAACATCAGAATCTCATAATGTTGTATTAGCATCAGACAATAAATACCTAGCTCCATCGTTTGAGTTGTTCCCCTAGCTCAGGGGAAAGTACATGTGAATAAAAAACAGCATGCATTCAGTCTAAGAATAAAAACTACTTATTTCTTCCCCATGTTTTAATATTTTCACAACACTTTCGAAAAGCCAGTGTTTCATGCACAAAAATATTCTTTAATTCCTCTTTTGTTTCATTAAAATATCTTTACAAATAAAGTAAATGGAACAATGCTGATGATTAAGACAACAGCCTTCGAAATATTCCAAATAAATTGGAACAAAATTACCAAAAATTTGAGGGATTTCCTCATAATGGGTTGCAGTATTAAAGTAAATAATATTTTTCTACAACATGTAAAATTTATGTTTCCATCCAATATAAATGTCCATGTTAATTGGATATCTAGGGACAGCCAAAGGGTGATGGGAAAAGGGCTAAAAAATGAAAGGATGACAATTTGAGTGTTGATGTGATGGAATCTGTGAACATGTACTCCAAATCTGAATGGGTTACACGAATTGATCAATCATGCCTGCAAAGGGGACTATGTTAAAAAAATCATTAACACCAACTTTATGTCAGAACTAATACAATGAAGCAATTTATATATTCTTAATTAGCTGATGAGTTAATTAATACTCCTATGTTCTAGCTACCATTAAATTATTTTGAACATTTTAATTGACATCATTGTATGATACAGTTGAACTACACACTCTTAAAGCTTCACTTACTTTTCATACAATGATATCAATTAATATGATTGGCTTCACTGTGCAAGTTCCAATTGACATTTAAGTATTTTGAACGTGTTTCACAGTCCACTGCCTGCTTCATCAGCTGAGTCGACTGCTGGATGGACTTGGTATAACTTTTTGGACATTTTATGAAATTGTGGATTAATTTGTGAATACATATAATGTAAATGAACATACCTAGTTCATTACCTTGTCCTTTTTTATAAACATTTTTTCCCATTCACAGTTCCGAAGGTCTGTCTACGAATTTCAGTAATGTGATTTCTATTTCTATATAATGTTAGCTCTCCAAAAGTGGTGCAACTGCTGATTTCTCTATCTAATGGTATTTGATGTTTCTTCAGTGTCCTCTGAGCTTAATTTTATCTTTGTTCTTTTGATCAACAGGCTAAATAATAATAAGAATATCATTAAAAAAAAAAAAAAAGAGGAGGAGGAGGAGGAAAGTTGCCAAAAGTAAGTTAGATTTACAGCAAACAAGCAAATTCTGAATTTGCTGAATAGGAACCGGTATTATATAAAACAGCAGATTAAGGAACAAATTATAATTATGAACAAGTTAGAATACCAGTTGAAAATGGAAGAACTCTGTCGGAAAGTACACAAATATAAAATTGGATCCATTAAACAAATGAATAGTCTATAAACAAATAGCACAATCATACCATCCAAATAGAAACCAAAATTAAAAGTAAATAACACTGTAGTAGCACAGCCTACCAAAAATATACTGGAAAATACTATGAGACCAATAATCAACTATAAAAATATACCATCCTACCAACTATCAAAATGGCTCATCTAGAGATTTTGGACTTTTTCTAGGTTTGACAACTTAAGTATATGCAATTCCATAGAACTGATGATTAAAGATTTGGTGCTCCAAAAGGATGATTCTTCTAGTGTCCTTTGATGTGTATTCATTCTTTCCCAAAATATCAAACTCCCACCATCTCTTCTAAAGGTTGCAGCCTCTGAAATTAAGCAGCAAGAAGATTGAAGAATACATCCAACTAACCAAAGTCTGCACAAGTTAGAATTGCTTCAGGTTCAATGATTGATTTGATTTGTTTTGTTTTGTTTACAGACGCTCTTTTAAATCTCAGCATCCTGTTCAATTCAGGGCATGAAACTGCCGATAAATTTTGCTTAGAGACCTCTTCTCTTTTACGTGCTGTAATTCTATGACATGGGACCCACGACTTTACTTCCCTTTGGGGAGAAGCCATACTTAGGAATTTTACTCTTGAAAAAAATCCACCAACTCTGGTGCTATCTTGGGTTTATGAAGCAAGTTTACCACTGGACCCCAGGTCTGACCGGTTCAATGGTAAATTTCATACACAAACAGGATTAGCTTTGTGAAATCCATTATCACCGTTTCTGTCTGATTTATATATGAGTAATTTAGAAATCCACACTACCAAATCATTGCCAAACATTTTAACACTAGAAAACCCAAGCTTCAAGTACCTCCTAAAACACCTGTTCTTTCTTATGCATTTTTAATCATTTTTCTCACTGAAAACTATGGAATTGTTCCTTATTGCCTTCTAGTTGACTGTGATGGTATAGAGGAAACGATTTTGCTTCTAAATTGCAAGCCAGGTTTGAATCCAGTTGGCATTTAGCTTCTAAGGGTGAGTTTGTATGTACTTCATGCCTGCTCAGTATAACATATTATAGTGCTCTTCTGACTCAGGCTGATGAAATTTCTTATTAGATGACTGATATGATTTCTAATCTGTGAACCAGTTTCAAATCCAGCTTGAATCGAGCTTCTGATTTCAGGTAGTTTTATGTTCACGTACCACATTTGTTTAGCGCTTTATGTCCCCAGGCCTCTTAGCTTATTTATTTAATTTGTTGGTAATTCAATGATTCAATAACACATTAGTTCGTTCATTCTTTTGTTCATCTTTTATAGGTCATCTCCAGCTAAATGGCTTTTAGTATTAAAAAAAAAAGTTTTTTATTTCAAGTATAAGGGCTTGTTTTCTCAAAAAATAAGAATATTTTATTATACAAATTGGGTCTGCTCTATGCTATGTAGTAACAAATTATTTGTACAAAAATGACACAAGTTATACAAACACGGGTTAAATCCATACAGAAAGTTGCTACATTGAAACATTCTCAGAGATGTTAGTATGACAGTTTTTGTAGAGTGTTTTTATACAAGAACCACATACAATTTTTTTACATGTCAAACAACCATCTTTGGTATTAAGATCATTGTATGTTTGAGTTGAACGGCCACCAAAAAAAATTTGTATATGGTATTACAGATCCTTCATTTGAACATGTGGCCGACTTAATGGGGATTTGTCTACCCTGTTTCTAATCGATTCTGTTCACCCCTCCACTTTCCTACCTCTCCATGTGCTGACACAAAGTCTGTTCGGTAGAGGAGTTGAATGTTGTGAGACTGCGTTATAGTGTGTAAGTGCTGTTATAATGCAAAAAAGCTGTATACTTTAGCATACAGAATCTTCATGTATGATTCCTATGTGACAATAAACTCATGTAGAGAAGTGAGACAGCTATTTATAAACAGATTCTATGCTGTTCGTATGTATCGTAGAGAAATAGTTCATCATCTTGTGAATACATTTAGGGAAACTGAATTTTTTTTCATAAGAAACCAAAAGTAAAATGCCATGTTCTTACAGAGGAAAAACTAAATCGCATCGGAGAACAAATGCAAAGAAATCTCTGAGAAAACTCTCACAGGAATCAGGAATTTTACAGAAGGGCAGAAATTCCCGATCTTGTACATGAAATGCCAAAATGGTGTTTGGTGTTCTGTAGAAATCTATATTTTTAAAATGATATACTATGGGTAACTTATTAACACACTTCACCTACTATATTATGCATATAGAAATCTACATGCTTGAATTTAAGGGACAACGAATATTTGACTTTGTCGGCAAACAGTGTGCTTCCCAGCGACATGTAATTACTCATTTTAATGGATATCATTGTATGATTAGTTGAACTACACACTCTTAAAGCTTCACTTACTTTTTATAAATGTATGGAACCGGTTTCGAGAACATTTATAAAAAGTAAGTGAAGCTTTAAGAGTGTGTAGTTCAACTAATCATACAATGATATCCATTAATATGATTGGCTTCACTGTGTTTAAGTTCCAATTTTACATTTAAGTTAATGTAATTACTCGTTAACCCAGCCACGCGTTGAGTGGCTGTGCTTTGTCCGCAGTAAACACATTCAACCTATATAATCTAACTCCGGTGATGACAGAATCCCTAATGAGAACAAACCAGGAATCTATAGAAACCACTGCTTGGAATGCAACAAAAATTATTGTATATTGGCAAAAGTAAAAGAAAGTACAATCATATAGAAATCAAATTGCTAAAATTCATAGATACACTTTTGGAACTGGAAATATGGGAAAACATTATTATTAAAAAAAAAATGTTATGAACCGAGATACCAACAGAAGACAAATTAATCCAAAAGTATGTAAAATGTTCATTAGAGCTATACCAAGGCCATCCAACCACCAACAAATCTGGCAGTTGACTCACAGCTGATGATGTGGCCTATTAAACTATTCTGAATAATTTAATGGTAAGTAAAGCACAAGAGTATTCAATTGACTCACGCTAATTCAGAATAAATATATTTAAAAATTTTTTTCCATTCTTTCCTTGTGAGGATAGAACTTTGTTCATCTCCTGCCATAAGTTAACAATTTTCTAACACCAATTATAAAATTAAAATCAGTTTTCACTTATTTTAATTCTAAAGAAAAATATCTGAATACACTTTATACAACTGTAACTGAAAAATTTACAGTATTAAGTTATCTTAGAAGCAATATGGAAAGAAGAAAACAAATCAACACAGCACAGAAATTTCATGCATCAACCAAATGGTCACATTAGAAATAACTTAGTAACTATGTTATAACAATAGCCAAAACAATTTCATTATAGTGATGCGCTTGTATCAAACAGCATGGCTCTTGATGTGATATTTACACAAACACTTCACTTCTCTTATAAATAAAGTATATGAAATGTAAGGTTATAATTAAAAAAAAGTGCACTCTTTTAATATAAGTTAATATTTTCTAGAGAAATTAACATTTAAAGAACCATTGCTCTTATGGCCTTCCCACCGAAAAAGAAGTATAGTTTTACACTGCAGATTTTCAGATGTAATTCACTGTTGTTCAATAAATATCTTCTTTCAGTTCATCACTCTCAACAATTGTCTTCAGAATGCTCCTAACTGAACAGGATGTTATAAAGTGTAGGTATTCTTGGTTATGGAACCAGCCTTTGCCATTGTGTCTTTGTGAATCTGGTAGAAAATTGGAACTGTACGTCCCAGGTTCAAACGTGCCTTCAGCTTTTGACTGGAAAAAAAAGAAAAAGAAAGAAAAAAAAGTTTAAATTAATATAAGTTCTTTCTTAATTTAACATCCAATGAAAAAAAACTGAATTACTATTTGTTAATTAATTAGGTAGTTTATTTAAGAATGCTCTTTGAATATCTCTGGTCATTAGCATCCCATCCAATTTTGAGTGTGAAATGGCAGAAAAATTTTGTTCAGCAACCTCTTTTTTCTAGGCTTGAGGTTCTTTTTAGTACTGTAAATCCGAAGGAAGCCAATCTTAGGAATGTTAACCTCCTAAAATACATTAAACCTGACAGGTTTGAACCAGCAAACTTTGGTCTACGAGTTAAGTAGCAGTAGTAGTAGTAGTTATTTATTTCTCATGCATCACATACAGATTTTTTTAAATACAAAATAGACACAAATAAATAAAAACATTACTTTTAAATATAATAATTAGGAACAGTGCTTCCGGCAATTCCAGAAGGCACTGAATACAATCAAAATTTATTCCAATTTGATTGGCTCAGCCCTCGGTTCATCAGCAGCTACCTACTGGAATATCCAGTGGACTGGGCTTCAATCCAACCAAAAACAAAACACAGAATTAAAAGTAATTTATACATTCAATACAATACTAAACCTTCCTTTTTTTTAATTAAACCCTTCGGCCAAATTTATACCCTTTAGATTTGCTTATTCCTTAGGGCCTTATACACACTAACACCCTGGTTATTGGTATATAAGGATCCTGTTTAATATTAGATAACTAGCCCCATACCCCACCCTGCTTATTTCATTCTCCTTTCACTATCTGATAATACTATTCTCAAGCACATTTCCTAAGTATTTTACACCCATAACCATTTTCTTACCTTGCCTATGTATTTTCCTAGTTCCTTAATGTTTTCATCTGATTTTAAATTTAAAATTCTTCTACCTCTTATTTCATCTGGTAGGTTTTCCCATTTTCGTAATAGGAACTGTTTCCTCCAAAACTTGGTTTGCTTACATTCTAGTATACAATGCCAAGTACTATCTGGTTCTGCACACATAGGACATTTCCCCTTGGTGTGTCCATTTTTTAATCCAATTAAATATTTTACTCCTGTTCTAAACCATGCCAACCCTTCCCTTCCTACATTATCACAAATTTCAATATATCTTTCTTTTCCGCACACATTTTTAGTGTACTATATAATTTCAGAGATTTTTTGGTGTTAAGATTTGCCCATATTTCCTGTTTTTCTATATCCTCAATTCTAATTGTTATCTCTCCAAAATCCTCTACCCAATCTTTCTCCCTCATACCATACTAGTTCCATGCCAGCTTCTTGTAGGATATTTTGGATTTTAGATAACAAAGTTTATGACCCCTTAATTTTTTCTTGTGCTATCAAACACTGATTAATTATATTCTCCTCTAGTCTCCCTATTCTATACCAATTTTTCAATGCTCTATGACCTTGCTTTTATAGCCCAATCTTCCCAGTTCCATTAGAGCAACCTCGTTAGGTGAAGATCTAGGTAAGCCTAGAACAATTCTACAAAATAATCTATTTATCATATTTATCCCTTTCCATCCTTCATCTGGCCCCCAAATTTCTATTCCATACATCATTCTGCTCTCCACTATTGAGCCATATATTCTGCCTAACCATTTTACTTGCATATTTGGTATTTTGTTTACACAAGATCTGATTATACTCATGGTTACTTTTCCTTCTGCTAATGCTTTCCTTTTTTGATCGCTCAGTTTCCCATTACTAGAAAATCCAACACCTAAATAATCCATTTTCTTGACAACTTCAATTTCTGTGTCCTCCAACCACCATTTTTCCTGTTTATTTTAATTTGAAACCTTTTTTCATTACCATAATCTTAGATTTGTTTTTATTTATCTTAAGCCCCTATTCTTTACAAAAGGTGCCTATAGTTTCTAATGAGCGTTTTAATCTTACACTTGTTAAAGAACCTGTTACCAAATCTGCAAAGAGCAGATCCGGTATCTCTATATTATTTATAGTTGGCAAATGTACATTACCTTTGCTAATTTCTTCTAAAACATCATCAATAAACAGATCGAAGAGAACTGGACTTAATTTACATCCTTCTCTTATACCTATATTGATATTTTTTCTGTAATTCTCCCTCTCTCATATTTAACACAAAATTCGTTTTTCTTATAAATATTCTGAATTACCTTTATAAAATTCTGGCTTACTCCTTTCTTTCTCAGTTTAATCAGAAATTGTGTCAAATTTTTTTCCAAGTCCAAAAAACAACAAACAGGTTCTGCCTCTTTTGTTACTAAAATATTTATCGACTAATGTTCTAATTATAAAAATATTGTCAACCGTTCTTTTACCTTTTCTGAAGCCTGATTGAAATACTGAAATTTTCTTTTCTTTCTCTGCCCACTCTTGTAATCTTTTTGCTAACACTCCAGTGAAAACTTTCCCAATAATTGAAAGTAAACTAATTCCTCCATAATTGGCTGGGTTCCTAATATCACCTTTACCTTTATAAATTGTGGCTGGGTTCCTAATATCACCTTTACCTTTATAAATTGATGTTACAATTCCCACTCTCCAATTTTTTGGTTTTTTCCTTCTTCAAAGATTATGTTCAGTAATCGCCCCAGTATGTTTAATATGTTAAGGTCTTCTACCCAAGCTTTCCAACATTCCCCTGGTATTCCATCTATTCAGTTAAGTATGGGTACCACTATTCCATCAGGATCACTATATAAAGGGCATTAGTCAATAATACTAATTTTACAGGAGCAATTCTATGCAGATTGAAGCTTGCTTTTTAGTCTTAAGAACTAGTTTCAACATCAGATCTTTATTTGCCTGTAGACTCTGTACAGATAAGTTTCATTTATCGTTAATTTTTACCCTTTATCGTTAATATATCAACACCTATTTTGCAGTTATACAAGTTATTTACAAATTAATCACAACTTGTTTATCCCTTCTGAGGTCAAAACACAAGGGTTATTTGAAAGTTTTGGGAATGAAGCACAAAATGACAAAATAGTTTATTGAAATTATTCTCATTTTTCAACAATTTCCCTTGACACTGATGCACTTTATCCCACCACGAAAGTCAGAATTCCCCATGCCTGCAAAATAACCTCAAATGATAATGTAAGCTCTTTATTGGACAAGCATTTCTTTCCATTAAGAAATTTTCTCAGTTTAGGGAACAGATAGAAGTCTGATGGAACCAAGTCATGGGAATAAGGTAGACATAGCAGAAAATCATATCTCAAATCATTGATTTTTGCCATTGCAACAATACATGCATGAGGGCGAGCATTGTCCTAATGCAAGATAACTTTCTTCTTTGACAAACCCAGTGTTTTCTCCTGTTTTAATCTTCAATGGGTCCAAAAGGTTAGCATAATAAGCTCTAGTGATATATATTCCAGTGGGAAAATAATCAATTAGCTATACACCCTGGCATTTCAGAAAACCAACGCCATGATCTTCCCATCATTTGCCTTTTTTGGCATTGGAGAATCATAACGCTTCAATTACTCAGACTCCTATTTTTTTTCATGTGTTTAATAGTACACCCATTTTTCATCACTGGTCACAAATCGATGCATAAAGTAGGTGGGATCTTTCTGAAAATGGGCCAAATTTTGCTAAAAGATTTGCTTTTGATCCTAAGTCAGCAATCGCACCTTCTTGTCAATACTTTTTTCAAGCACAAATCTTTCTTCAAAATGTGAACTATGCTTTCTCTGAAATGCTCAGGACATCATTAATTTTAATTGACAATTCTCTAGAACCACATCATACACCTTATTGATAATAATTACTATGTCATATGATTTTGGTACTCCACTGCATGGGTCATCTTCTAAGTTTTCACAGATGCATTTAAACTGCATGGTCCACTAAAAAAAGTTGAAAATGATAGTGCATTATAGTGTTTGTGATATCTGTATGAATTTTTGTAGCATTCCTACGCTTCTTTACCAAGTACTCTTAATGAATGTATAATGTTTTGCATTTGCCATTTTTCCTGTATACATACATCTGCACTGTAACAAACACATAGTTGGTATGATTCTTGACCAATCCATGTAGTATTGCATGAATGTTTCTATGGAAGACTGCAAAATTTGATAACAAAACTGCTTCAGAACTGCTGCTGCAATCTGTGGGTCATTCCAAAAACTTTTCATGTGATCCTCTTATTTATACATGCAGGTTTTTTAATTTTGAAAGGACATGTACTGAAAAAGTTAAAAAAATTACCATTCATCTCTCCTATATATACATTTGTCTATTAAAAGTGGTTTTGTTTTGAAAATTTAGTTCTCTAGGTAGCTTGTAATATAAATTTTATCCACTATTAAGGGAACACTCTCAGTTGCTTTTTTATTAACATTTTGATGATGAGAGTTATCTTTAGTCCTTGGTTTATACTTATGCCAAACTGTTCAGATTTTTATATCAAGCCTTGCTTATAAAAAACAAAATTACCTTATAAACATGACTATCAACATTCTAGTATTTATAAAAATATTTCTACCTAATGTTCTCTTATTTACATCTCATGTTCTTTATTTGAGGAACTAATAATCTATTTCAGTCTGTAGTGCATGAGTTTCCTGAAATCTCAATTGCATATTGTAAATGTGGATAGACAGGCCATAAGTTAGAGAACTTTAAATTATCTAAGTTCAGATATTTTTCAAATTTCTCAGAAGATAATAAATATGAACTAAACTTTTGGATTTTAAACAAGAAAGTGAGGTATAATAGTGTTTCTATGCAGACTGCCATGATCAAATTATATATTACTTCATTACTAATAACTTTTGTTTAATTGTTCATTATTAACTAACCTTTTATGTAGATGTGGTCTCTGAAAGTCAAATTTTCATCTACAATTACCCCTAAGAAGTTAATTTGTCTTACCTACTCTATTAATAAATAAAAAAATATTGGACTACTATTTATTGCTATGTTCATCATATCTATTATTACTGGTTTCGACACAACTGCTTTTGTTTTTAGTAATTGTAAATGACCAGCATTTGTTCCACTATTTGGCATTCAAAATTGGGTAATCTTTGAATAGTGCACCGTTTTATATGCATATAGGTTTGTGGGAGTGAAATTGCTGGAGTCAAAGGAGAGTATATGCTCATGCAACAGTAAACTGAAAACAGGCAGAAAATGTTCTGAAATTTCACGAAAGGAACTATTTGTGGCATCATTTTGCCTCATGACTGTGTAATTTTGCGTGAGAGATAGATTTTTCTTTGTATTTTTTCTCAGGCATTTTCATTATGTTTCGGATGAGTGGGCAGGATATGTTAATATTTTGGGAGATTTATGAACATAATGCAATTGTTAATGAGTAAAATGATGTAGATCTGGACAATGATAATCACACCCAAAACATAGGAAACATGTGCATATAGGCTAAGCATAAGATTAGAAGGCAGTATGGAACCTTGGATGCACTCCCTATGCATTTCTGTTCAAATTTAATTCAAGCATATGAATATTTTTGCATTATTTATCACATGCATTGTAAGTCTCTACAATGTCAACTAAATTCTTGTCTCAATCAAACATACTCTAAATTTCCTTTTGATTGGAAAGAAATTTAAAAATTACTGCCACCATTGCATCACTTCACCAAGCTTCCCTTGCACTCTGAAGCAATAAATCATCTTAAATAAGGCAACCTGCACCCTTTCACAGCAAATTCCATGGGTTTGCAGCATCAGTCATCAATAATGGCATGTGCGATTGTGTTCTGCAACACTCCTGCTATATAAAAGAAAAAAGAGGAAAAATGTTTTGACTCTGGCAGTTCTCCATATGCATCCCTAGTTAGTTGTAACAAGTGAGTTGGGTGCATTATATTCAAAGAATACCCAAAATTGTTCACTGATTTACCTGTTTAAATAATTAAAAGGGTCTTAATTTACCTTGAAACTTGTGCCCTTTTAATGTTCAATATATAAATTTTGGCCAACAGTTCATCAGAATAAGTATACCTATCAACAAGCAGAACATCGAAGACAAAATGGCAATATGTGAGGCAGGACAAAATTATCAAAAAAGTGATACCAAATTTTGTCTGAAGAATTATAAAATGCAACAACAGTACACAATATCAGCAGGAAAGCAAGTAATATAAATAGAAATAAACACTGTGCAAAATTACACAATACAGATATAAAATTGTAGATTTTATATCTGTATTGTGGCTTTAGATTAAAGTATTTGGCATAACCTAGAATCTGCATATCTATCTACACTAAAATTAAAAATGCATGATAAAAACTGCACTTAAAAAGAAATTGGATAATTTATGCCACAAACACAAAACCACTATGCACTGATGTACATATAACATAGAAACTGGAAAATAACAAGGCAGTGAATCTTTCTGCATTACTTTCTCAAAAACAAAAATTATGTGTCTTAACAATAGTTAAAAACATGCATAACTTTCTTGCATAATATATTTAATTTAACCATATACTTTAAAAACTAAACAATAAAATATAAAAATTACCTAGATAACTACATTGCTGAAATCAAAATAATCACCCAAATCAATCCTACTTCATATTAAGATGCAATATTTAAACATAAAAGAATGGCTTAGAATGGGAAATAGTAGTAGTAGTAGTAGTAGTAGTAGTAGTAGTCCAGTCGATTGCTTTAGTACATAGTAGTACAATTGATGCTGGACACATCTTATTAAGACGCTGAATTATATACAAGAATATCAAGAGTAAAAAATATAAACAATAAAGTGTATACTATAATATCAAGGTAACTAGGACATAGTGCAGTTATGAAAGTTATTTATCATTATTTACAAGGAAATCCTGAATGGAGTAGAAGGAGTGGTTAATTAGATGTGTCTTTAGGGGTAGCTTGAAAAGTTATACTTGTATTTTTTTAAGTAGTTCCCAAGGTTATTGTATATCTTTATGCCAGAGTGCAATATGCTCCTTTGGTATAAGGAAGTATTATGCTTATATACATGGAGGTTTCAGTTTTATCTTGTATTGTAATGATGGACTGCTTCATTCTTAATGAAGGGTGAATCTATATTATTGACAGTTTTATGGATAAACATTATTGCAAATATGTACATACAAGGAAGAGGAAGAATGCCTAATTTTTTAAAAAGTGGTTTACATGTTGCTCCAATCATGTCTCAAATTATTTTCTTTTGCACCATGAAGCATATCTTACTTGCAGTTGATTCCTCCCAGAATATTATGCCATACCTCAACAAGGAGTCGACATACGCAAATTAAGTCATTCAAACAGTCTCAGTCTTTGTACATCCTGCTAGTACCCCTATCGTGTTGTACTGAGTTTTTTGGTTTATATGTGATTTATATGGATATTCCACTTTAATTTGCTTTGAACCCATAGGTCAAGAATTTGATGGACTCTACTTTCCCAATTGTCTAGTTTAGGAGTTTTATTTGTGCAGCTATATATTCTTTATTTTTTTTATATGAATGACCATTGCTACTATCTTATTGACATTAATTATAAAATTGATGTACACCAGAGTTTATATGCATAGGTCAGCTATATTTTATTAAGTAAAAAATGGTTTTGTATATGTATGAACATGGCAGAGTTTAATTCTTAATATGTACGAACATGGCAATCTTTAATTGTTTCAAAGTGTTCGTACAGGAATCACTGTATGTAAGATGACCTAGATATCTAACAACTCTTTTGTAAGGTCAAGATGTTATTAAGATTTGTTTTGGAAGGATTGCCCCATAGTTCTTTGGCATAAGTGATGTATGCCTGAATATGAGAAAAATAAACTATTCTAGCTGTATTATCACGTACAAATTTTCTTGAAGTATCTAAGTACAAATAAGTTTTACTGATTATCAGTCCTAATTTTTCTACATGACTGTCAGGTAAAAATTTTGCCTATGATGAGTCCTAAGAGTTTTGTGGAATTTACATTTCCTAATGCATTGTGATTGACCTGCACCAAAGAGTCAGTGTTTCTGAATCCAAATTTTATTAATTAACACTTGGCTGGGTTGACCATAGATTCAGATCTCTAAAGTATTCTACCATTGAATTTACTATGATATTGATAAATGCAGTTCAATTCTTAAAAACTCTTAACCCATAGAATTAGCATTTTGGGAAAATATATTCATAAACAAAAACAAGGAAACATCTAATAGTCTCTTCTGAGTCAGATGTTTAGAACACTCTTATGGTTTCACTTAGTTCACTGTCAAAACGGAAAAAGATAATATGTCACCATTTTTGGATCTGAAAGTAATAAAATGTAATAATAAACTTGAATTTGGCATCTATAGAAAGAAATACATACAGACAACTGAATCAAAGCCCATGGTTTCAATCTGTAGGCATTAGGTTGAAGGAACATTGGAGAAACATCCATTACAAACAGATAAATCAGCTATGGCAGCACATTTTTGGAATGAAAACCATAAAATACAAAAAGGCATCAAGTTATTAAAAGCTGTTCAACAACCAAAAGAACTAAACATGGGAAAGATTTTGTATAAAAAAAAAACCATGAGCATAACCTTATGAATTTCAACATCCTGGAAGCAGACAGTACTTTATTTAAATTTATCGCTAGACCATCAACGCAACCCAGATACCTAACTACCCAGCTCCTACAAATGATCCAAGCTAAAGATGTGGATGATAGTTCCACAAAACATATTTTCTGAGTTAATCTCATTTAAGCAAAACCATAAAGAGTGTTTTAAGCATCAGAGGAGATTATTAATGTGTTTCACTGTGTTCGATTCCAAATTGAATTAATATTAAAAGGAAAATCTAATTCATTTTGATCTTCCAAACAGTAACTTCATTACTAAATTTGTAAAATCTACAGAGCGACATCTTAATACCACACTGGGAAGCTGACAGTGGAACTGTGCAAATGATGAAGGCAACAGCCTTTGAAACATGTCCAAGTAAGTGGAAAAAATGAAAGAAATTTGAATGATTACCTCACAAAAATTGCGCCACCCAAAGTTTAAAGGAAAAGGAGAGAACTTTGGTGAAAAGTGTAAGGTTTTGGAACAAATCATCCTCCTAATCTAGTACCACCCTAAGCAAAAAAGATGTTGATACACAAAAACCAACAAAGGTAACACAGTGGTAAATACAAAATACTACATCAATAGAATGTTAGAATGAATAGAATGAATTTGTTAAATCTAGACTTCAAACCCACTGAAAAAGACCCAAACTAGTTGTATGAATGCTTTTAACAAAACTATTGGTTTATTCTTAATTAGCTAGTGAGTCAATTTAATACTCTTATGCTCCACTCACTGTTGGATTAGAGAAAGCATTTTAATTGATATCATTGTATGATATTTGTTTGTTACGGATGTATCTCCAATGCTCCTCCAACCTAATGCCTACATTTCTCTTTGTTTTTCCTATGTAAACAAATAAATAGAAAATAGAAACAAATAGCTAAATCAGCTGTAGCAGTATATTTTTGGAATGAAAATCATGAAATAGAAAAAGGCATCAAGTTATTAAAAACTGTTCAACAACCAAAAGAATTAAACATATGGGAAAGGATTATATAAAAAAAACATGAGTAAAACTTAACAAATATTTAAGCCCCGGAAGCAGACAGCTCTTTATTCAAGTTTGTCACAAAATCACCAGAGTCAATTCAGATACTTGCCTATCTACCTACTTACCCAACTTCTATGAATGATCCCATAGTTGTTTAACAGCTGAGGATGTGGACAAATGTTCCCAGAAACATGTCCTGAGTAAATCTCATATAAGTGAAACCATAAAATGTTCTAAATATTTGGACTCAGTAAAGGTTATTAATGCATGTTTCACTGCGTTCAATTCCAAATTGAATTAATATTGAAATTGTCACATCATTTTTATACAAAATTTAGTGACTTAGAAAGAGACAATTTGTCAGAAATATTTTGACATATTTATTTTAAGAAATGCAAACTTGTAACATACAATAGTGACAAACTGATATATTTTTAACATTGTAAAGTCAATAGGAGAATATTTACGTAACAGCATGTGCAGCACTAATATGCAATATATGATAGTGCCCGTGAGATAATAGTCATACAATAATTTTTTTAAATTCCTTTTTATAAATTTACACTAGAAAGAATTATGTTTTCTTCAATTCTTCCGTAGCTTACCTGACAATTTTTTGTAGCTGAGTTAATTTTGTAGGCCATAGCAAACTTATCGCTTGTGCTGTTTGTTTATGATTATTATAAAGTATATGGTAAGGTAATTGAGATTATCCTTTTAATATTGATTATTACAGATATTAATATGCTAATAATAATAATTCCATTTGTTGATAAATATATGTGCTACATTGTACTTCATGAGATTTAATTTCTATTACAACATAATATAATGCAATACAAAGGAAGTAAACATTAATGCTCGATAAACAGCAAACAGTCTTGAATGAATACAGTTAATGCTTCTATAATTATAGTAACTCAGAAATTTGTTGGTAATTTATTTTTACATAATTGTCAGCTTTATAAAACAGCAATTTGCCTTGTAACAAGTTACAAATTTATACCTATTTATTATTAAGTTATATAAAACTGTCGTAATATACTAACAAATCTGTAAATTATTACACTTGTCAACCTTTATAAGACAGGCCCCTGGTCTGCCCACAATATGATCCCATGAAGGCAACCAAATTTAATAAATGTGCAAATGCAGAGCTTAAAATATGAGCAAAATTACTACGTCAAACAGCAAATGTAATACACACAATTATGATGTATTTTAGATATATTTTCTGCAGAAAAACGTCTCACCCAATTTCCAGAACACTTTCTTGCTTTGCAGCATCAGCTGTCCATATTCCTATCTTGTCTCCCTTGGCTCGTACATTTACCACAGCCCCACAGAGGTCTTCACTGTACTCGTCAAAAGCTTCTCCAATCAGACATAAGAGCTGTCAAAACAATTATATTTGAAGCATAATATGACATCACTACCCTCCAACTAAATTCTTCCCTAGGTGTCATATTTCTTTATATGACCTTTGTGTGTTGTTACAGAAATACAGTGCATTTATTTTGTTATCCTTTGTATATGCATATATACACAAAGAAAGCCTGGTAATGACAAATATACCAACATTACAAGGCGTTCATTCAACTGATTATATATGAAAAAGGAGATGTAAATGCACTGAATAATTTTAGGCCACTAACCTTATTATTTAATACAGGAAAAATATTTTGGAAAAAAAAAAAAAAACAATAACTGTTAGGCATATAAATTTCTTCAGACTATTAATATTACTTTAGCAATATCAGAATGTATACACCTTCCTGTACAAAATTTAGAAAACAATGATAAAATTACGTCTATTCTATAAAGAATGATGAACATTATTTATTTAGAACATACTGTAACTCATCCTAATAATTTTTATGATCAGCTTCAAAGTAGTTCCCGTTGGATGCAATGCACTTGTCCCAGCATTTGTGCCAGTCTACAAAGACATTCTAGAAACCATTTTTTGACAGCCTTCACAATCACTTCTAATGATGGAAAATGCCTCCCAAGAAAGTGCTTCTTCAATTTGGGGAAAAGAATAGTCACATGGTTAGATTATACAGAGGGTAAGGGAAACACTTTACATTAATTTTTGTGATACTAACTGCATGCACGCATGTATCCTGTCCTTTGGTTTGAGAATCAGCAGTCTTGGAACCCACAAATATGCACAAACAATTCTAATGAGCAACTTTTCAATTACCAACAGTTTAGGTTTACTACAAATCGGGGATTAGCCCAGTTAGTCCTGGTTTTTAGTGCTGTCCGGGGTTGCAAAAATGTCCGAGGTTTGAGAATTGTTGAGAATGGGGAAGAAAAAAATGTATAAAAAAATATAAAGATAAGGTTATGAACCTGGAGATCCTAACAAAGGACAAATTAATTCAAAAGCTCAAAAAATGTGCATGAGAGCTACACCAAGTCCATCCAACCAACAAATCCAGCAGTCGACTCACATCTGATGTTGTTGGCAAAAGCCTGCGATACATGGTATAATTCAATGGTAAGTGGAGAATAAGAGTATTAAACCGACTTACTAGCTAATTAAGAATGTATTAATTGCTTCACTGTATTAGTACTGCAAATAAATTAATTTTAATATTAAAATACAATACAGTGTTTTATTTAAATAAGGTGCTGCAATATTTTTATTGATTTTTCTTTCTCTGCTGGGAATGTTCAGCCACGAATGTAAGTGTTAATTATATTTTTTTATTACCTAGATGGCAGTGTTGTAGCAGAATGTCATCACACTGTCCCAGTGGAGATGATTGTAAAGGCAATTAAGTTATACACAGGAGATCCTTAAATATGTGTATGTTTGTAGAGATGATGAAATGAATTAATAATGGTGAAATAAGCTTGAAGTCCTTGACACCTATCCTAAAACTATCTGGCCTTCTCCTTCTCAGGGGAAAAAAAAAAAAAAAAAAAAAAAAAAACTTAAACTTACCCAGACAGGAAATAAAACCTAAGAACTCCGTATTAGTAATTGCAAATGCTACCAATTTGAGTATTGTAGTTATTAAGATTCTAATAAGCTTACAATCTACATTCGGCATTAGCAGCAATAAAGTTGCTGCTGTTAAATGGTATAAGTATAGCTATATCACAATGAAAAGAAGATTGCAGGCAAGTTTCGCCATAGCTCGCTAAAAGGTCACTTCCCTCTACACAGTCTCAGCTCATCCTCTCTCCACACTTCCCTCCCCTGTAAAATGCTGCAGTCATTGCTAACATTGCTAGTAGCATTTAGTTTGATAATAATCCTGTCTATTTCATTATCTTTGACTTCTAAGAGGGCTTCCAGACACAGTTGGAGATTTTGATGAAGTAGGAGTCACCATGTTTGAAAAGATTTCATTATTGCCTATGCACAAAATAAGATTAAGTAATCTAACAACTTATTAAACGTATATTCATGATTACAATGAAAACAAAAATACTGCAGGAAAATACATGAAAAACCAAATAATAGAGACAATACAACTTAATAATCTTGAGGAAACTTATTTCTATACTAATAATTTTGTTAACTTGGCCAGCTGGGTGGAAGTTCAACATTGCATGCAACAGGAAAACAGTTTCTTTGGCTGCATTTATATTAATACACTGAAAAGAAAATGAAAGACATTGCTTTATGAACAATCAATAATCTTCCAGTTAAATTGCTTTTAAGACAAAACAAATTAATTATATTTTAACCACTGCTCATTTTGTTGGTCCTTCCATCCAATAAATGTATTCATCGCGAATGAGCCTCAGTTTTCTTAGACAAAGACAGAGTAAACGGAATAACAGATTCTCATTCTCATATGGAAGGGTTGCCATGCATTAGCATATCAACATTCTTTACAGAGTGGTACACTGAGAATTCAAAACTTAAGCTGTAATAAGTATTCAAAATACCCATCACTACTGTAACTACTTTGCAAAAGATTCCTTAAATGTTTCACTGCCTGTTTCTTATTAATGAGCCTTGGCTTTCTCAAAAAAGACGGAGTAAACGGAATAGCAGTTTCTCTCTCATTTTGAACAGTCACCATGCTTGTGCAGACCAACATTCTTTACAGAGTGGTACACTGAGAATTCAAAACTAGCTACGGATAAATATACAAAATTTCAATATTAATTCAATTTGGTATCAATCACAGTAAAACACACATTAATAATCTCTTCTGAGTTGAAATATTTAAACACTCTTTATGGTTTCCTTTCATATAAGTGAAAACATAAAGAGTGTTATAAATATTTCGACTCAGAAGAGATACCCATCACTACTGTAACTACTTTGCAAAAAGATTCCCTAAATGTTTCACTGTCTGTTTTTTTATTAAAAATATATAACACCTCCCCAGTCCAAATGTTCAAATGCATTAATACTTACAACTTCAAGCCAAAATTTATCTAGATCGTTATTTCTTTGTTTTTTATCCAAGTTGATCAACCAGCGTCCTCCTCTTTTGTTAGCCTCGTCCTCCCACATGGGGCGAATTCCCTCTTTAAATAGTGAGTAATCACAACCTTGACGCAGTTCACTTGCCATTTTTATATGGTTGTAAATGCTGCAAATCAGAGAAAAAGTCATTCTATAATACTACAAGATTAACAGATTGTAATTCAACCATAAGCTAGTTTTTGCTTTTCACTATCAATGCACCTTATCTCTTGAGGTTATGTGCATTTTCAGATGTTTATGGAAAGTCCAAACCCTTGCATTACAGATAAACTGGAAGACAATATAAAAAAAAAAAAAAAAATTAATGCAGAAATTGTTCTAATAAATGCAAATTTTACCAGAAGATTCAGGAAGGCCTACATACAGATAAATTTGAACATCTGTAACACAGGTAAGTACTCACTGTAACATCTAAATATTACGTGCATGCTTTTATTAACCAGAGTTTAATTTATGGGGAGACATGGATTGATAAGGACAGCATGATTGTACAGCTGGCTGACTGGGGTGCATGTTTATTATACTATTTTATACATTATTATTACTACATTTTAATTTCTATTATTAAATTTTTATCCCTGACAATGAATCAAATATTAGTTACATGCATTTTGACTTCTTTTGCAGTGGGCAATTCCTACTTTATGCTCGTGAGCTTAATAGGGCTTTGCTGTAGAGAGAAACAGCCTTCCCCCCACATTATTAATTATATGTATTCCTGCCCTATTTTATGTTTGTCAATTTTGGTGGGAGAACTGTAAATTGTTTATATCTACTTCTATTGGTGTCTTCCCCACCATCCTACCTCGTAGACAGAACCCTCTATTCCTCTTCACTTGTCAATAGTACAAATTAACCCAGCTCGTGTGTTGTTGGCAGCACTTTATTCTAATTAACAACAGTTTCCTTATTTGGCTGACAGTAATATAAGCAGACAATATATATATATACTTTAATATATTATATTAAAGTTCAAAATTATAGGAAAATGTTGCAAGCATATTTATGGAAATGCAAAGGAAATATGGCCTCCTGGTGAATGACAGAGGAATCTGTGCATCATGTAGTTATATAGGCGACAATGATGTGCTGCAGTGTGAGTGATTATTTTTTTTAATGGTGCTTAATGGTCATTTTAACTACTGAGGCATTACATGCAATGGGCACTGATGATAAATGAGATGAAATGATAAACTGGGAAAGGCTTTTTTTCATTTTAGAATTCCAGGCCTAAATTTCCAACATTTGCAATTTATAACTGAGGAAAACCTGGAAAAACCTCAGTCAGGGAGGACAGTCCTGGTGGGAATTGAATCCCAGACCTCTCGATCAGTAGTTCACACCTTAGTGACCTCGGCCACTAATGGCAGAATTTGAGTGGTTATGTTGATGCAGAACATTCCAGAAGCATGTGCTCCTCGGGTGTGACACATATGATATAAATTAGGGTTGTTCACAATAAGTTGCTCTCTTAGCTCATTTGCGCCTCCTCCTGCACCTGTAAGGTTACTGGTGCTCTGGCAGATACTTGCCTGATGGCACTAACCTTCAGCTTCTGTACTATTGTTAGACCCAACCTCTTTATATTATCTGGCATTCTTGAACTTAAGCTGTCTTTATTAAAATCTAATGCTTTACATTTTGTATCTAAGAGTTGCTATATTTTGCTCTTTCCTAAATCCTTTTAATATTCCAGCTGAACTTCCAAATCATGTCGGATCCCTTCTCACATATGAAATATGACATATGTGGTGGAGGTGCCTGTCTTGTGTTTTTCTTTTACAGGTGTATAGGCTTCAATTCCATTGCTTTTACTAACCATGACATATTTGGCAAAGGCATCAGACCTCTTCTGTTTCTGGAGAGCTATTTTCAATTTCAGCCTTTAAAATACTAAACCAAGATATACGTGTATACTGTGCCATTATTTTGTTACATTCTTTATGTGTCTTTCACAGCTAGGGGATAATGAGATCAGAATGTCATCCATTCAAACACTCTATGGTGTTACATCAGTTTGTGCTAGGTAGCATGTTCTAGTGAGCAAACAGCAATTGGTTTTATTTTAGGATACAACTCTCTCCACATTCTGTAAAACTGAACTATGGGCTCAGAACGGGAAATATGTACTGGTTAGAGAGGGCAACAGCAGCATACACATTGGATCCCTTTAACTAGAATTATGCTAAACATTGCTTTGGAACCTCTATGGTAATTAATGTCCTTTTCTGATTTCCTAATTTGCCAACACTAAAAAATAAAATAAAAAATATATTGCACTTTTAAATCTTAAATACGATTTTAAAAATTATTTTTTAATAATGAATTTGAGTAGGTAACACGAGAGGTCACGAAAAGTTTGTCATATGGTACACATCTAACCTTTAAAAAAAAAAACAGATGTTTACTCAAATCATATGTTTCACACGAATTAAAAGTAAAAACTTTTCAAACACAAAGAATTTATAAAAATACCTCCAGAAATCCTCTGCTGTGCCAAAACTTGTTATGGACTTTTGGTTTTGTTCCCAAGTCTTGGTTCGGTCATGTTCATAATACCAAAGCGTCCAAACATTCTGCAAGGGATGCTTCATCATTAACTCCGGTGGTATATCCTCGATGATACCGTCTTCTTTCTTTTCCACTTCCTGCAAATATAACAAATCGAAATGATCACATATTGTCAAGCTAAAGTGGACAGTTCCTAAGAATCCAAGTTTGCCGGCACATGCTTTCCCAACCCTTACAGGTTATTTCAGTAGGGCTGTTTGTATGAGCCTTTGGTTAATTTCAGATTATTCCATCTTAATGAATGTCTGTTAACTATAAGCTACAATAAACTAAATTAATCATAAGTTTCAGGCCTGACCTCCATTTCTTCCAATTTATTTCCAGCCATGTCACACGCTACAATCTTTTGACCGCATTCAATGAACTATCTAAATTCAGCGACATCTGTAGTAAAGTTTATTGTACTAGTGGTGTTGCACCATTTTCATCTGTTTCAAAATATAGTTCACAGCTAACAAATAAAAACACAACAAAACAAATCAGGGACAGCATATCTGAAAAATGCGTTACATGTAAATTAATAACAATAATAGACTTGTTTATATAAACGCACAGTCGATCCTCATTTCTTACTCTCAATCAGTTTCACCAACTTGCACTAATGTCTGAAACAAAAATAACAACAGTGGGTACTTAGTGCGGTGAAGTGCATTATGATTAAGAAGTAGGTTTATTTGTTCGAATTATTGAACTAGATTCAGTTAAAGTGTTTCTTCTGTAATACTTTCAAAAGCCAATATAATTGTGAAGCAGCTGTGTTAAAAAAAAGTGCCCATTCAGTGCAAGAGTAAAGAACAGCAATGAAAGAACAGCCTTGTGTATGCAAAAAAATAAGATAAATCCAGAACATTTTTCTTATTTTTATATTGTAAACAAAACATAAAAATTTTTCATCCAGGCATGAAAAGAAAGGTATTGGTTTTATTCGTAATTTGATCTGAAATGTTCAGTTTTCTTAATTGAGGTTAAACCCATATTTTGTAAAAATCATTTCAACAGGTTGATGAGAATGGGGAATGTGACTCCCCACCTCAGAAACATACCTTTGGAGCACCTCAAAATTACGGAAATAGAGGTGGTTATGGATGGCAGCAGCGAGGAAATATGAGAGGTGCTTATCGGGGTGGTAGAGGAGCAGCCCCGGTTTGGAGAGGACCGAGGGGTATGCCAAATAATCGCTATTTCCGCTCTGGACGAGGTGGAGGTTATGGTCCACAGAGCTACTATGATATGGCCCAACCACCATACCAGGTAAGTGTATAAATTAAGACAAAGCAATGGAGAAATTATTGAATAATGGAATTAATATCATAGCTTCAAAAACACACAGGTGTGTATATTTACATATGGGCAGCAATGGGATTGGTGTTGTAGATAAAACCACAAAAAAGACAGTACATAGACAGAATAAAACTAAGTGACCACATTAATGCCACTCCAGAAACAAAAATATCCTGTTAGGCTGACTACATTGGTTAGCCTTAGTTTAGTTTAGTTTAATTCTCGGAACATTCAGTGAGTTCGTGGAGTAGCCACAGAGACCTACGAACATTGAACTTGTCATATAAGGATGCATACATCCTTACATCAAGGAGTCACAATAAAAATGAGTAAATCCTCAAACACGAGCTGTTAAACACATAGAAAGAAAACTGAATTTTTCCCAATTGAATGGAACATAATTATTTAGCCTGTCCTTGTAAAAAATGACTTACAATACAGAAGTTTGTAGCTGCATATAGTGTTAGTGTGTATAAGGTCCTAAGAAATGGGCAATTCTAATGAATAGAAATTTGGCTGAATGGGTTTAATTAAAAAAAAAAAAAGGAGGGTTTAGATTGTAGGAAAAATTAACTTAATATTGTATTGGATATGTAAGTTATTTATAATGTTGTATTCAGTTTTTGGTTGGATCGGAGCCCGGTCCCCTGGATATTCCAGTAGATAGCCACTGATGAACCGGGGACTGGGGGGCTGAGCCAATCAAAGTTTAGTTTAGTTTAGAACCTGGAGCAATCAGTGAGTTCGCAGAGCAGTCACAGAGACCTACAAACATAGAACTTGTCATATACAATTACCACAGTAGCATTCAATTTACATTTACAAAAAATTTGTCTACATGTACATAAATAATTACAATTAAATGAAAATGAACACCTAGAACAACCCAACGAAACAACAAAAACAGACAAGTCACTTAATCATACAAATTACAATCATACATACATATACATACATGTTTACATATACATTGATATATTGTGCAATATAATATTGTCACTCATATATTCCGTAACAGAATAATAGGCCTTTTTACAAAGGTGTTTTCTAAAAAATAAATTTTGATTGGAGTTAGTGCCTTTGGAATTGCCGAAGGCACTGTTCCTAATTGTTATATTTAAAATTAAGGTTTTTATTTTATTTTTGTTTATTTTGTATGTTGATGCATGAGAAATACTACTAGTACTACTACTACTACTACTACTACTACTACTACTACTACTACTACTACTACTACTACTACTACTACTACTACTACTACTACTACTACTACTAACTACTAACTACTAACTACTAACTACTACTACTACTACTACTACTACTACTACTACTACTACTACTATTACTACTACTATTACTACTACTACTACTACTACTACTACTACTACTACTACTACTACTACTACTACTACTACTGCTACTACTACTACTACTGCTGCTACTGCTACTGCTACCATCCTGCATATATCATCAGAATCATATGAGAGAGAAAGCATGGAAAGATACTAAACATAGCAAAATGGTACAGTAGAGCAATGCAGGTGGAAATAAGGGCCCAACCTTAGCATCATCATCATCTGGGAACTTTTATGGGAAGTTTTTCTGCAGTTTAAGTTGTTAATATTACATAGTTACAGATGGAACTTATGCATTCAGCAAAGAATATCTGCCCTATGTCATAAATGAAGATTCATTTGATCTAGATGCAAATTTATGTGAGCCATATTTCTTAGATATTTTATATTATAAAATGATGACTTGATATTGGTTTACCTTCACAAATGATATAGCATACTGTTTCAAAAAAGTTTGAAATGGAAACTTTCTATATGCAGTGAATTTAAATTGCACTTGTTTATAGTGCCTTTCATAAGTTTAATAATAATAAAGAGGAAATGTGCACAATGTACGTATACTAATAATTTTGCTTTAAATGATGCTATATTTGGTTATTTGGGTTTTTTCTTGTAGTCCGTAATGTGGTATCTGCTGCACTTTTTATCATAGTATTTTCAATAAACAAGCTTAATGGAATTGTTTGTTCTGGCACACTTTGTGGTAGAATCCATGCTTTGCCTACCTAGGGCTGTATTCATAGATTTCATATTAAACTAACTCCATGTTAAATAAATCCTTTTACATAGAACCATTACAAGGCCATTACTGGAAAAACTGGGATGACTTCTACACTATCTATGCTGCAATCGAAAAGGACTGGACAGAAGCCAATTATAAATTACGACACCTTGTTACAAGATTTGTGGTGCATGGCTTTCACCTTAAACTCTGCAGTACTGGTCATTTCCATATGCCGAATCAAGCCTGTGTGTTCATTATGTAAACAATCATGTGGATGATACCATGTGGAAAAGTGAAAAAGAAAAATGTGTTTGACAAAATTCTGCAGTAAACTAAAATATTTATGTTGCACATTGTGAGCATTAATCCATATTATTTAATTAACTTTGACTCAAGTCAATTAAATTGAATTTATTTTTCAGTAGTTTTGAATAGCTTTCGCTGTCCAGTCCTGCAGTTGTGTCAAGCATTGCTCACCCATTGCATATATATACACACACACACACACACACACACAACTATTTCTTGAATGAAAACACAAACTGAAGATAATATTTTTTTATAAGGACAGATTGATAAATCTGGTAAATTTCAAAGACTGGTGGGGAATTTGTTAAGTGGCATGACTGTTGGTAAGCATGATTCTTGTGATGGATTTGTTCATTTTTTTAAACAGATGCAATGTGCAATTCTTTGTTGGCAGCCATCTTAAGTGATTGGTGTAACATGTTTCCTAGAAATGTATAAAAACAAGTATCATGCAGTAATAAAACATTTTTATTTAAAAAAGAGGACATCTGTCCAGGTACAAACTGAGCTGAAGGAAGATCATGGGGACTCTTCCGCAGCACTCAAGACCATCTATTACTGAACAAATGAATTTAAACATGAACAAAAGAGCACTTTAGTTGCTACACATTCCAGATAACTGATTCAGAATTCTTCTGAAAAAATGGTCATAAAATGCATATCGCGATAGAAGATGCTCAATTAAGATTTGTGAGATTGCTTAGATGGTGGGCATCTCAGATGATATCCCTCATTAAGTTCTGCATATGAAGAAGTTGAAGGTGCAATGGGTGCCATGTTTGTTGACTCCAGACATTTCAAAATCGTGTTTGGAAAAGTTGCAGCATAATTCAAATGACTTCTGGTTTCATTTTGTGACTAGAAGAAACTTGGATCCATCACTACACCTAGGAGACAAAATGTCAGTCTAAACAGTGGGTTGGTGAAGGTGAAAAGTCACCCAAAAAGCTAAAACCATTTTGTCAGCAGGAAAAGTGATGGCAATTTCTTTGTAGGATTCATCGGGTATTATCATGATTGACTATTTGAAAGTTATTAGACCATTTGCATAGTACTGCTACGAGTGACCAAGGTTGTGAAGCCATGAACTTGTGAGCGGGAGGTCTGGAGTTTGATTTCCACCTGGACCATCCTCCTTAACTGAGATTTTTTTCCGGATTTTCCTCATTCCTCATAAATGGTAAATGCGAGGAACTTATGCCTGGAACACTTTCTTGCTTAAAAAAATTCCTTTCCCAGTTTATCATTTCATCTCATGTATCATCAGTGTCCACCTGTGATGCCTTACTTGTTAAAAAGGCATTAAACACTATTAAAAATAAAAAAAATTCTCATTGTGAACTGAAGCAGAAGCTGCCAAGTTTGGAGTGCAAAAAAGGACAATATGCCTGCTCAGATGTTGGCCATTGCAATGGGAAAAGTGCATGAGCAGGGCTTCAAAATAGTTCCTTACCCACTCTGTTACCTAGATTTGGCCACATGTGATTTCTCTCCTAACCTCAAAAATTGGCTTGGCTCTTAAAATGTTAAAAAATTGGATTTTAACTATTGTATATTGTGCTCAAAGGAAATTATGTTGGGAAATTAATTTTTGTTTTTAAAAAAAAAATTTTATATATCAGACTTATCAAGCCACCCTTGTATTGTCTGCATAAAGTAATCCTCTTTACTCTGCTTAATATCCTTATTGTGGCTTTTTTTGCATAATGAAAACACACTCAAAACTTTCTCCCAAAAGCATTAAGCTATATCTCAGCTCACTATGGAAATATGCATATTACACATTTCTTAAGGAAGGAAAATTTAGAGCATCCTCTGTAAGGCATTTGATCAAATAACACACATTATTTCCAATTCTAATGTATTCAGGAATCAACACAGTGAAAACAAGTATAAAATCTCCAGTAGATAAAATATTTTAAAATGATTAAAAACACCTTCGTGGCCACACTCATAATGAACAAGAAAGCAGGCTAAGTTAAAAACATTTATATTATTAATATAATGATAAAACACTCTTAACATTTCACTTGCAAAATTTAAAAAATTCAGGAAATTATTTGTGAGACCTTTGCTCACATTGTCAATGTTAAATGACTGGCAGATCATGCTAGGTTGGAAAAAATAGGTGACTGTGAGGACTCTGGCAGTTTGATAGGCTGATCGTGGACAAAGAAGATTACAGACAAAGAATGCAAGAACTCCAATAGATAAAATTTTTTAAATTGCTTAAAACCAATTCTGTGGCTTCACTTCCAATGGACAAGGAAACAGTCTGAATTAAAAACATTTAAAATGTTGATACAATGATAAAACGCTCTCAACGTTTCACTCTCAAAATTTAAAAATTCAGGACATGTTTTGTGAGACCTTTGCTCACATTGTCAACTGTTAAACAAGTGATGCATAATGGATCATACTAGGTTTAAAGAGGTAGACAATTGTGGTGACTCTGGTGGTCTTTTGATGAATTTGTACAAAATATTGTCTGCTTCTGGAATGTCGAAATTCATGAGTTTATGTTCATATTTCTTTATGAAAATCTTTTCCCATATGTCAAGTTCCTTGGGATGTTGAACGGCTTTTAATAAAGAGATGCCTTTTTCTACTTCATGATGTTCATTCCAGAAACATGCTGCTATGGTCAATTTTTGTGGGTGAACTTTTTGTAAGTTTTTTATTTTGATAAGGTCGTCAGGGTGGTAATTTGTTTAATTTTCTTTTGTTTTGGGAATCTTTTAATTTTGTGCTCAATCAAGTGTTTGTTGAACCCATTAGAAATGGCTCTTTCTATTATATGCAAGTATTATTTTTTAATTCATCTTTTTTAAGTGGTGCATTAACTAATCTGATTACCATACTGTTAAAAGCTGCTTCCTTATGAGGTCTTGGGTTGAAACCATGGGCCTTAATATAATTGTCAGTATGTGTATTCTTTCTGTAAATGTCAAATTCTAATTGTTCTTACTTTTTACTATCTTCATATGCAGAAATGGTAATATGTTGTGTGTTTCAGTTTCTATAGTGAATATAATTGTGGGCTCCTACAGGTTTCATAGATTTAGTGCATCTTCTACATATCTCTTTTGTACAATAGCAGATATATCATCTACATATCTGTACCAGATTTTGAAGATGTAGGGGAAGACTTTAGTGATATGTGTTTCAAAATAATTCATAAATAAGTTAACTAGGAATGATGAAAGAGGGCTGCCCATTAACTAATCCTGATTATTTGTTTCAAAAATTTTCCTTCAAATGTGAAAAAGACTTGATTTAAGCCTAGTTTGGTGAGTTTAATGTATTTCTTGATATGTGTCTCAGCTAGATGGGAAGTTTGTAACCATTTTCTTAGAAGACTTAATGTTTTATTTTGTGGTATGCTGGGAAGCAGAGCTTTGATATCAAATGAAATCAAATTGTCATTGGGAGACAATTTATAATCTTTGATTTTATTAATGCGATCCGTAGAGTTCTTGAAGCTTAAACTGTCAAACTTAGGAAATGTGTTGAACTTTGAGGACAACCAATTAGCTAAGTGATAACAAGTAGCATTGATGTTATTAGTAATTGGTCTCATGCTTTTCCTTGGTTTGTGAATTTTTGGTAGGCCAAAAATCCTGCTAAATATGAATTACATACTTTGATTTTATAACAGTCGGGTTTTGAGAATAAAGCGCTACTTTTTAGGATTTCTTCTATTGATTTTTGCATTTATTTAAAGGGTCTATTTTAACTTCAATAAATTTGTCACTGTTTAATAGGCTTTTTAAGCATTATCCGTTACAAACAGACAGAAAAATCAGCTTTAGCAGCACATTTCTGGAATGAAAATCATGAAATAGAAAAAGGCATCTCTTTGTTAAAAGCTCTTCAACATCCCAAGGAACTTGAAATATGTAAAAAAGATTTTCATAAAGAAATATGAACATAAACTCATGAATTTTGACATTCAGGAAGCAGACAATATTTTGTACAAATTCATCAACAGACCACCAGAGTCACCACAATCGCCTATCTTTTCAAACCTAGTATGATCCACTATGCATCACTCATTTAACAGTTGACAATGTGAGCAAAGGTCTCACAAAACATGTCCTGAATTTTTAAATTTTGAGAGTGAAATGTTAAGAGTATTTTATCATTATATTAATATTTTAAATGTTTTTAACTCAGTCTGTTTTCTTGTTCATTAAGAATGAAGGTATGAAGGTATTTTTAAGCATTTTAAAACATTTTATCTAATGGAGATTATATAGAACTAAGTTTAATTGTTAAATGTTGTGTGTGTGTATTTCATTTTATATTCTTATTTATAAAAACTCCTAAGAATTTTGTTTCCTTTTTATGTGCAATAGCATTTTCTGTATAAGATTTATGGTCTCAGATTTTTTTTATTTTTCCAAATGTGGAGTAATAAAGCAATAGTTTTATCCTTATTATTGAGCATATTTTTGGAAGCATGTTTTCATTGTATTCAAGACTTTATTTATTTTGGTTTGTAAAGTGTTATACTCTGCGATCAGTTTTACTTTCCTTGGAGTGTTAAGCTGGCAGCCAGGTCTTGGTGATTAGCAGTTGGGTAAAACAGTAAAACATACCAACCAAACAATATACAAACCAATTTAAGAAGCTCATTACTTATCACATCATCAAATGAGGTGTTGAAACTGCCAGGTACATTTTTGGCATCTCTTTAGGAAATTATTCATCACTTGCTGTAGTTCATTTTGAAAAATCCTGACATTTTCCTGACAAATATTAATTTTGAGTTTTTGTATGGTGTGCAGGTTCATTTTGTACTTGACATTTTTTAATTTAGCCTAGAGATAATAATCGTAGGCTCTTAAATTGGGGTACTGAGGATGCCACAATCACTACTAATAATCCTGTCTTGTTGAAACATATTGTGAATTGCTCATATGGAATTATTTTCAGTTTGAGTACTGACAGAGTCCTGTTGAAAAAAATGCATGATCACGCTCCCTGTCAGTTAATTCTCTGAAAAAAGAAGTTAGTATGTTTACATAAGTAACAGAATTAACTGTATGCTCAAAAAAATTAGTCCTATGATTCTTTCACCACAGAGTTCAAGCATATGAATCATTCAAAAAGACGTGCTATGCCATTGTAATCACATCAGGCATAATACACTTTGTATACTGTCGAATTAAGAAACAAAAGAACAAAACACACACTTGGGAACAGCTGCAATTGTGACAGTCAGCAAGATCAACAAGTAAGCAAGCAGGCTTGCTACCTCCTCCATGGCATGGCAAAAGAGTAGGCTCGCTCATAGGGAAAACCCATCTTGCAGGAGAAAGCATCATTGATTGCACTGAGGTTCTCCCCTTTTACTAGGATATTAGGGTCATCTGCAAACAAAACTGTCTGCATGGTTAAAACAGATGTAAGTCATTTATGTATGTACAACAAAGTCAATAAAGGTCCAGGGACAGATCCATATGTCATATTATGCCTATGTGTGTTTAGTTTCCTTTTACTTTTGAAACTCAATTCAATTAATCTATACTATCTGTTAAATATGATTTAATCTAGTTGTTAATACAGCCTTGAATTCCATATCTGTCTAACTTGGTGACAAAAAAATCGTGACCTAACACATCATATGCTTTTGTTATGTGTAAAAATAACCCTAGATCTGGCAATTTCTGTCAACTGCCTCATGTATTTGTTTCATTTATTTACTTACAGCTGTTTCTGTTGATCTATTTGCCCTAAATGCATGTTGGGCATCTAAGAGAATACATTATTTAGTGATAAAAGAAATCAATTTACATGTACCAACTTTTCAAAATTTTTTGAAAATACTGATAATGAGGATATTGGTCTATAGTTTTCTATGTTACTTATTTCCCCTTTCTTATGAATTGGCACAATTTTGGAATTCTAACCTGATTCTGAAGATGCATTATAAATGTGGATCAAAGGTGTTTTAATGCATCATATACATTTCTTTAGTACTTCGTCAATTCCAGATGAATATTTGCTATTTAATTCTTGTGCCACTTTTTCTATTTTAGGTAAATTTAATAGCTACAGTGTCTATTTTGTTATGAAGTACTAATGGATTAATATTACATTTTGTTTGCTATTTCTGAGAAGTATACATTAAAGGCTTCTGTAATGCCTTGAGAACTTGTAGTTTTATAAATGTCAGTAGTTAATTCCTGTATGCAAATTTTTAAATAGTATTTTTCAGTTTCCTCATTGATTAGGTACCACACAAGGTCTTGATTTTATTATTAGCATTTGATCAAAGTCTTTAATTTTCTATCCTTTATCATGTATTAAAATATTTTTATTTTTATTGTCACATCTGTTACATTTAGTTTGTTTTTAAGCACCAAAACTTTTACATGTAAGCCACAGTTTTTATGGTCAAAATAAGGAACCATAATAGTAAACAACTTGATAGTACCGTGATTTCTTTCATCTGTAAATGTGGTATGCAAGGGTATTTATTTTATGACTCTATAACTGTTTCCAAATGATGAATAAGGAACCTGTAAAGAATTAAATATTTCTTCTGTCTTTGTTTTTGCAGATATTTTTGAATTTTGAATTGGGAAATATATCTTTCAAAATACCTGACATACATTTCATAGAAATGTAGATATTATGAAGAGTGACAAAATGAAAGGTTTAGCACCAATTGGTGGAAACGTATTTAGCAGTTTTCTTACTCATCCCTTTCTTCTCTTCATTGGTTAGGGAATGTGGATCGCATTTTGCACAGATTTTTCGCAGCTTTAAATGTTCATGGAGTATACTGTCAATGCTGCCAACAGTAATACCTACTTTCATACTTAACATTTCAACAGTAATATGTCGATTTTCTTCTACCAATTTCCGTCAGTCCTGGTGGTGTAGTGGTAACCATACTTACCTTTTAAACCCAAGATCGCGGGTTCAAACTCGGCCAGGATCGATGGATTTTTTCGGGCGTAAAAATCCTAAGTACGGGTTCTTTAGGAAGGGAAGTAAAGCCGTGGGTCCCGTGTCGTACATTTACGGCACGAAAAAGAACCTCAAACCTGAAAGAAGAGACTTCTGAGCAAAAATTGTCGGCTGTTTCACACTCCGAATTGAATGGGACGCTGATGACCTGAATTGTTAAAGAACGTCCATAAATAAACTAAATTTAAAAAAAAATAATAAATCCACCAAGTTCCTCACACTTTGAATTGTTGTCTCTCGTTGGTCCTGGTGGTGTAGTGGTTACCATACTTGCCTCCTACACCCAAGATCGCGGGTTCGAACCCGGCCAGGACCGATGGATTTTTTCGGGGCGTAAAAATCCTAAGTATGGCTTCCTTCGGAAGGGAAGTAAAGCCGTGGGTCCCGTGTCGTACATTTACGGCACGAAAAAGAACCTCAAGCCTGAAAGAAGAGGCCTCTGAGCAAAATTTGTCGGACGTTTCACGCCCTGAGTTGAATGGGACGCTGATGACCTGAGATGTTAAAGAGCGTCCTTAAATAAACCAATCAAAAAAAAAAAAAAATGAATTGTTCTCTCGTTCACTGCTTCCCGAGGCCGCCAGAGTGAGAGTTGTCTTCCTTCTTCAAATGATCAAATCCATCTTGCAACGGTATCAAACGAACACACTTGATCACCATGAACATTTACTAAGTCCTCGCTCTTTCACCTGCTTATAGCGTGTGAAAATGTAGAATATAAAGTTTTCTATAGAATTATTCATCAGCCATTGATACAGGACTGAACTCAACAGACTGTACGACAATGACTATGGAAGTTTAAACTTACACTTATTGAACCACGACTTAAAGCTTTCCTGGCGGCCTTTTCTCGGGCTATCAGCCGGGTGACTTTTGGAAGAAGTTCCAAGCTTTCAATCAATCCCTGAAGATGAGAGCGACGTTAGCTCTTGAAAGCTTGGAACTTCTTCCAGAATTCACGTGGTTGATAGCCCGAGAAAAGTTGTTTACACTTATTATTTAAATGGCGTAATCTCCATTGTTGCCAGCTGCGTAGTTACATTTTTGTAGACATAATTGTCCAACAATTGATAATCTAGTTGGAAAACTTTTTGAATGCCGCTTGTAGGTACCTCCTTGACGAATTCCCTCGACTTAGTGAAGTAATGAAAGAGGGAGTTTTTGTGGGTCCATAGATTCATCACTCTTTACCGATGTAAATTTTGATAGCTTGCTACATGATGTCGAGAAAGAAGCTTAGGACGTGTTTCGTCTTTCTCGGAAACGTTGAGAACATGTTCGCATATCACAAAACATGTCTCTTTCCCACGTAGATTTTGTCGCGGATAACTGCAGCACGGTTATTGGTGAGTATGAGGAACGTTTCTTTCAGACATTAGCAGCAGTGGATAAAGGGTATCTGGGAAAGTGGCCAGTTGCATGTTATTGTTGGATGATCGCTTAGGATAACTTGAGCAGTTTTATAAGTGGCAAGCGAAGCGATGCCAAATGCTAAAGTGTAATATTGAACAGAGCGGCGGCTGCGTCTACTGGATTGTCGGCAACAACAGCTTTACCCCTCGACAACACAACGTATAATCAAATTTCTTACTCGCGAAGGCGTGAAATCGGCGAAAATTAGGCGCAGATTGGCAGCACAGTTTGGTGATTCTACAAAGTCTAAGCCTTGTATGTTTGCTTGGCATAAGACGCTAAAGGAAGGCCGTGAACGGATTGAAAATGAGAGCCACGATAGTCGTCCACGGACGAGCAGAACATTCGCGCCATTCTAGACCACTTTTGACGGTTTCAGGTCGGAATAAGTTATGACAGTTGTCAAGAAATGGTCACAAAGGAACTAACCCCCGAAAAGCGTGAGCCCGGTGGGTCCCTCGGCTTTTGGCACGTTTGCAGGTTTGTGAGTGACTCTCAGCGAGATCTGTAGAAGGGGATGCATTTTGTCATCAATACGCTCGAGTCAAAATAAGCCAGTATGGAGTGACTAAGGGAGGTTGATGCAGCCCCAGTGAAAGCTGGCAAGGCGCTTGCGGCTTTGTTTTTTTTGTACGACCATCGCGACGTATTACGGCACCTTTTGAGTGAGGTTAAACTTGCTTATCGCCCCAAAAGACGTTACCAACCAATACGAAAAGTGATTCTTCATGACGATGCTTGGTCCTATAATGCAGCTCTCACTCGCGAACGTTTGGAAGAAAAATGTACATATTTATAGCCCTAACATGTTGCCCTGTGATTTCCAGCTCTTTGAGTCACTTAAGGAAGCACTAGGAGGTAAACGATTTCAGGATGATGGGGTGTGGAAGGCTTCATGCTCAAATGGGTGATGACACACTCCCCCTCTTTTTATGATGAGGGAATTAAAAAGCCCCCAATTCATTAGACTAAGTGCATTTCTAAAGTAAGAGATTATGCAAAGTGATATGTACTTGGTTATTTTGGAATAGCAAATAAAAAAGGTAAAAAGGAAATCTTGTTTATATGTGATATGTGTGCTATGTAAGCATTGCTCTTTTTCATCAGAAACTATTACAGATCTGTCATAAACTTTTTCCATTTGTGCATTTCAATTTTAATATTCTTGTACCGTAATATATGACTAATTTCATAAGACAGGAACATTTGTTGTCCAGAATATATTCAGAGGTGAAAAGTGTGCCATGCCTATGACCCATATCTTTTCTTACTTAATGTTAATTAAGACTGCTTTAGCTGCTTACATGTTGTGTAAAATCGTAATATAAATGTCTGCATCCACCATGCTGATGAATCAAAATGAAAAATGTAACTATTTAACTGCTCTTAAAGAGTTCTTTTCCCCTTCTGAAACTGTACAACCTCATTAATGTTTTATTAGTGTTATAGATTGTGTACTGATTATCTCTAGTGCATTCTTTCTGCTAAACAGGGGTATTCTTCGCAGCCTGATTATTACCCAGGCCCAAAATGGAATCACCCAATGTCTCTACCACAGTATTCGCAACAAAGCCAATCTCATCAGTCTGCCCAGGGTGGAGATATTGATCATCAGGAGGTTAACCATAATGTATGTTATCTGAATCCTTTCTTTAATATATATATACAGAGTGGATGGGAATTAAAAGTTGCTAGTGTGAATGAATGAATTTATTGGTAACAAAAAATTAAAATTAAAACTTACATTGATTTCAATCTAATATTTAAATACATTAATTAGTTGAATAATCAAAATCAATCAACAGAAATAAATTTCTTATTGTACTTAATAAAACTTGAGCCTTTGACTGACAATTCACTTAAAAAACTGATTTAAGTTGATTACATTTCAAACTACCAAATACACCCTAATACCCTGGTTATTAGTATTTTATGGATTCAAATGATTTGTCTCTCTTTATTTGAATTTTTCTTGAACTTTACTGAAGAGTTTTCCTATTAACTTCTTTTTGTTATACTTCTTAGGCTTTCACATCCGGTGTTATAATTAAAACAATTAAAATCTTTCGGGCTCTTTTGCCATGGTACCATAGCTTTCACCAATTACTGCAGTTGGCATCATCAGTAGACGATGAACAATGACTGCTGAAAAGATGACATTATGATCCATCTCTGTCTGGTTTTAGAAGTTCAATCACTATTACATGTATAAGGGAAGGGGAGAGGAGTTTCCATATGTTACTTAGGTGAAATCCACCAGTCAGTATTAAAATTGTATGGATATTGTTTTATTCCCAATGCCTCCCTCCTGGCTAGATTGAAAAAGCCTTGTGTTTTTGCAACTGCCTCTATTTTATTAAAGTGTATGCTGTGGCATTCATTTAGGGCATGCTCTGCCACAGCAATATCACTGATCCTGCAATCTTCAGATCATGCCTATTATGTACACTTTGCCACACTCAGATTGTATCAAGAGGATACCTAGAGTCTTTTGCATTATTTTAACAGTTGGTATGAAAATAGATTGTATGTCTGTTTTCTTTAAAATGTGTGCGAAATGCACAGTAATGTTTTCTATGTATATTGGGTTTGTTATATGAGTAGGTGTTAGATTGCTGCCATTTGCTTAGGATGGATAGTTCTGCCAATAACTTTGTTGGTATATCCATTGACCTTAAAAACAATATGGAGATGGTTTAGCTCATGTTTAATATGTTCTGGTTCTGTGATGGTTTTAGCTTGGTATATTTGACTTGATTATGATCCTTTTTGTAAAGGATGGTAATTGGATCTGGCGTTGAGACATATTGCTGTATGTGTGTCTTTTTTTAGAAGCTTGATGACCAAATACTGATGATTTCCTCCAAACTAAAATATCTAGAAAAGAAAGTATGCCATTACTTTCTCTTTCTGTAGTTAATTTAATATTTTCATGGAGAATATATAAGTGTTCTAAAAAGAAGTGTAGTTTGTGATGTCCATGTGACCATATAACAAAAGTATCATCAGCATATCTCAACCAGAGTGAAGGTTTATATTTTCAGCAATGTCTAGAGCCTTCTGAAAGTGTTGTGTGAAAAAATTCACTACCATTGCTTAGTGGGCTTCCAATTTCTACTCCTTTGTGTTCATAGAGTTTGGTTCTATACAGAAAGTAGCTGGAGGTTAAGAGGTGCATGAATAATGTCATTTCTTTTGTTTTTAAGTGGAGTTACAGTAATTTGAAGGTGTGCTTAATAGATATATTTGTGAACAAAGATTTAACGTCAAATCTTGCAAATATATATTAGGCTCAAGTTTATCAGCAATACAGCCTAGAAGATTTTTGCAGTTTTATCATCGTCGTCGTTATTGTTCTTGTTGTTATTGTTATTATTATTATTATTATTATTATTATTATTATTTTGCTTCCTATTTTTATGTCTGCCATTTCTATCATTAGACTTTCTTAAGCCATATTTGCTTTCTCCATAATTTACTTTCTTCACATCATTTTACTATGCGTGTAAAGTGTTATCTATTCCTCCACATATAGAAATCTCTGTAAATCACTACCCCCTTCCATTCCCTTCAGCCTCATCACTGCAGTTCTTGCCCAAGCAAAACCTTAAAGTTGTTACTATCACTCGTCTCCCTCCCTATTTCTATTGTCCTCTCTGTTGCACTTATGCAAGCAGCATCATGTATGTTGTAAGTACTTGCACTTTCAAAATAAATCATATTGTTTACCTGATATTTAATACAGTAGAAGTTCTAGAGGCTCATCAGTGTTGATGTTGCCATTATCACCATTTTGATTGTCATTGTTTTCATCAGTTAGCAGTTTGTCACTCTCATCAGAATCTTGTAAATTTAATATTATTGATTCTAGCATTTCATTACATCCTATTTCTTTCCTAAAGTCATCCTCTTATAACTTTTCATTATGTTGAACATAGGACGCCCAGTCTTTCTGTGTCACGTCTATTTCATTGTTAACAAGTTTATTTGAAACCCCCTGCTCTATTTGAGACCATACATTCTCAATTGGATTGCAATAACAATGATAGGGAGATAATCAAATTACTTTATTTCCACATTTATTACCTGGTTGATCAATTTTATATATTTTAGACTGATTTTTAATGGAAAAAGTTCATTTTTTGTTTTGATTGCCAAAAATTTGGATCCCCCCATTTTTCGCAACCATTGAATGATATCATCTTTTCGAGCTAAGTCTTTGTAATTTTGTTTATAGTGACCAAATGATAAGGGACATTATCCATTATTAATATATTCCCACTTTTAAATAATTCAGGAATGTGACAGGCACTTCTCAACATAGATGGAAAGCATTCTTTGATTCCATACCTTTAGCTCATAAAAATTGTGCAACGAAGTGCTGCTCAAGGATTGTCACTCACTCAGAGGTGCTGCCATCTTGCAAATGTTGCTTCACCATTGTAAATATAAATACAGATTCTCTTGTGCTGTATGTCACAATTACTACTGGACCAATGCTTCTGTCCAGTGGCCTCAGGTGCCTCATTCAAACATGTACCGGACATCAGTTTGTAACTTAACTTTGAAACATAGCTAGACTTAAATATCGGCAATATAGAATCATATTATGAAAATGTTATTTTTATACAAGAGGGTGGTCCTTCTCACATACTGTAAAAAAACACTTAAGCAACTCATGTGGCATTTTGCAAATAGTTGGTTTTCTAGGTCCTCACTGCTGGTTATGATGTTACCTAAATGAAATGATATTTCTTAGTAGTACTAGGGTAAGGAACTGAAACAATTGATATTGGATGTCTTCATAGAAATGCATTTGTATAGCATAGAATAACAATTGTTTCTAATTGAACAACATAATGGTAATCATAGGTATTTAAATTTTTTTTTTTTTATTCTTTTATGATAAAATCCTATTACTTTATGAACAAATTGGTGTTTTAATTTTTGTAAAGCTAAAAGTTTGCCAAAGTTATAGCCATTTAAAATGGGAATTTCTTTGGAATAACATTTTATATTACAAAAATGATTTGCAGTTTTCTATAGAAAATTGGTTTTCACTAACTGGATAGTTAATGCTATTTGTAAACTATAAGCTTTAGTAAATGTATTTTCACCATATTTATAGCAGTACTGGTTATAGTTAGTAATATCACTTGCACATAGTGTAGTTCATTATAGACAAGATATATTATTTAATTTACTGCTAGGTTACTGACACTGCTTGCATATTTTTTAATTTTTTATGTAATGTTTGTGCTTACTCTGGACAGTCCCCACCACCGGAGGTGAGCTCCAAAGCCTAAGACATTTGTCTACTCTGTTTAATGTAGAAAATGATTGAACTCTTATAATGTGATAATTTATTGATGTGGAATAAAATAGTTTAGTGTTTGTGCCCTGTAATTACTTTAGAGCTATTGATAACTTTAAAGACTCAAATTTAATCACCCTTAATCTTTATTTTCTTGGTACACCCTTTGACCAAAAAAAAAAGAGTTATCCCTAGATTCTGTTTGCCAATCGGAGAACTTTGGGGAAGCTGATAAATGCTGTATTCCCAAGCACATGTAGCAAGTGCACACTGCAGGAGGTACTTTGCCTATAAATGTAATGGTCACAATCATAAGCTTATAGAAAGGGAACATTAGGGTAGAGTAGTGGTGACCGAGCAGTTTAGAATGTTCTTAAGTGAAAATACATAGAAATAAACATAAATTAATACAAGGTGTATGAGTCCTCAGCATGTATATAACTGTTCTCAATCTTCCGGACATACATAATATGTTTCTACAGTAGTGTGGACAAGAAGCTACAAAATGGAATTGAAATTTATTGATATGCTAAGAACAAATACAAACTACCAGGGGCCTATCTGGTCCTGGCCATTTTAGGGTATGCCCCCTCATAATTACAAAAAATATAAATACAATAATTAGTTTTATTCCATCACCTTTATCCGAGTCGGTCCTGGTGGCGTAGTGGTTACCATACTTGCCTCCTAAACCCGAAAAGTGGGTTCAAACCCGGCCAGGACCGATGGATTTTTTCGGGCGTAAAAATCCTAAGTATGGCTTCCTTCAGAAGAGAAGTAAAGCCGTGGGTCCCATGTTGTATATTTGCGGCATGAAAAAGAACCTCAAGCCTGAAAGAGAGGCCTCTGAGCAAAATTTGTCGGCAGTTTCACGCCCTGAGTTGAATGGGACGCTGATGACCTGAGGTGTTAAGAGCGTCCATAAATAAATCAATCAAAAAAAAAACAACTTTATCTGAATTCTAATATAAAGAGAGGCTACAACATCCCAGGCTTACCGCCACGAGTGGCCGAGGTCGTTAAGGCACGGACTCGTGAGCGGGAGGTCTGCGGTTCGAATCCCGCCAGGACCGTCCTCCCTGACTGGGGTTTTTTCCAGGTTTTCCTCAGGCTTCATAACTGGCAAATGCCGGGGAGGTACCTAAACTTAGGCCTGGAATGCTTCCTTCCTTAAAAAAAATATCCTTTCCCAATATATCATTTCATTTCATGTATCATCAGGGTCCACCACCTGTGGTGCCTCAGTAGTAAAAACGGGCGTTAAACACTACTCAAAAAAAAAAAAAAAAATCCCAGGCTTCTTGAATTTGTGCACCCATAAGTTATCTTTTGCCCTTCTTGCATGTGCAGGGAATACATTATAATATGTACATATCAAATGTTAATATTAAAGCTTGCTGCATACGGAAACAATATTATGAAACTAATTTGTCATATGTTACACAGGTTTATTAAAAAACTAAAACGTGCTTCATGCCGCAAGGCGAACCTGCTCTCTTAACCGCAGCATAACTGTACATGGAATGCATACACTAGTCAGCATCTTAGTGTATGCCATATAACACAACTGCCGCAGTGGCTATACAGCATTGCTAGATACATTGTGAACTGTGTGCTGTAACGAGACAAATTTTGATTCCAAGAAAGGGCTTTTTTTTTTATATTTCGGCCAAAGGGTGTGCATGTGTATTAAAAGAAGCCATGCACTTTACATTGCATTTTCTATTCCAAAAATAATTAGATTTCTTGTCCAGCAAAGTCTTTTAACTACATATGCACCTTAGAAACTGAATCAGAAAGTTCTTGTCCTGAGAAAGATAATGCAAAATTTTTGTTTATTATTTACACTTAGACTGGCATGTTCTAAATTTTTTATGTAATATAATACAGATGCAAAATAAGTTTCTGTATGAGCTTTGACCTCCATATGTGAGGTTTATCAGCTGTAAGCTGATGTGGGCAAAAGCCTATGAAACATGTTTTGTATAATTCAATGGTAAGTGGAGCATAAGAGTTTTAAATGACTCACTACCTAATTAAGAATATGTTTATTCCTGTGTTGATTACTTTTTTATTTCTGTCACAGTATAGCCATTTTAATATCTAGCTCTGTTTCAATTGACAGGTTGTTAGTTATGCTCTGCATTGTAGCAATAAATGTTGTTTTTATGGCTCCTGTAATTATTCTTAAGGACTTTATTGTATTGTATCCCATTTAGTTTTAAGTTGCTTGATTATTGATAGAACTTTGTGAATGCAATTTTAGTGTGTGTGTGCATGTGCATATATGTTCATGCATGCATCAGCATTTCCAGTAATGCTTCATAGTACTTTCCATTAATAAAATAGTCTTTTTTGTAAATAAACCTTGAGCACAATCTGAAAGAGGAGACCTCTGAGCAAAATTTGTTGGCCATTTAATGCCCTGAATTGAGTGGGACACTGATGACCTGAGATGTTAAAGAGCGTCCATAAATAAAGCAAAACAAAAAACAAAAAAACAAAAAAAAAAAACATATCACTGCTGGAACTGGCTCAGGGTTGATGTTACACATATTTGATTTCAATTTGCTTTGGGTCTTTGGATTAACTGGAATAAGTTTTTGTGGATAATTTTCCATTAACAGACACCACACAATGAATACTCATTGCTCTGGAAACAGTCTTTAGGCCTGTGAATCTTTCAGTGTTTAAATAATATTTTGTATCTTCATGTTCTTGATTAGAAGTGAATAAAAATAAATTTCCCCTTACATTAGACTTTGCTCTTTCATAGAGTTCTTTAGCATTTGAAATCGAGTTCCTTACAGGCTGGCATGGGTAGTCTTATCACTTGATTGTGCCCTTGATGCCATCACATGGTCCCTTGCAATAATTTGTTGCAAATAAATGATATTTGGCATGTGTTCCAAAATCTTATTCATGGTTTTATACACACTGAGAGGCAAAAAAATGCAGCATCTAAAATTGTTTAATATTTTTAATTTGACATATTATTATATGTGAATTGTTATAATTCCATTCATTTTTTAAACTATAATACTTTTTCAAACATTTTACAACCATTCTTATATATTCAAATGTAGCTTTGAGTCTATAATTTCCTTTATTGTATGAGCATGAAAATAAATGCAATTTAATCACATTTTTACATCAGGGCCAATTGAAATGTCTAATGGTATTGTTCTTGTATTGTTGTTACATTGATTTTATTGTATTGTTGAGGTATTGCAATCAGTTTAACATATAATTTAATGAAGTGGAGATGCTGTTAAGTTGAGAGGAGGCTGCTAAAGCAGTTGCTCTATTGGATGATAGATGAAAATGCATTATATTACCCAGATATGCGAGTCAATGTCCCTACTATACAAAGGATATACCAAAGGTTCAGGGAATTTGATATCTACTGCAGAAGACCAGGTTCAGGTCTCAGAAGGGTGACATCAGCCAGAGATGACCTATTTCTTTGGCTGCAAGTTTTGCATAATTGTCACACAAGAGCTGTAGAAGCTTAAAGTTGTTTGCAAAGGGTATCAGGAGACAATGTCAGTGTGAAAACAGTGAGGAGATTTGAAGAAGCATATCTTACCTATAAAGACCAGCCAGAGGTCCCTTGCTTACCCAGCAACATCAGCAAGCATGTCTTGCCTTTGCTTGTCAACATCTGGAGTGGACTGAGGGGCTTGGAAAGCTTGAGGTTCTGCCTTAGATCGCCTGATGGCAGGAAAGAGTACGGAGGAGGTCTGGAGAAAGGTGTGCCCCTTGCACCTTCTCATTAAGGATGGAGACCAAGAAAGAGCCTATGAGAATCCAAGACATAGTTTTTGTGGAGAATGGGACCCTGAATATAAACTGGTAGCTTGAGGAAATTTTTTAGGCGCAAGTTAGCCCCTTTGCTCCATATGTTGGCAATAATTTCTGCTTCATTCATAACAATGTCTGTCCACATGTGGCCCACATTGTGACATAATACTTGTGTGAGGTAGGGATTCAGGTACTAGTTTGGCCGGCACAAAGCCCTGACCTCAACCCCATTGAGCATGTTTGGGATATGATGAGGAAAAATGTTTGCCACAGTGTTCCTGAAACCCTCAATGAACCTCTGGAGGCTTTGTATGAACAATGGGAGGTCATATCACAAGAGAACCTAAGGACCTTGATCCACAGCATGACCTTAAGGTTGCAAGCTGCGATTCAAACCATAGTAGGAAACATTCACTTCTGAGAGTGCCACTGAGTTTTGAAAGGTATGTAGTATTACCAATGCAGGTGTATTATTTTGTGTTACCTTACAGGTAAAAACAAGATAATTATGAAATGTGATTAACTAGCATTCATGTTCAAATCTCTTACAATAAAGCAAATTATGGACTAAAAATTATATCTTAAACCATAAGAGTAATTGCAAAATGTTTGGAAAAATATTTCATGTCTAAAAATCAATGGAATTATAATAATTTACATATAATAATGCATAAAATGGAAAATATTTAAAACTTTATAGGTGTTGCATTTTTTGCCGCTTGGTGTATTTACAAAATTTGCTGTTTTTTTTTTTTTTTTTTTTTTTTTTTGATCTGCAGTTCTATTGTTGTTGTTGTTAATAATAATAATACGTTGTTGTAACTTCACCATATGTCTGTTTTAGATAGAATACAACTTGTTTTGAAGATGTGAAATCAACTAAGTTGTAAACTAAGTATTTTGAAATTAATGAACATGTTTCCAAATCAGCTTTATATAATATATTATGAATGCTTGAGAGTTACTCTGATGATAATAATAAATAGCATCCTGGATTGTAAAGTTGTAATTCTCAGAGTAACTAAATTAATTCCCAGGGCTTAATATCATTTTTCAAACTTTTGCATTTTATCAATAATACAGCCATATTATAAAATAATAAAAAATTCTGGTACTGCACTTTTCTAAACCTTAAATTTTATATGGAATGGCTCAGAAGTCAATAGTCATTTTCAGATGCATCAGTAGAATGAATTCCAGTAATGCAGTATAAATCCATGCTAATGATGAAGGAAACAACATTTGAAGTAAGTCCTAGTAAAATTTGAGTGAGTCTTTATCAAAATTGTTTGTACAAAGTAGCTTTTCTTGGCACGTATGCAAACTGAGTCTTCTGGACTTTAAAGCTTTGGTCAAATGGATTCTTCTACTTCATCTTCCCAGATGTTTCATTAATGACTGCAGTGGTGTGTTTGGCTCAATCTTCTTGGAGACGAGGCAGCAACTGACTGATTAATGGAAATTGTGACATTGGGAGTGCCTGTGATTTGTTTGCTTGGCTAAGGGGGTTGAATCTAAGCTGCAGCTCATGGGTAATTTCTAGCTGGGAGTAGGTTACTGATTGGTTTGCGTGATTTCTTTGTCTTAGTATTTTGTAAAGCCAGATTAGGAGGAATTATTGCTTTAGTTATATCAATTGCAATTTTATTTATCATACCCTTTAACAATTGTAAGATTCAAAGAATAAGATTTTTACCAATTAATCAATTCTTCTTTTGATTATTAATAATTAACATAATTATAGATAAAACGAAAAGAAGCACTAAATAAATAAAATATAAATAAAACGATTAATATATTTTACCATGCTGAGTGCAATTTCTGAGCTTTTCTTTTCTGTTAAAGTTGTTTCTATGCTTGTAAATTTCAGTTGCCTTCAGATATAAGGTAGGATGACAATGAGATGTTGAGGCTAGTATGTCTTCTTAGAAGAAGGGCACAGCTTTTCTTCCATTTCAGAAAAACTTTACTGGCCTCATCTTCAAGTTATTGGATGACATAATGTAGAATCAGTTTTTAAATCTACAAAACAATCAAGAAAATACATTCCACTCCATAAAGGACATAAGGAAACCACTTGCCTCAGCTGGTGTCTACAGAATACTATACTCGTGTGGTGTAGTTTACATTGCTACCACACAGTGAAGCATTAATACACACCTTACAGAACATAAGCAATACTGCCACCTAGAGGTCAGACAGATAAATCAACCATCTTTTCCTAGCTGACAGAGCATGAAATTAGTTTCAAGATACTGACATTCTAGGTTCAACATCTCATTATTATCCTGCTTATATTGGGAGGCAATTAAAATTCTCAAGCATAGAAACAGGAAAGAAGAAGCTCAGATACTGCACTCAGCATGGTATCTGGCTTTAAAAAATACTGTTTGCATAATTCAACAGTAAGTGGAGCATAGGATTATCAAATCGACTTACTAGATAATTAAGAACATAATAGTCGCTTCACTGTAATCGTTTCCAACACGAAATTAAATGCTATATTTAATACTAAGGCAAATAAATTACATGAACCAATTAATAACCTGCATCCTACTAGAAATACCCATGAGCTCCAACTTAGATCCAACCCCCTTACCAATCAGAGCTCAATATAACAGGCTCCCCACTACATATACTGCCACCATTTCTATTAATAAATCAGTCACCGCCTGGTCTTCAAGAAGATTACATCAAACACAACACTGATAATGTCCACCACAGTTGTGGAAAATGGCAAGTACAAGAAATACACTTACCACTCAAAGGCAGATAACAAATATAATTTTTTTTTAAAAAAAATATAACATTAGTTTGGTTCTCCAAATTAAATTTAAAATCAAGAAATTACTAAAATGACCCTAAAAGATACAGTAACAAGTTACAATAAACCTGGAATTAATCAATTTAATTGCAAGGACTGTAAATAAAATATATGTAGGAGAAAAAAGAGAAATATATAAATTCAAACCAAAGAACACTTCAGTAATATTCAATGTAAACAGATTGAAAAATCAGCAATTGTGGCATATTTCCGGCCTAAAACTCACAACATTATTAAAAGAGTCCAGCACATTTATCAATTGGTAAAGAATGTTTATTCTAAAAAAATAAAGATATCATCATGAAATTTGAAATTCTGCCAATTAATTTTTTAGGGAAAACTGATTCAGCTGTTGTGAGATGATCTCAGTTGGTCTGTTGGTCCTGATGGTTTAGTGGTAGCCGCACTTGCCTCATAGACCCAAGGTCATGGGCCCAAATCTGACCTGGACCAATAGGTTTTTTTTACGCTGTAAAATTCTAACTATGGGCTTCTTTCAGAAGGGAAATAAAGCTATAGGTCCCATACAATAGATTTAAGGCACATAAGCTTGAAAGAAGAGGCACCTGAGCAAAATGTATTGGTCACTTCACATCCTGTATTGAATGGGATGTAAGTCAGTCGGTCTACAGCTGATATAATGGGAGCAACTGTCCTGAAACATGGCCTAATTTTATATATAGACATTGGAAAGTTTAGGGAAAAAATGCTTATAATGAACAGAACAATTGCTTTAAAGCATATTTTTAATAAAAATTGCAAGAATATAGACCAATACTTATTCAAAGTACAAAATAAATGGAAATGGACAGTAAAAAGAAAATGATAATAAGGTAATAACATTTATATCTGTATTGGATACTGATTAAGTGTATAATCATTGTAGAGTATATGTAGTAAGAAATACCAGATGGCTGCGTAATTAAAACATGGCCAAGGCCAATTTCAGTGGGCAGTTGTAATTGGGTTTGGTGTAGTTAGTTGTAAAGATAGGGAAATTGAATTTATTATTTTGGATTTTTTTATATTTCATTATTATGTCTTTGGTTGGATCAGAGCTGGATCTCCTGGACATCCCAGCAGGTAGCTGCTGATGAACCAGGGACTGAAGTCTGAGCTTTTAATTTGGAAAATTTAAATTATTTAGAATTTAGAATTAGTGATTAATGAACTCAAGAAGAAGTGGAACAGAGTAGGAGCTTAAAAGAAAGCAATAATGATGAGGAAAAGAATGGAAAGAGAATCCTCTAAGGTTATGAAAGAATTATGTGACTGAACTTCTGTCTTCTGGAATTCTAGTACGAGACTACTGACGAACTGAAGGCAGTGATTAGCAAGAATCATAGATGTTAGACAGGGGGTACTCTAATTATGTCATTATTTTATTTTCTATTGTTTCATGATTTGAATAAGAATAATTATTTACAAATTAAAATATAAATTGGAACTTGCACAGTAAAGCTAATCATCTATTGATATCATTGTATGATTCAGTTGAACTACACACTCTTAATGCTTCACTTACTTGTCATAAATATATGGAACCGGTTTTGGGAACATTTAGTTCTCATCTTCAGCCAGGCTAAAGTTCAACCGGTTCATTATGACAAGTAAGTGAAGCATTAAGAGTGTGTAGTTCAACTGAATCATACAATGATATCAATTATAAGAATAATTATGTTTAATTTATAATTTGTTGAAGAAACTTATTTTAACATACACATTGTATTTGCAGGGGTTCACACCTAAGAATGGTGAGGGGCAAATACGTGAAGACATCTTGTATTCATTTTTTATCTTAACATTTCATTAAATATATCAATATATGTAAGTGGAGATAGTGTTAATATGACTTAATAAATCCCAATATAATACATAGTACTCCATTGTCTATAGCTTCAAAGTAAATTTGAGTAATTTTAGTAAGCAAATTTAAAAATCATGTTTTATGTGTATTTGTATGTTATTTCTAGAATGTCATTATTAATCTGTTGGATGAACAAAAGTGGATAGTTAATGATTTGACTGTAATGAAATATTTAATGTTTGTGTGACAGGCATCTCAACAGCAGCTGCAACAATCACAACAGCAGCAACAGCAGCAGCAACAGCCTCAACAACATCAACCAGAGCTATCAGAGGAAGGAATTAAGAAGGTAAAGACAAGCAAGAGACGGCCGATGTCACAAAGCTATCCTTCTCGGCCGTGGAACAGAGAAGATGCCGAGCGAGCACTGAAAGAGGAAGCCATACATATGAAAGGTCTACGTAACAAGAGTCTCATCATCCGTTTCCCTGACCCTGAGGTGTCACGGGATATGGTCAAGGGCTTCCATGCAGCTATTGACAAAGTTCATTTTCAGGTTCCCAGTGGTCCAAGGTACATAGTCATAGTAATCAAAATTCTGAGAACTATACATTAAGTATCTAGTTACAACAGCTATGAACTCTGTAATAAATATGAGGGGTGTTCAGTAATTACTGAAACTGATGCTCTAAAATCTTTATTATGAAAAAATTAATCAGCACCAACTTTTTCTCCTTCAATATAGTCACCATTAAGATTCTCTTCCAGTTTCAGTATACATCCTCAAATCCATTTTTTGATAGGAACTTCAAAATCACCTCTAAAGCTGTACTGAATCATTTTCTGAGTCAAATCATCCTTTGAGATCATTTTTGGCTGTTCAAAACAAAAATTCAAGACACTACTGACTGAAAATAGTGAATTTAGTGGACATAGTGCCTGGTGACAGTCCAGTATACTTAATAGTAAGAATCGGCTGATAGATGGACCTTTTTTGTGCTTAGTTCAGTCTTTATTGAACACCCCTCATTTATACAGAGTTTTTATTTCAAAATTTGCCATTCTGAATAACTACTATTTTATTTTAAAAAAATCATTTTAGATATTGAGGGGGAAGGCTTAAAACTAATGTTGATTACCCTTTAGGTTTCACCCCTTCACCCCCAGCTATTCCCACTTTGAAATTTCAAATGACCATTTGATGCTTACATTTTAAAGTGAATACAATTTTGTCACTTCTTCTTCATTAGCTAGTGTCTCGATTTAATACTCTTATGCTCCACTTGCCATTTAATTATACATAACATATTTCACAGGCCCTCACCAGCATCAACAGCTATGAATTGATTGTATGGACTTGGTGTAGCTCTCATAGACATTTTATGAACTTTTGGATTAATTTATCTTCTGTTAGGATCTCAAAGTTCATAACCTTATATTTATACTTTTTATAAACATTCTTTTACATATTCCCAGGTTCAAGTGTCTGTATATGAATTTCAATAATTTGTTTTTCATTTCTATATCATGTTTATCCCTCCAAAAGTGATGTTGTGTAACCCTGATTTATCTGTATGATTGTACCTGATGTTTATCCAATGTTCCTTCATTCCAATGTTTTACCAATATATACTTTGTTGCATTCCAAACAGTTGATTTGATATATTCCTGGCTTCTTCTCATCAGGTATTCCATCATTATCACTGGAGTTCAGCATATTATTTAGGCTGAATTTGTTCACTGGGAACAAAGTAATACCAAACTCTCTGAGTATTTTCTGGAATTTTTTGTGGCCCAAGGATGATAAGTAAATTTCTTGTGAATGGTATATAATTTTTTTTTTTTAACCCCTTCTCTTGTTTGAATTTCTTGATTTTCTTGTCTACAATTTCTTAGCTATGCCCATTGGCTTTTGCCGTTTGCATTATGTGATGTGGGCAAAAGCCTGTGAAACATGTTCTATATGATTCAATGGGGTAAGTGGAGCATAAAAGTATTAAATTGACTCACTAACTAATTAAATATATTATTGCTTTACTGTAATAATTTGACACAAAATTAATTTTTAATTTATCACCTCTTCTGTTTTTTTTTTCACGACATGGCAGTATGGATTGTTGTTATTTTTATCACAATATACAGTGAGGACAGCATAAATATTTTGTGGGATCAAATTCTGAGTGTACATATCATGAAATTGGGTTTACTGCCTGTTTGCTGCTTCAGATGGCTCTGCATTAATAAAAGGATGCTGTAATTGAAAACGAACAAGAACATTTATTACTACTTTTTATGAATTAAAGATCTATCAGGCATGTGTCATCAAATCCTTAATAATAATTAATGCCAAATGTACGCATTCTGATATATTTACTGTTGATGCTTAAGTTACCTGGAGCTTTGGCATTTATGTTGGTACTATCTACTCCATTGTCTGATTTTTAAAACATATGTAGGGTCATTACAATTAAAGATTACTATAAACATAAATGGGATGCAACTTGCAAGAGAACGCTCATGTGTCTGGCCAGAAGTGTAGAATTGCTATATATATAAATGCACTGTCATAATAATTACCTTTTATAAATGTACATTTAACATTTATTTACTTTTTAAGAGCAACATCTTAGGACATAAAGCTGATTTTTACTGAAGAATTTGAGCATTTTATCATCTTTTCCAAACACAATTTTGAAATGTCCTTCAAGTGTTTTTGATCTGGAGTAACAAATGTGGCACCCATCATGTAATGAGCTTTTTCATATGTATAAGTGGGCTGAAAGTAACTAGGTTGCAAATCAAGTAAATTCCTATACATGTAATGGTAATTTATTGAAATTAATATTATGTGTACACTGTTACATGGAAATATGGATGGAATACCTCAAACTTCAATGCGGGTACCTGTGGTGTGAAATGATGGCCACAATTCTCATCAGGACATATCTTCAGCATGAAACCATAAAAGTTTATGGTGACTTTTTGGATGACTCTGCAATTGTGGTCATTAACTTTGAATGACAATTCCTTATTATCTTTGGATGGATTGTGTCATCCTTTCCTTCAACGTACGCTACCATCTCTGATCAAGAACAATGGAATTCCATACTTCATAGCATGCTGGCTATCTTTGTTTTTATAGCTCATATCCCCTCCTGCTGCTACCATCTGTACTTCAAATCTTATATAATAATGTGATATTATACACTATTTCCATTATGATTCAATTGGTATAACAAATCTACAGCCATTAATTAATACCTAGTTACTTTCCCCCACCCTCTAGAACTTCATGCAGGATATTACGTACCCTTTCATATAAGATGCCTATCATCTCAGCAATTTAATAAATCTGAAGCAATGGTCTTCTATAATGATACCATTTCTTCAGAAGAAACCTTATCATCCATCTAGAATATGCAGCATTGCAGTGCTCATTGGGCCATGTTTAAATTAATTTATCCAGTAAAATGGACTTGAGTGCGGGTGCAGATGCTCCATGAACTTCCTTTGGCTCAGTTTATATCTGGGCTTCAGCCCACTTTTTTAATTAAAAATTGTTTTATCATTGCTCAGTATTCCTCTTTCTATAAATGTGTTACACCAATCAACTGCCAACAACAAAGAACTGCTTGTTGCATCTATTTGAGAATTTAAACAAAACCATTACAGGAATTATGTTACCAACAATCATGCGGCTGAACAAAATTTCCTACTGTTTGCTGCTAATGAAATGCTCACTAAGTCAAAGTTACTATTTATGCAGATTTCACTGCGTTCTGCAGCTTTTCTGTCCCTTCGTATGTTTTGCAAATTCCACACAAGACATAACAGAATTCCCATCATTGAAAAAGGAGGAGGAGGAGGGTTATGGCTTCACTCTCTTAAGGTCTTAGACTTGTTTAAAAAAAAAGAAAATTGTTCCTTGAGATCATTATATGATTGAATCAGCACACTCTTATTGCTCTACTTGTTTATAATCTATAGAACTAGTTTCACAAACCCTTTATCTGCAGCATCAACTAACTGTCAACTGCTGGATAATTTGTTATGCTGTAGGAATGTATATTCTGCTCTGGTGGGGGTTTGATGTACTTAAAGTTTATGTTTTCATACCCAGAAGTTATGTTGACGATATATTTGCCATAGTTAACAAAAAACTCATTGATGATGCCATAATACTTCTGAATATACAAAATAAATACATATCGTTCATATACGAAACTGAAACAGATACCATGTTACCATTCTTGGACTTTTAAATAATGAAGCATCAAGGAAACCTGGAATTTGGAATATACAGAAAGAATATACACACAGACAATCACATCAAAGCTGACGGTTTTAACTCCACAAAGTACAAACATGCAGTTATCAACAGCTAACACACCTGCTAGTTAACCTACAAATTAGCAAAGAAGAATACTTTAAAGAATACAAACAAATAGACAGAACAGTAGTTAAAAATGGTTTAAAAAAAGAACTAGTACACAAAAAAGTACAGAAATCAAGAGCAAAAACATATTAAAGTAAGCACAACACATTCAGCGGTAAAAGATAAGCTAATTTTTAAAAATATTCACATATCATCCATGGACTACAAAAAAATTTCAGAATATTCCTTTTAATATCAGGTTAGCACCTGTAAACAGATTTAATTTTAAAAATCTCCTGATTGATAATGTTAATGACAGCATTCCATAAGAGAAAAAAACATGTATTTATAAAATAAGTTGTGCAGAATGCAAAAAAAAATCTACATTGGAAAAACAAAGAGAAATATAGGCACATGGTTAAAAGAACATTTCAGGAACATAAAACACAAATGGAGAAGTCAGCAGTAGCATCTCATTTCTCAACAGAAAACCACAACATATTGAATAAAGCAAAATTATTAAAATCAATACAAGGACCTACAGAATTAGCAACATGGTAGAAAATCTACATTTACAAATACAGAGATAGTTTAATGAACTTCGACACTTCCGGGGATGAAAACATAAACTTCAAGTACATCAAACCTCCAGCAGAGCAGAATATCTGTTCCCACAGCATAACAAATTATCCAGCAGTTGACGGTTAGCTGATGTTGCTGACAAAGTGTTTGTGAAACTAGTTCTATAGATTATAAACAAGTAAGTGGAGCAATAAGAGTGTGCAGTTCGATTCAGTCATACAATGATGTCAATTACATGATTAGCCTCACTGTACAGTTTTAATTAACATTTTTACTTAAAATCATTCTTGTTTATATTTGAACCACATTTTGATGTTGCAAAATTTAATGTTACAGGTATTGCTTTGTGCAGTTGTTTGAGGATGCAAATACAGAAAAGACGATCAAAGAATTGGAACAAATAAAATTTGGCAATGGGAAATTAGCTGTCGAGAAGAAATTTGAAAAGGAAGATGAAGATCTCACACCAGAGGCCATTGACCCTTATACGTAAGTCTTGCAATCATATCAAAAATTTTTCCCCTTTGAAAAGAAAATACAGTGTCAAGTGAATGCTTATGATTAAGTTTATTATTATTAATATTATTATTTGATAAGTAATTCAATTAATTCAAACTATAAAATTTTTCTCCTAAAACAATTATTACTTTATCAAAATCTATTTCTTGAGTTGCTTTTACATAACTTGATCCTCAGTCTAACCCACACCCTGGGCTCTGTTTAATAACAACTCATAGGTAATAAATTTACAATTCAATATCTTACCAAGTTTCTGTTTCATAAAATGTGTTTGTTGGTCCTGGTGGTGTAACGGTAACCATACTTACCTCCTAAACCCAAGATTGTGTGTTCAATCCCAATCAGTATTTATGGATTTTTCCGGGCCTAAAAATGCCAAGTATGGCTTCCTTCAGAAGGAAAGTAAAGCAGTGGGTCTAGTGTCATAGATTTACGGCATGAAAACGAACCCCAAGTCCAAAAGAAGAGGCTTCTGAGCAAATTTGTCAGCCGTTTCACTCCCCAAATTGAATGGGAAGTTTGATGACCTGAGATGTTAATGTAAATAAAACAAATCAAATAAAGCATGTCATATATTAAGATCATTGTGTGATGGAGTCAAACTAATACTGATATGTTTACGGAATTTGGGAATCCACACAGTGAAACTTTTGTTAATCTTATTTTGATTTAAAGTAAAACACTAAAAATCATGTCGTCACATTAAAACTCTCTTTAAGTTTCACAAACACACTTATAAAAGTAATTTTGGTACATGTTTCGTGAGGTACATTCCTCACATTGTCAACCAAAACGACGACTGAGGAGCCAATTTCAGCAAAGTATGTATGTTACTATGCTTGCTCTGGTGGTCTGTTAATGAACTTAAACAATATGTTGTCTGCTTCCGGTATATCAAAATTCATAAGTTTGTATTCATATTTTTTTATCAGGTTTAATGATGGGTAGTCCACTATCTCCTTTTTTGGCTGATCTGTTCATGAGCTATTTTGAAACACATATAATGAAAGCCTTCCCATACATATTCAAAACATGGTACAGATATGTTGATGATGTGTTTGCCATTGTAGAAGATAGATTCATAGAAGATTCATTGAAACTGTTGAACTTGCAAGAAAAAACCATAAAATTCACTATGGAAACCGAGGTTAATAATACTTTACCTTTTCTGGACCTAAGGATAATAAAAAGGAATAAAAATATAGAATTTGGTATATACAGAAAGGACACACATACCGACAATTACATAAAAGCAAAAGGTTTCAACCCCAGACCCCACAAGGAAGCAGCATTCAATAGTATGACATATAGGCTAGTAAATACACCACTCAGTAAAGAAGAATACAGGAAAGAATATGCACATATAATACACACAGCAGAAATAAATGGATTTAACAAACAAATGGTAGATAAAAAAATAAAAAGATTTAAAAATAAAAAGGAAATTAAACTAATCACCACACTCAGTTCTTCACTTAAAGAAAATACCTATCAAAAATTCACATATCACCCTTATGTTAACCATAAATTCCAAAAAATTTTCAAAAAGTACAACATTACTCTAGCACCAATAAACAGATATAGTGTTGGTAAACTATTAAATCTAAATAAAATTAAACAAAAAAAGAAGAAAGAAGAACATTCAGGTATATATAGAATTAATTGCAAGGATTGTGAGAAAATATACATAGGAAAAACAAAGAGAAATCTGGGGATAAGATTAAAGGAACACTGGAGAAATATTAGACACAAACAAGTAGAAAAATCAGCAGTGGCTGCACATTTTTGGAATGAGAATCATGAAATAGAGAAGGACATAACATTACTAAAAACAATTCAACATCCGAAAGAACTTAATATATGGGAAAAAATTTACATAAAAAAATATGAATACAAACTTATGAATTTTGATATACCGGAAGCAGACAACATATTGTTTAAGTTCATTAACAGACCACCAGAGCAAGCATAGTAACATACATACTTTGCTGAAATTGGCTCCTCAGTCGTCGTTTTGGTTGACAATGTGAGGAATGTACCTCACGAAACATGTACCAAAATTACTTTTATAAGTGTGTTTGTGAAACTTAAAGAGAGTTTTAATGTGACGACATGATTTTTAGTGTTTTACTTTAAATCAAAATAAGATTAATACTGATATAATTGATATTATTATATGATTTAGTTGAACTACACACTCTTAATGCTTCACTTACTTGTCATAATATATATAACCAGTTTGAAGAACATTTCATTCTCATCATCAGCTAGGCTAAAAGTCAACTGTCATAATTTGTTAAGCTGTGGGAATGTGTATTCTGCTCTGGTGGCCATGTGATAAATTTGTAATTTATGTTTTCATCCCCGGCAATGTCAAAGTTCATTAGACTGTCTTTGTATTTGTAGATGTACATTTTCTCTCAAGTTGCTAGTTCTGTAGGTGCTTGTACTGATTTTAATAATTTTTCTTTATTCACTATGTCGTGATTTTCTGTTCAAAAATAATATGTTACTGCTGATTTCTCTATTTGCTTATACTTTATGTTCCTGAAATGTTCCTTGAACCATGTGCCTATGTTTCTCTTTGTTTTTCCAATGTAGATTTTTCCACATTCTGCACAATTTATTTTGTAAATACCTGTTTTTTCCTATTGTGGAATACTGTCATTAACATTGTCTATCAATAGGTTTTTAACATTAAATCTATGAACCGGTGCCAACCTGATATTAAATTCTTAAAAATATTCTGAAATTTTTCTTAGTCCACGGTTGCTGAAAGTGTTGTGGTTTCTTTGATATGTTTTTGTCTCTTGAATTTCTGCACCTTTTTGTGTACTAGTTCTTTTATAAACCATTTTAACCGCTGTTTCTTCCATTTATTTATATTCATTAAAATATTCTTCTTTGCTAATTTGTAAGTTAACTAGTCAGTGTGTTAAACTGTTGATAACTGCATGTTTGTGTGCTGTGGGGTTAAAACTGTCAGCATTGATGTATTTTCTGCTTGTGTATTCTTTCTGTATACTCCAAGTTCCAGATTTCCTTGACGTTTCATTATTTTAATATCTAAGAATGGCAAAATATCTGTTTCGTATGTAAACAATATGTTTCTGTCTTGTATATTCAAAAGTTTTAAGGCACCATCAATGAGTTTTTTGTTAACTATGGTAAATATATCATCGACATATCTGTACCATACCTTAAATATGTATGGGAAAGCTGAGTTGATGTGTGTTTCAAATCTGCTCTTGAAGAGGTAGCTAGAAATGGAGATAAGGGGCTGCCCATTGTAAGTCCTGTTTGTTTTTTACAAAATCTTCCTCTGAAAGAAAAATAGGCTTGGTTTATTCAAATTTCTGTGAGAGTGATGTACTCTTTTATGTGTGTATCCTTAATTCCACTTGTTTTAAGCCAATTATGTATATAAATAGGAGTTTTTCTTTTGGTATGCTTGGAAACAGCGATTCTACATCAAAAAATATTGGAGTGTCAGAGGGATGTAGTTTTATGTCCTTAATTTTTTCTATTAACTGATATGAATTGTTTATATTCCTGCTTTGAAATTTAGGCAATGTCTTGAATCTATTAGCTAGCCATTTTGCTAAATAGTATGAAGGAGTATTGATATCATTAATGATGGGATGCATACTATTTCCAGCCTTGTGAATATTTGGTAAACCATAATTCTTAGTTATTGTAGGATTGATCTGTTTTATTTTCACACGCGATAATCACATCAAAGCTGACAGTTTTAACCCCACAGCACACAAACATGCAGTTATCAACAGTTTAACACACTGACTAGTTAACTTACAAATTAGCAAAGAAGAATATTTTAATGAATATAAATAAATGGAAGAAACAGCGTTTAAAATGGTTTATAAAAGAACTAGAACACAAAAAAGTGCAGAAATTCAAGAGATAAAAACATATCAAAGAAACCACAACACTTTCAGCAACCATGACTAAGAAAAATTTCAGAATATTTTTAAGAATTTAATATCAGGTTGTCACCGGTTAATAGATTTAATGTTAAAAACCTATTGATAGACAATGTTAATGACAGTATTCCACAATAGGAAAAAACAGGTATTTACAAAATAAATTGTGCAGAATGTGAAAAAAATCTACATTGGAAAAACGAAGAGAAACACAGGCATATGGTTCAAGGAACATTTCAGGAACATAAAGTACAAGCAAATAGAGAAATCAGCAGTAGCATATCATTTTTGGACAGAAGATCACGGTATAGTGAATAAAGAAAAATTATTAAAATCAGTACAAGGACCTACAGAACTAGTAACCTGGGAGAAAATATACATCTACAAATACAAAGACAGTCTAATGAACTTTGACACTGCCAGGGATGAAAACATAATCTATAAGTTTATCACATGGCCACCAGAGCAGAATACACATTCTCAAAGCATAACAAATTATCTGACATTTGCATTTTAGCATGGCTAATGATGAGAACAAAATGTTCTCTAAACCATTTCTATATATTATGACAAGTAATTGAAGCATTAAGAGTGTGTAGTTCAACTAAATCATACAATAATATCAATTATATGATTGGCTTCACTGTGCAAGTTCCAATTTACATTTTAATACTCTTTTGCTCCACTTACTTGTTTTAATATGGAGAACTAGTTTCATGAACACTTCGTTCATATAGCCATCCCCATTGTCTATTCGAGGATAAACCATTATGCTATAGGGATGTGTAATCTGCTCTGGTGGAGGTATGATGAACATGAAGTTTATGTTTTCATCACCAAAAGTGATGAAAACCTAAACAGTTCATTAAACTGTTTTTGTACTTGTAAATGTAGATTTTCTCCCATGTTGCTAATTCTGTAGGTCCTCGTACTGATTTTAATAATTTTGCTTTTTTCAATATGTCATGGTTTTCTGTTCAGAAATGCGCTGCTACTGCTAATTTCTCCAACTGCTTGTATTTTATGTTTCTTAACCATGTGCCTGTTTCTCTTTTTTTTCCAATGTAGATTTTTTCATACTGCAGAACATATTTTATAACTATCTGCTTTTTTCTCTTGTGGAATACTGTCATTAACATTATCAATCAAGAGATTTTTAACAATAAATCTGTTTACAGGAGCTCATCTGATATTAAAATCTTTTAAGAATATTCTGAAATTTTTTGTAGCCCATGGATGATATGTGAATATTTGAAAAAATTAGCTTATCTTTTTTTGTTGAAAGTATTTGATTTCTTTAATAAGTTTTTGCCTCTTGAATTTCTGAACTTTTTTGTATACTAGTTATTTTTAAAATTATTTTTAACTATTTGTTTGTATTCTTTAAGGTATTCTTCTTTGCTAATATTAAGGTTAACTGCATGTGTTAAGTTGTTGATAGCTGCATGTTTGTGCATTATGGGGTTAAAACCATCAGCTTTGATGTGATTGTTTGCATGTGTATTCTTTCCATATATTCCAAATTCCAGGTTTTCTTGACGTTTCATTATGTTTATGTCGAAAGGTAGTGTGTTATCGTTTTCAGTTTCTTATGTGAATGAAATGTCTTGTAAATTTTGTAAGTTCAGAAGTTTTATGGGACATCATTAATGAGTTTTTTGTTGATTTTGGCAAATATAAACCCTGCAATAGCAAAAATATATGGTTTGCCAATAATTCATAAGACTGGAAATGGTATGCAACCCAACATTAACAATAATAATACACCTTCATATTATTTAGCAAAATGACTAGCTGATAAATTCAAGATACTTCCTAAATTTCAAAGTAGGAATATAAATTTATTTCAGTTAATAGAAAAAAATTAAGGACATAAAATTGTAGGGGATTTAAATGCAAGATGTGGAGTGCAGCAAGCCAGGAGCAGTAGCCCTTGGGTGGATTAGGTAAGGGAGGAAGGTGCAGTTGTTTGTAGGAGGGTTAGCAAGGATAAATTAGTGAATGAGAAAGGTTTGAAACTGATGGAGTTTTGTGAAAATATGAACTGTGTTATAGTTGCTGGGGGGAGGACAAGGAAGGTGAGTTTATGTATGCTGGTGTTTTGACCAAAGTGTAGCTAACTATGTTATAAGTAGTGAGAATTTATTGCCAGTAATAGAAAATTTTAACATATTAAATTATTTTGATAATAGTGCACATTTCCCCCTGAGTATTTTTGGTTAATAAACACAAAAGTGGTTGAAGGGTGAAGAGAGGTGGAGAATAAGCATGCAGTGAAAATAGAACAATATAAATGGATCAAGGAGAAGTGTGATGTGCTTTATGGGGTGATAAGTTCTGAAATGTCAAAATTATGTATCTATGTTATTATTTCAATGATGAATAAGCTTAAGGAAAGGATAGCATTGGAGATATACATGTTTTTGTTAAAATGGGTGGGGAGAAATATGAAAAAGATTAGTAGGAAGATTAGCATAGGAAAGGATTGGTTCAATGATGAGTGTAGGAATATGTGTAATATAGTGAGAAGGGCAGTGATCATGGAAGGAAGGAAAGAGAGAGGGAAGAAATTATTCTAATAAAAGAAGCAATGAACCTATTGGTGAAGTTGAAAAGAGAGAAGTGGAAATGAGAAAGGGCCAGGGAGATACAGATTAAAATTAAACTCAGGGAGTACCTTACAAATCTGGAAAGGTAGTTACAAAAATGCACCAGAAAACTGGTGGTAGGGGCCTCAATGAAAACTACCCAGTGGTTAAGATGCTTGAGCAGTTGTTTGATGGGGGGGGGAGGTGTGTGTCTGGTGTCTGTAGGTGGGACCTCGAGCTGGCATGTAATTACATAGGGGCGTTGGATAGTCCATTCTCAAAGGATGAAGTGGTAAATCTAGTAGGGAGGTTCAAAAAGAACAAAGCCATGGGAATGGATGGAATCCAGTAGAATTTTTTCAAACATGGTGCAAGGATAATGATAGGCTTCGGTGTTTGACCAGACTTTTGAATGAAATCAAGGATAATAAATCATTCCCAAAGAATTGGAGGGTGGCAATAATTGAGCACCTCTATAAAAGTAAGGGAAGTGTAGATGACTCGGGTAACAATAGAGAAATAGCATTACTGTCAAACTTGGGAAAAATATTTACAGAAATTTTGGCGGAAAGAATACAAAAATGGGTGGAAGAGAACCATAGACTGTCACCATTTCAATCAGGATTCAGGAAGGGTAGAAGAACAACAACGTATAATATAACGATCATGAAAACGTTGATCGAAAATATTTAGAGGTGAAGAGAGGGAGGTTGTACACCATATTTATAGATTTAGAGAAAAGGTATGATAGGATAATAAGAGAGGTACTATGGTATAAGCTAAGGTTGAAAGGATTGGTGGAGATACTAATGGAACTATACCAACAGAACAATTTTTGCATCAAATGTGGGGAGGAGGAAATAACAGCACAAGTTACACAGAAAAGATGACTTAGACAATGTTGTAAATTGAGCCCCATATTGTCCAATTTATTTATAGATGACATGAATAGCTTAAGTGTGGGTAATATGCATATGCCAGTTATAGGGAATATGAAAATCCCAGGTTTATTGTATGCCAATGACTTAATGGTGGGTTCAGTATCTGAAATTGGTTTAAGTCCAGCCATAGCAGAAATTAGAGATATTGTAAGGCATGTGGGCTAAAAGTGAACCAAAGCAAGTCAAAGGTTATTAAGTTGAAAAAAGGAACAAAATTGAAAAGATCAGAAAAATGGTCCATGGGGAGCAAAGAAAGTGAAATGGTAGAGAACGTTATTTACTTGAGTATCAAACTGTGTAAGAAAGGGTATGTGGAAAACAAGAAAAGTTGGTGCTAGATAAAGGGAGAACAGCATTGAGATTACTGAGAAAATGTTTATATATAGCATGAATGATGAAGGTGGCATGGTTTGGAAGGTTGTATACAGCTGTAGTGGAATCAAGATGGGCATATGGATTGAGATTGGGGGATAGATAAGAGGTGGGAGAAAATGGATATAATAGTAAGAGCCTTCTGCAAACTAATGTTGGGTGTACTGCAGAACACAGCCAGCATAGGTTCTCTTCTAGAAATGGGGAAAACCAGTATGAAAGGGAGGTGACAGGAAGAGTAATCAAATATTGGTACAGGATAAATTAGCTGTTAAGGTAAATAAGTCGAAAGGGTGAGATGTATGGGTACAAAGATTTGATATGGTTCTTGGGATAGCGAAATATGTTCGATCCAGGTTTGAAGATATGGGTAAACAAAAAATGTGAGTGGGATGAGGGAGATGAACTCATTAGTTCTTTATAGAATAATTAAGACACAAACAGGCCAAGAAAAATATTTAGAAATATGCAACAGGGAGGAAGGGGAAGATATTGCATAGTAGATGGAACTAAGAGACCTAAGGGGGAATGTGATGCAAGGTATATATCCCATCTGTGAGGAGAATGAGTATGATTTGCATATTTTGTTGGAATGCAGAGGAACAGACATATGTAAGAAAATGCTAATTAGGGAGAAGTGGCTAAGAAGCAATAGAAGTGCAGTGATCAAGGGCAATTAAGATGATTAGGGGATTTTTTTTTTATGGAAAGTTAGGATGAAATGGAAATGGTCAGTTGAAAAAGTGCAGGACAATAAGGTTAAGAAGTATTTAGGGGACTAATGAAAGTAGAGCAAAGCTGAAACCTGGTAAACTTATATGCAGAAATGGAATATTTGAACCCAAGCTTCTTGGATATCTCAGCTGGTAACGGCCAGTGAACCGCAAATGAGGGGCCGAATAGGTGCTGAGATAAATACAAGGGGATGGTATTATTTGGAATAGTAGGAAGGATTGATAGGAATAGCTGTCAAAGTGAAGTTAGTGAAAGGAATAGAGGCTAGTGAGAATGGAAGATATTTGGAAAATTGCAAATAAAGGAAGGTATAAATGTAGGTCTATTTGGACAAGTGACCAGGGCCAGTTCTTATAGATTACACTAGGTAATTGTTTAGTGTTAAAGAAATGAGCAGAAATAGTATTTGATTTGTTGTGATTTAAAATAATGTAATTATAGTGGTGGTTGTAAGTGTTGGAATTTATAGGTTTATTTATAATAATGAGCCTGAGTTTTCTGGAGGACGAGGATTCAGTTATAAGGGAAAATTATAATGTCAAAGGAAATGAATTAGTTTTGGTATCGTTAAGTTTAGATATTTTGTGAGTTATGATAAAATTTTTAAGACTGTATTGGTAGAAATAAATTTTAATGTATAAGATGGTAGAATGGAGTCTGGTCCCTTGGATATTCCAGTAGGCAACTGCCAATGAACTGGGGACTAGGATCCAAAAAATGTAATCAATAAGAAAATGTAGTATTCAAAATATTATAATGGGGGTTAAGTATATTAATTTGTTAAATAACAATAAAATATTATGTATATTTTGGAGCCAAATTTGATATTTATTTTATGTAAATTTAATTGTAATGTAATGTGTTTGATGAAATAAATTCATTCATTCATTCACTCACCTAACCTCGAGTTGTATAATGTTATGATGGCCCATCCTAGAGCCGATGGTACAGCATCCTCTCTCTACCTTATGCTGTTGACCTGAGATGTTAAAGAGCATCCTTAAATAAACAAATCTCTCTATCTTCCAAGGTCGACTCCCTGAGAGACCATTGGAACACCATGCATTCCCATTCTGCTGATACACATAGCTAGTCTTTCTCTTAATTCAAACATGCAGTCGGCCAAACCTCCTGTTATATGTATACTACAATATGCTAGTTCACACCACATTGTCAACCCCCCCCTTCCCCAACTCATAATATGCAATAAGATGATGGAGATAATTCTTTTAATATTGGTTATAATAATATAATTTATATTAATAATTATATGTTAATAATAGTAATTTCATTAGTTGATGAGTATTATCAAATGCATTGTACTTCATCAGATTTAATTTCAATTATGATATAATGTAATTAATATTATAATAATTATTAATAAATATTAATTTACACAGCTTAGATGCAGGATTCAGCAAGGGCAAAAGGGGAAATGGTTGACAGGAATGTTCCTCCAAATGAAAATGCATGGCTTCACACAAGTAACAGTTGACTGCAAAGTTGGCATCACTGGGGTTCTTTGTTATACTGCACCCACAATATTTAATTTAATATAATATTTTATTGTCTGTAAAATTATACAGTAGTAGACTATGTCATACTAAATGTTATACAGTACAGAAACGTGCAATCTCATTATTAAAACAAAACAGTCGTACAACACAATAGAAAAACAAGTTTATCCTAAAAAGCAAGTTGATTAAACTAAATTAATAAAATATTAATTTACAGAATAAAATATGTTATATATTAAAAAGTTATACAACTTAATTTTAAAAACCTTTTTAGGTTTGTTAGCAGTCCTACTGGGAGCTTATGGAGATGCTGATATTTATCATTTTTTTCTCCAGCTTCCAAATTATTTTTCATTTGTATGTTGCTATCAAGTCGGCTGTATTTCAGTAGAGGTTCTTTGTTTAGGGTAGTATTCACATCCTTACACAATGGGTAGTAGCTGTCCTTAATTAATTTCATCCTGAAGAGATGTTCTGACAGGCAATCATGCCCAACAATTAAGTGGAATTAAGCAACTCTAATTTTTCCTGGTTTCGATTAAAGATGTTTGAAAGTATTTAGATCTTCATATGGTTTTCTTTTAAGTTTTTGTTCGATATTTGTTGTTCTTGTTTAGTTATGAATTTCAATTTAGAAGGAACTTTTATTTAAAATTATGATTTTAATGTAGTGGTGGCTTTTTTTTGCCCCCTTTCTTTCGTTCTCTCTCTCTCTCTTTCTTTTTTTTCCCCTAAAATATGAGCAATCTCTTTCCCCTTTAATCCCAAATGGCTAGGGATCTTTTGTAAAACTATTTCAGTATTGTTGGTAGGTAACTGTAAATCGTTATATTTTGTAGTGCTGTTTTAGAGTCACTTAAGATAACAGTTCTTTTATTTAAGTACTTTTTCTAAAGCTGCTCTAATGGGCATTATTTCACCATCAAAATTGTTAGCATACTGTCCTAAAGGTGTATATTGAGAGAATCCTTCACAGTATATTCGAGAGCCTGCTTCTCCATTTTTAAGTGATTGAACTTCAGGTAGGTCGTTCTTGGAGACCATTGTAACCAGATTTAGTTTCAAGCTGATATCTATATTTTGTAAATGGTCACTTATTATAATGGCAGGTTTAGTGCTTATTTTTAAAATTTTGTCTAAATCTTGTTTCTGTGTGTAGTTTTTGAAAGTTTTTTGTGTTTTTAATCATTGTATTCTGTCAGGAATATGAAACCATTTATTCCTGTGTTAAGTACTTTTTAATTTCTGAACCAGTATTGCTTTTAAATGCAGTTCTGTTTTAAATGGCAGGTTGTTATTATGCTGTGCATTACAGCAATAGGTGTGGTTTTTAAAGGATGTTTATGAACAGCAGATAATATTGCGTTGTATACATATAATGAATAAAGAGTAAGAATGTTAACTAGAACTTGTACAGTGAAGGTATGATTGAGTCGAACTACATACTCTTATTGACTCCACTTTTTTATATGCAGCACATGTTTCATGAGCCCGTGCTCGTATCTTCAATCGATGGGTAGCTGAGGATGTGAGCAGCACTTGTAAAACATGTTCTGCATATAAAAAAGTAAGTAGTGCCAACAAGAATGCATAGTTTGACTCAATCATACAGTAATCTTAATTATTGTAAGAATATTATTTTCAATAAATCCACGTACATACACAGGACTCTGTGGACTTTGTGTTCTGCATTATCCTAATGCATATTTTTGCAGTGTAAATACTCTTTCAAAATACATCTTTGCACAACTACTCCATATTTCAACACCATAAGACATACGACTGAATAATTCCATTATAAATAATTTTCTGTAACTGCTTACCACCGTGAGTTTGAAATATCTCAGAATAAAAATTGTTTACTAATTTTATTACACATATATTCAATGATTTCATGTATCAATGTTACTGCATATTCTGCTTGACTTCCCAGCCTTGTGTAACAGAGTTAAGGTTGGGGAAAGGAGTATTGGCATTTGATACTTTAATTAACTTTATGTTTGCTTTAAGGTTGTACATTGGAAACCTGCCAACAAAGGTGAATGCAGCAAGTGTGAAAGAAAAGTTTCCTACAGCAGCAAGGATAGACATTGGTTTTGCTCAGAAAATGAAATATACAAGGTAAGACTACAGTAGTACCTGATGTTCACATAAAGAGTACTGAGTTTGCAGTGTAGAGGTAAAAAATTTTAAATGGCCTATCTTCCTAGTCAAATCCCTGTTCATAAGGGCATTATTAAAAAAGTTTTAAAAATTATAGGCTGGTTGGTCTCACATCTGTCTTATGTAAAGTTATGGAACATTTTATAGATCAGTATATTCTTAGTGTCTTAATTACAAAGACTGGTTCTACCACCATCAAAATGATTTCAGGAAAGGGTCCTTTTGCAATAGCCAAATTATTTTATTAGTTCAGGACCCAGCAGAAGAAATTGGTGTAGAATTGATGCAGATGTAATTGATTTTTTGAAAGCTTTTGATTTAGTATCTCATTTCTTATTAGTAGATAAATTGAGTGAACTAGAATAAGATAAAAGGATTGTACTTTGGATTAAAAATTGTTTAGAAGAGTGGACCCAAAGAGTTAGGGTAGGACAGGAAATGTCAATTATCTGGAAGGTGACATAATGAGTTCCACAACATATAAGTTTGAATAGTTTGGGATTTTCACAGTGAAATATAGTATCATAACAAATTATTTATGAGAAATTCACTCAATTTTTATTCCACTTACTTGGACATGTTTCAAAGGCAAACATAATATGATTTCCTTTCTACAGCTTTATCATTAGGAAAATGTTAACTGAAAGATGATATTTAAAGAGTTACTTGAAGCAAGGCTGGGGCTATATGGAGGATCCTTGAGATAACTTCCCACTTAAAATTTTGTAAAATGTCATTTGTTTTGTTGGCAATATGAGTTAGCACATTGTCATGCAAGACAACATGCCTTTAGTGAGGAGTTCTTGTCATTCTTGGTGAATGGCCTTACAAATTTTCTGAAGATGTGGTGCTGGCATTTACAGTTTGTCCTTGAGGCTGGATGTGGTAAGAAGTATGCTTTCTTGATCCCAGAAGACTGTGAGCATTATTTTCAACTTTTCATTTCCAGACAACATGGGACTTTTCCACAGCATTCACAGATGATTTGCCTTGGAATGGTAAGGTAAACCCAAGACTCATCACTTGTGAGAATTTGGGCTGTCATATTGTGTCCTTAAATCTGGCATTGAGATGCTGTAATAGCAGACCCATTCTTTCCATTTTGTGTTGTAGGGTCAACATGCATGGCATCCATCCTGCACAGACTTTGTAAAAACCTAACCTTATGATTTAGGCCATTGCATGGGAACAACGAATAGCAGCGGCTAATGTGTCTATAGTTACTCTTCATTCTGCTTGGATTAAGTCTTCAACTCATTCCAAATTCACCTCTGTGGCAATCTTTGATAAGTGTCACCCTTTGGATAACTTCTGCACCAAATTGTTAACAGCTTGATTTGACAGGCAATTTTCGCTGTAGATAGGAAGCATGTCTTTATGAATATTCTTTGATTGCATATCTTTTGTCCACAAAAATTGCACAACAGAAAACTGCCCAGAGTTGTACACTCATTCAGAGCAGGTGCCATCTTTCAACTGCAGTTTTGCTATTGTAAACATTGATTCTCATATAAACATATAAACAATGTAAAACAGGCTGAAGATGGGAGGGATCACTCCCGAAACATATGTCCAGTTTTTTATGTAAGTGAATGGAGCTAGTGTGAACAAAATTTTATTACATTGTTTATATATATACCACTCCATTGTCAACAGCTTTGTAAGTACATACATTTAATTGACATTTAATTGATTCTCATGTCAAATATCACCAGACTAATGCTGCCATCTCATTCATATATGTAGTACCCAACATCAATTTATAACTTACTTAATGACTTCCGTAGTATTAATGCAAGTACATCAACTACATATCTGTACCATATTTTAAAAATTAATGGAAAAGCATTTATGAAATATGTTTTAAAAAACTTCATGAATAAGTCTGCTAGAAATGGAGAAAGTGGGCTTTCCATAGTCAGTTCTGATACTTAATGGTAGAGTTTATTTTGTTGAATACATAATTGTGTTAGAAAGGGGATAAATTAAGGAGGAATGAGAAATGGGTTAAAGAATTAGATTATTTGGGAGTGAGGTCGTCGAGTAGTGGAGGGTGGGAACCACAAGTGAAGAATGTTATTATTAGGTATAGTAGTCAAGATAGCAATTAAAATATGTTTGAACAAAATTCCAAAAATGTTATATTTAGTACAGGTATGGGGAACTTCTAAAGGATGGTTGAAAATTGATTTAATTCATAGGATGGTATTGGCATTGCCTGAAGCTTCACTGAAAGGAGTAGCTTTAGCTGATTATGGAGGGTAGGAGGAAGGGTTTAGTGATGGAGAGAATTTTAAAATATTGGCTACAGGATTTTGAAATTAGGAGACCACAATATTGTAAAAGAGTATATGAAATATCAAAGGGAACTAATGAGAGGTAACAGCTGGGTGGGAGAAGTTAGAGAAATGTTGCAAGAAACTAGGATTGAAAACTTTGGTAATTTGGAGATAAAAGTAGTTAAGGGCTTTGGAAGGAAGTAAGGGTTTTGGAAGCCAAAGAGAGGCATAAAATTTAAACTGGTTTTAGAGATAAAGTTCTTTAAAATTGTACAGAAAAATTGAAAAGGAGTGGGGAAGACAGAAATATGCAGATTGTTGTGATGAGGGTTCATAGAGATGGATATTAGATTTATTAATAGTATAATTTAAGTTAAATATGTTAATTTGTAAAATATTCATAAATGTTTATTAAAATTGGTAAATAATAGTGTTTTGTTTGTGTATATTTATGGATATTTGATGTAGCCGAACCTAAGTTTTCAGGAAATTTCAGTGAATAATCACTGATGAGCTGAAGACCAAGGTACAGTGGGTAGTGAATGAAAATTGGTAACAGTTTATGTAGAGATATTATTGGTAAATTAATTCAAAAGGTTGAACACAAAAAAAAAAAAATTGCTATATACATAGGTTCATTAGTTTAATGAAATGTTCTTATTTCTTCTGTTTGTAAATGTATAGATTTTAGCCATTTTCTTAAAAGGTCTGTAATTTTCACTATGGGACTGTTGGGGAATAAGTCTTTGACATCAAAGAATACCATTAGGTCTTCTGTTGAAATTGTGTTTCAGATCATATGAATTTTTAATACTGTAACTTTGAACTTTTGAAAGGTGCTGAATTCACTGGTAAGCCATTTGGCTAATTGGTATGTAGAGAAATGTTACTATTGGTCTTATACTCTGGTCTCCTTTATGAATTTTTGGGAGTGCATAATGTTTTGGTAGAATAGGATTTCTGGGATTAATTTGTATTTTGGTATGTTTGAGGGTTACTTCTTATATTAATAATGGTATTGTCACAAATTTTACAAGAATCCTTGCTTATTTCCTTGTAATCTTTTCCATTCAGCACCTTCTCAGCCCTGTTAATGTAATCATCTTTATCTATCTAGTCTGTAGTGATGAGTGAAATGAAATGAATTAAAGATGGCACAAAAGAGTTCAGAGTCCTTGGCATTCATCTTCTCATGGCAGGGAAAAACACCAAAGAAAAAAAAAGCTTACCATGATACAAAAGGTATTCTGACGATATAATTCTATTCTTCCATTACTTCAACCCTTATTTATTAACTTATGCCAAAATATGTCACTTACCACCCTATCATACACAGCAAATTTGCAAAATTTAGCATCAGCAGTGGTTAAAAAATCCTGAATGGAAGATTTCATGTCAGAACCTTTACTTAAAGTGTCTTTATGATAGAGTCATGAGCAGTAATCAATGGGAGGCCAGAACGGGGAAAGTGTTGCCAGTTTGCATATCTGCAATCTTGTTATAAGCTCCCTCTCAGTCTCACACTATTTGCCTTCTCATGTTACATAACAAAACTAATAAATCAGATTTAAACACTTTTAACCTACATGCATTAACATATCTAAATGAACATGATATTTTAATCCAAAGGACTGCTAGTGACTCTTGTATATTGCTATTATTATCATTTACATTGGGAAGCACTTCATCATTGTCACATTTTTGTCATCAGAGTTTTGCTCATTTATAATGATAGGATCTAAAATTTTGGCACATTCTATATCTTTCATGAAGTTGTCCTCCTCTAATTTTTCAGCATGTTACATGCAGGATTTCCAGTCTTTTTGTGACACTTTGTCAATTTCTTCATGAATAAGTCGTTCTACTTCTTTCAGTTTAAAAGTGGTGTTTCTTGTTGCCACACTCCATTTTATTTAAGCCCACACAAAAATCTAATTAAATTACACTGGCATTAATAAGGAGGGAGGCATATTCCAGCTTGGACCTTTCTTTAGCAAGTATGTACAGCTGATACATTTTTCCTGGTTTTTGAATGGAAGTATCCACTTCAATAGCTCAGTTTTTCTTTCTGATGTCAAAAATGCAAACTCCCTTTTTTGTATCCATTCCATAATTTGGTCTTGTCTGCTGGCTGTGTGTGTAATTTTATTTTGGATAACTGAATGGTATGGTGCATTATTCATCATCAGTGTTTTTATTATTATTATTATTATTATTATTATTATTATTATTATTATTATGCTTCGTTCTTCTAATTAAATTAGGAATCTGTTCAAAAACCAGTATTTAAATGTATCAGCTGTCATTTCCTTGTGATAGTCTGAGGTGGTTTTGAACTGAAAAATCCACTTGCTTTCAGGTAGGAATCCTCTCTTAGCACATCCTACATGATAAATGATGAGCTGGCTACCTGTTGGAATAGGTACCTTACCACCAATTTTGGAGGAGTCTTGCCAGATTGAATTTTTTGTGTTGGTTTTATTCACCCAAGTCTTGTCTAAGTAAAATATAGGTTTTGTATCACCAGCAATCTGAATTTCTTGCATTTTACATAAAAGTCTTATCTATGATGCAACATTGTCACTTTTCTCCATTAAAAATTTACGTCCATCATTTGTCTTTTAATATCTGAAGTCCATACTTTGCAAAATTCTGTAAGTGGACGAATTAGAATCTATGTATGATATTTTACATCTTAAAGCATCAGTTAGTTTTTATACTTTTGGAAATTCTCCATGGTAATAAAATTCTAATACAGTCCTGTGTAAGTGCCCTTGTCTTTTAAGTCATTTAAGTTTGTAATCCTCTTGGACTGTACAATGTGTTTTCTAGGGACACAAAAACTATGGTGCCACTAGAACCAAATTTTCTAGCCTTGCTGCTAATGCAAGTCACAGTAGCTCTATCAGTTGCTGCACATTTTTAAAATCCAGTTTATTTATCACATATTAGCACATCTTTTGAAAAAAGTATGTATTCTTAAAATAACCTGCATTTGCAATATCTGTCTTTTTGAATCACTGTTTACACCATAACTAAGTTGGTCCTGGTGGTCTACTTGCCTCTAACCCTAGGCGGGTTCAATCCCGGCCAGGGTTGATGGATTTTTTCTGGCATAAAGGGAAGTAAAGCCACGGGTCCTGTGTCATAGATATATGGCACATAAAAGAACATCAAATCTGAAATCAAAGGCCTCTGAACAAAATATTTTGGCCATTTCATGCCCTGAATTGAATGGGATGCTGATGATCTCAGATGTTAAAGAGCATCCATAAATAAATCAAATAAAAAAAATCAACCACCACTGAATTCACAATTTTCACTTGCTTTACTTGAAGCCATTGCATAGCTTTCTGTTCTCCTGCTAACAAAGCCAACAAGTTGTCATAAACACATCTGGCTTAACATTCTGCAGATGCAACAATATTCTGTTGTAAGGCTAGGGAATTGCTACATCTTTCAGAGATAAGAACCCACATTATTGTCACTGAAAGAAATTATTGTATTATATTTCAAACTTTGGTCCAGGGAGGCCCTTAAGCATCAGCATAAGTGTAGGTATATAACATTTCTAAAAGAGCGTGCAAATTCGTTCACAGTATTAATAAACAAACTAATTTTAACATTTAAGAGAAATTGAGTCGAAATAGTAACATACACACCACTAAAATTGAATTAAATGGAAGACTAGTTTCGGGAGCCATCGCTCCTATCATCAGTTCCTGGTCGACTGCCGGCCTCGTTGTTTGTGATAGATCGATTCGTCTCTGGTGGAGGTTTGATGAACTTTTGTATTAGTACATCACCTGGCGGGATTTCGAAATTAAAAACTTTCTCCTTATTCTTCCAAATATAGATATTTTCCCAGACTGTAAGTTCAGTTTTTCCTTTAATATATTTAAGTAATTTTGGGTTTTTATTAATGTTATGTTGTTCTTTCCAAAAGTGCCAGGCTACCGCCGATTTTTCTTCTTGTTTTTGATTTATATTCCTAATGTGTTCTTTGGCTCTTGTTTTTATGTTTCTTTTGGTCTTTCCAATATAAATTTTATCACAATCATTGCAGTTCATCTGATATATTCCTGATTTATCTTCATCTTGTAGGCTATCTTCTTTTTGTTTTGAGTTAAGGATATTTTTAATGGAATAATTATTTTTTGGAGTCAGAACAATGTTGTATCTTTTAAAAATCTTTTGAAATTTATGAAAGGTTGATGGATGGTATGTGAATTTTTTGTATGTCCTGTTTTTTTCTTTGATAGGAGTAAGTGTAGTGTTGTCTCTAATTTTCTTTTTCTTCTTCTCTCTGTCTATTTTCTTGTGTACAACTTCTTGTTTGAAGCCATTCTCTGTAGCTATATGTATTATATTATTCATTTCTAGTTTATATTCCTCCTTGTTCATTGGAATATTAACCAGTCTGTATGCAAGACTATTTAAAACTGCATGTTTATGGGGAACTGGATTAAAACTGTTACATTTAATGTAGTTATCTGTGTGTGTAGGTTTTCTGTATATGCCAAAATTTAGATGATTTTCTTTTCTAATTATCTTAATATCCAAGAAAGGTAACTGTTCATTGCATTCTCTCTCCATGGTGAATTTAACTGTTTTTTCCTGTAAGTTAAGCAACTTTAGTGCATCATCCAAGTGTCTTTCTGGTACTATTGCAAAAATATCATCAACATAACGGTACCAAGTCTTAAATATCCAAGGGAAACTATTTACTATTCTAGTTTCCAATGCACTCATGAAAATGTCTGCCAATATTGGTGATAGTGGGCTACCCATTGTCAGACCAAAATTTTGTTTGTAATATTTGTTATTGAATGTAAAGTAATTTTGTTCTAGACATAAGTTGATTAATATGATGTATTCTTGGATATCTTTTGTGGTTATTCCTACTTTTTGTAACCACTTTTTTATCAGGGAGTATAAATTTAGTGTAGGAATACTTGGAAACAATGCTGTAACATCAAACGAAACTAAGGTATCTGTTTTTTCTATTTTTATGCCTTTAATTTTTTGAATAAGATCTAATGAGTTTTTTATACTAAGAGATTCAAATCTTGGAAAAGTAGAAAGTTTGTAAGTCAACCATTTTGCTAGTTTATAGGTTGGAGCATCTATGTTATTTATGATAGGTCTCATAGTTTTCCCTGGCTTGTGTACTTTTGGGAGACCGTAGATTGTAGGTATTGCAGGGTTATCTACTTTAATTTTATAATGTTCCTTTTTATCTATTAATTTGCAATCAGTAATTGTTTTATTAAATGTGCTTTTGCATTGATTTAGGGGATTTTTTGTTATTATTGAGTATTCAGTGTTTTTTAGTAATTGTTCCATTCTGTCTATATAGTCATTCTTATCTAGAATTACAACAGTATTTCCTTTGTCTGCTCTTGTGTAAATAACAGGTTTGTCTTTTAGTGTCTTTATTATCTTTGTGTAAGGGTTGGTATTGTTTTTATTTCCAATTTGTTCGATAATATTACAACACTGGCTTTGAATTGTATTCTTATCTATTTCTGTAAGGTTTTTGGTGGCTATCTGTATGTCTGCTACATAATCTTCAGTTTTTTTGGAGAAATTTACACAAGTTTTTAAACCTTTATTCAAAAAAGTGATTTCTGCATCTGTGAATTTTTGTTGTGATAGGTTATAGACATTTTTTGTGGTTTTTTCCTTGGATGGTGTTTTTATTTCTTGTTTTTGGCATAAATTATCCAATTTATGTTTAAGTTTGTAGGTGTTATTTTTCATATTTAGGTTAAGTATTGTCTGAAGGTTGTTTTCTAAATTTTCCCAGATTAAATTGCCTAGAGCTTTAGTCAGTTTTAAATGTAAGTTATACAGTTGCAATTCTATTTCAGTTCTATTTTTGTAATGTTGGTTTTTTTCCATTTCAAGGATTTTTCTCTCTGCTGCTTTCTGTTGTTTACTATTATGATCAAATTTAACTATTTTCCTGACGAATTTTGGTGTTACATTTTTAATTCGGCACAAGTGGAGAAACCGTATATTCGCGGCTATTTCAACGAGAAATAGCCGCGAATATACGGTTTCTCCACTTGTGCCGAATTAAAAATGTAACACCAAAATTCGTCAGGAAAATAGTTAAATTTGATCATAATAGTAAACAACAGAAAGCAGCAGAGAGAAAAATCCTTGAAATGGAAAAAAACCAACATTACAAAAATAGAACTGAAATAGAATTGCAACTGTATAACTTACATTTAAAACTGACTAAAGCTCTAGGCAATTTAATCTGGGAAAATTTAGAAAACAACCTTCAGACAATACTTAACCTAAATATGAAAAATAACACCTACAAACTTAAACATAAATTGGATAATTTATGCCAAAAACAAGAAATAAAAACACCATCCAAGGAAAAAACCACAAAAAATGTCTATAACCTATCACAACAAAAATTCACAGATGCAGAAATCACTTTTTTGAATAAAGGTTTAAAAACTTGTGTAAATTTCTCCAAAAAAACTGAAGATTATGTAGCAGACATACAGATAGCCACCAAAAACCTTACAGAAATAGATAAGAATACAATTCAAAGCCAGTGTTGTAATATTATCGAACAAATTGGAAATAAAAACAATACCAACCCTTACACAAAGATAATAAAGACACTAAAAGACAAACCTGTTATTTACACAAGAGCAGACAAAGGAAATACTGTTGTAATTCTAGATAAGAATGACTATATAGACAGAATGGAACAATTACTAAAAAACACTGAATACTCAATAATAACAAAAAATCCCCTAAATCAATGCAAAAGCACATTTAATAAAACAATTACTGATTGCAAATTAATAGATAAAAAGGAACATTATAAAATTAAAGTAGATAACCCTGCAATACCTACAATCTACGGTCTCCCAAAAGTACACAAGCCAGGGAAAACTATGAGACCTATCATAAATAACATAGATGCTCCAACCTATAAACTAGCAAAATGGTTGACTTACAAACTTTCTACTTTTCCAAGATTTGAATCTCTTAGTATAAAAAACTCATTAGATCTTATTCAAAAAATTAAAGGCATAAAAATAGAAAAAACAGATACCTTAGTTTCGTTTGATGTTACAGCATTGTTTCCAAGTATTCCTACACTAAATTTATACTCCCTGATAAAAAAGTGGTTACAAAAAGTAGGAATAACCACAAAAGATATCCAAGAATACATCATATTAATCAACTTATGTCTAGAACAAAATTACTTTACATTCAATAACAAATATTACAAACAAAATTTTGGTCTGACAATGGGTAGCCCACTATCACCAATATTGGCAGACATTTTCATGAGTGCATTGGAAACTAGAATAGTAAATAGTTTCCCTTGGATATTTAAGACTTGGTACCGTTATGTTGATGATATTTTTGCAATAGTACCAGAAAGACACTTGGATGATGCACTAAAGTTGCTTAACTTACAGGAAAAAACAGTTAAATTCACCATGGAGAGAGAATGCAATGAACAGTTACCTTTCTTGGATATTAAGATAATTAGAAAAGAAAATCATCTAAATTTTGGCATATACAGAAAACCTACACACACAGATAACTACATTAAATGTAACAGTTTTAATCCAGTTCCCCATAAACATGCAGTTTTAAATAGTCTTGCATACAGACTGGTTAATATTCCAATGAACAAGGAGGAATATAAACTAGAAATGAATAATATAATACATATAGCTACAGAGAATGGCTTCAAACAAGAAGTTGTACACAAGAAAATAGACAGAGAGAAGAAGAAAAAGAAAATTAGAGACAACACTACACTTACTCCTATCAAAGAAAAAAACAGGACATACAAAAAATTCACATACCATCCATCAACCTTTCATAAATTTCAAAAGATTTTTAAAAGATACAACATTGTTCTGACTCCAAAAAATAATTATTCCATTAAAAATATCCTTAACTCAAAACAAAAAGAAGATAGCCTACAAGATGAAGATAAATCAGGAATATATCAGATGAACTGCAATGATTGTGATAAAATTTATATTGGAAAGACCAAAAGAAACATAAAAACAAGAGCCAAAGAACACATTAGGAATATAAATCAAAAACAAGAAGAAAAATCGGCGGTAGCCTGGCACTTTTGGAAAGAACAACATAACATTAATAAAAACCCAAAATTACTTAAATATATTAAAGGAAAAACTGAACTTACAGTCTGGGAAAATATCTATATTTGGAAGAATAAGGAGAAAGTTTTTAATTTCGAAATCCCGCCAGGTGATGTACTAATACAAAAGTTCATCAAACCTCCACCAGAGACGAATCGATCTATCACAAACAACGAGGCCGGCAGTCGACCAGGAACTGATGATAGGAGCGATGGCTCCCGAAACTAGTCTTCCATTTAATTCAATTTTAGTGGTGTGTATGTTACTATTTCGACTCAATTTCTCTTAAATGTTAATAATTTACACCACTGTTACAAAAGTTCACTATATTTTATACAAACTAATTTTAATTTCCCCAACATTTCTTGTAGTACAATGAAAAATGGATATGTTATATCCTATATAGCTATGTTTATTTATTCTGTGAAAAACTCTGCCATTGAAAGTAAACTGCAATAAATGGAAGGTATACAACAATGTTATTTTACAATAGGAATGCGGCCACAATTACATATAATTAATATGCCTGTTTATCTGACTACTCCCAAATATTTATTCCTCTATATAATGAAAGCTATTTATGATAAAATATTGCAGTTTTCACAGTCACGTTGCAAAAATTGCTTTATATGTTCCTTATAGAACATATTATTGTGAACCTGGGATACTTTCCCCTAGCATAAATGGTATTTGCAAGAGTGGGATTAACTTCACAGTAAACATGGGATCTCAATGGGAACATAATATGGCAACATTGCAAGACACTGATTATAGGACACACATATGCTTCTCAAGGTCATGCATGCATCATCCCATTTGAAGGACATATAGTTCTCTCATAGTGAACATATGGTGACATTTCCACTGAGGATCAAAATACAGTTCCTACTACATGTGCAAGACAAAATGCCAATCCAAAGTCCTGAATTGTAATACTAAGGATGGAACATGCAGGGACTTTTTCACTCTACTTTCTGCATGTTTTTAACCTATCCAGACCTGAATTTGTGTAATTCTCTCTGTTTTCTAAAGTAAAAGAAAATGTTAGTTGTAGTGTGCTCGAAGAAGATTTGAGCTCTGTCAGCATTGGGAATTGATGATTATACAATCTTTAACTACTTGGCCCTGATTCTGTATCCTAAGGAAGTTTTTATAATTTGAAGCCAGTTTAATGGAGTTTACCAATAATCTAAGGTTAGCTGTGACTTTCAGGTAATTATATGCTGATTTTGTGTGTTTTTGCAGGTATGCCTTTATTCGCTATAATTCCGTGGATGAAGCAATCAAAGCCTACCGACAAACTCACAACCTTGTGCTCGACTCAAGAAGTATCATTGTAAGGTTTCGGCGGCAAAGGGGTCGTGTTGGCTTGCCTGGAGAGCAGAATGGAAAAGAAAAGGTTACCATTTATGTAGATAATTCTTTTGATGTTGCTGCTTTGTTTGTAAGCACAGTGTTAATTCATTTTCTTTTGTATGTTCTTCTAGGAAGCAGCAAATAAAGCTGCAAAACCAAAAGTCAAAAAAGAAAAAGAAAAAGAAAAGGAAACAAAGGTAAGTGCTATTCTTTTTCTAAAGTTATTGTTCTCCTTTATAATATTTGTTAAACAGAGAACAGTATGTAGAAATAATACAAATCTGATAAAATTTCAATCATAATTTAAACATTGAGTACCTGAAGGATGTATTATTTACATAAAAAATTCAAAATGCAGAAGTGCATGCTGATGATACCACAATAGTTATAACAGGTAATATGGTGACATGTGCAGCATAAACACATTAATTATTAAGAGTTAGTAGGAACATGCTGCTTGAGTATGTGCATAGAGAGCGTGTACATACTTTTTGAAAAGTTCTTAATGAGTATTATTCAAAAATGTAAAAATATATTGGATATTCCATTTAAAATAACATAATTATAGTTACTTCTCGTTAAATTGGAAGTAGAAAAATGTGTTATCAGTATGTGGCTAGGCCCTGACCCGGAGTCCCATGTCACTGACCCAATGCTTCAAATGTTATGTAGTGCGGAACATTTAACTAATCCTGTAGTCTTCTTGCTCATTACTTTATTCCACAATTTGTACCATGTTTACTTTATCATAAACTTTCTGTAAGTCTACAAACACTGCATTCAATCTACCATGTTTTAATTTATTGTGACAATATACAATGATTAAAAACACAACAGACTTTGAAAAATTGCATACAGAAAGAAAATTTAGACAAAATTTTAAAAATAAGCACTAAACCTGTATACTAACTAACCAATTACGCTATATAGATGTCAGTATGAAATTAAATCTGGATACAATAAGAATGATGACCTACCTGAGGTATTAAGATTGACAGCGCTTAGTGCACTAAACAACTATTATCTGGATTTTTTGTATCTGGGTTTTTCACAGTGAAATATAAAATAATATGACAAATTATTGTTACGAAATCACTCACATTTCATTAATTTTGCTCCACTTACTTGGACATGTTTCAAAGGCGATTGCCTCCATCTTCAGCTTGGTCTTACTGGTCGCACTGGCTGAAGACGGAGGCAATTGCCTTTGAAACATGTCCAAGTAAGTGGAACAAAATTAGTGAAATTTGAGTGATTTTGTAACAATAACTATTATCTGACCTATATATGGTGTAGAGTGTATACAGATGGATCACTTAAAAATGGAGAAGCAGGCTTTGGAATTACTGTGAAGAATTCTGTCAATATACACCATTGGGACAATATGTTAACAATTTTGATGGTGAAATAATGGCCATTAGCGCAATTTTAGAAAATTTATTGTAAAGATGTAATATAAATATAAATCTTAAGTGACCATAAAGCAGCTCTACAAAGTATAATGAATTACAGTTACCCACCAATGTATATTATACTTGAAATAAGAAAACTATATCATACAATCCAGATTAGAAATACAGAAATAGTATTACAGTGTTATGTGGGATTGAAGGGGAATGAGATTGCTGATACTTTAGCAAAAGAAGGAGCCACCATAAAATTAAAATCAACTTTTGAACTATAACTTCCAAATTGAAACTCATAAAAGATTAATAACTAAACAACAAGGACCCCCCCCCCAAAAAAAAAAAAAAGTCTTAAAGGAAAACCATATGAAGATCTAGACTTTCAAACATCTTTTATTAAAACCAAGAATTTCATTTGCCCAATTTTGCTTAATTGTTGGCATGATTGCCTCTCAGAACATCTTTTCAGGATGAAATTAGTCAAGGACAGCCACTGTCCATTGTGTAATGATGTGAATACTATCCTAAACAAAGAACATCTGCTGAAATACAGCCAACTTGATGGCAGCAAACAAAGGAAAAATAATTTGGAAGCTCTTTATTGTGAAGCTAGAGAAAAATGATAAATATCAGCATTTTCAATAGCTACTAGCAACCACCCAGCCATGTTTTAATTATTAACGCAATATCCAATGATAAATAGTATTATATAGTCACTATAACCGTTACAGCAAACATGGTGGTATGTGATAAAATTATATAACAATTAGCAACTGAAAAATAAACAGGAAACTGCTGAAGATGATGCACAGAGCCGCCCTGGTGGGGAGAAATGGAAAACATGCACAAAAACATGCCAGTGTGAAATTTTCTTTATTATTAGTTCACTGTCTTAAGTGTAAGGGGTGGTGTAAGTGACCACAGACTCCAAACTATTTACATTGTGCTGTACTAATGTCTTTTCTCACTCTCCTGTTATTTTAGGTGAGTTTGAAACTTGTGCTTGCAATGTGTGCTTGTGTTCAAGTTTAAATTGTAATAATTAATAAGATACTTGGTTTTAAATTTAATCTGATAATACTTCTTGACAATGACATATTCTGTTGTCTTTGTCAGTAAGCTGTTGGTAAGGCCAGTCATGAAATTGCAAATGGTCACAGTCAAAAAAAAGCTTGTTATTTACATTCAGTCTGTGTGACAGCGTGTTATTTAATAAGTTATCTACCTTAGTATGCTGCAAAGCTGGCACTTGTGTTGGCTTGAAACATACAGTTACAAATCAGTGTGCAGGAACTGAGAGGATATGAGGTCATTCAGGAAGTAACAACTGTTTGGCCTTAATAAATTCAAGGAAAATATTTTATTAAAAGAAGCATGTCACTTACATAATTAAAGCTTACTTTATTTCTGCACATAATTTAGTCTCATCTATTCATGAGTTTTAGAATTCCCCTGTTGAAGTCGCCTGCTGCTGGTCCCTTAAGCCAGCTGTTAACTGCATTTTTTAACTAGTCATCACTTCCAAAACATTTCCCACTTAGGAACTCTTTGAGCTTCTTGAAAAGGTGAAAATTGCTAGGAACAAGGTCCAGACTGTAGGATGGGTGATCAAAAATGTCCCATCCAAATTGATTATGCATGTGTATTGCACGATTTTGTTGTTTACTTGATTCTTCAATTCATCTGTGATGAGTGATGGACAAGGTTCATCATGCACATTTGTTGAACATTTCACACCACTTTCTTACATTTCTTTCATTTATTACCAAATCACCATACACTTCCGTTAATTGGTGGTAAATTTCTACAGATTTCAACTACCGAGCATAAAAAAAAGAAATGACATCTCTCACTTTCACAGTCAGCAGGAATTTGTATCATGCAGTTCATTTTAAACAATCACAGAATGCACAATAACAACTTGCTTTGACTGGCACTTGCACAGCACTGAGAAAAAATGTTGAGGAAACCATTCAAGCCTGATATAGATCTGAGTAGCAGGAATGTGCAATATCCTGGGTGATCCTGGTACTTTGTCAATGTAGGTCTACAATATATGACTTCTTCGTTTCATGATTAAATTCCAGACAAAGGACAAAGGAAAGGAAACAGCCTAACAAGATAAGAGAGGATGAAGATTGTATATGTTAATGATATGCTTTCAACTTTCAAGGTAAACAACTTAAAACAGAGCCAGGAATCCAGTAAAAATTACCTCCACATAGGTCACTGTGAAAGTAACTTCATAAGAAATGTGCTGAATAGTGGAAGTTATGGTTATGCAAGATGGCCATATAATGAAGAATGTAATTTCCTGTAACTGTGCATTTCAACTGCCACAATTTTGCAATTATTAATATCCATCTGATGGTCAAGCAAAGGATACAAGAATTATTAAAAAGTGAGAAATTTATAGAAATTGAAACAGACCCTTTGAATAAATGATTAAATACACAGAAGCAGCCTAGAATAATAGTGCTCTCATTTCAAAAACAGAAGTACATAAAAATTAAGGCCCATACCCCATCTTTACCCAGGGGCCTTCTGAAGATCCACAAACCTGGTAGAAATATGAGGCTAATTATTAACAACATAATATTCCAATCTATCATTTAGCAAATTGGTTATCAAAACAGTTTCACTCCCTGCCTAAATTTGATATATTAATAATCTCTGTGAGTTGGAATATTAAAACACTCTTTTTGGTCTCACTTAAATGAGATTTTACTCAGGACATATGTTTCGTGGACATTTTCCCACATCATCAGCTGTCCACTACTAATGGATTATTTGTAGAAGTTGGGTAGGTAGGAATCCGGGTGGACCCTTGTGGTCTTGTGATGAACTTAAATAAAGTGTTGTCTGTTTCTGGGATATCAAAATTCATAAGGTTATGCTCATGTTTTTTTTTACATAAATCCTTTCCCATATATTTAGTTCTTTTGGTTGTGGAACAGTTTTTAATAACTTTATGCCTTTTTCTATTTCAAAGTTTTCATTCCAGAAATGTGCTGCCACAGCTGATTTATCTATTTGTTTGTAATGGATGTTTCTCCAATGTTCTGTCAACCTAATGCCTATATTTCTCTTTGTTTTTCCTACATATATCTTTTCACAATCCTTACAATTAATTTAGTAAATACCAGATTTTTCCTCTTTCGGCCTGGAATCGATTTTGTTTAATTTCAGTAAATTTTTTATACTGTGTCTATTTTGAGGTGCTAAGGTCATATTGTACTGCTTAACAATTTTTTGAAGTTTCTTATTAGCTGACGGATGGTAAGTGAACTTTTTAAACTTTTCGTCCTTTGTTGAATCACTCAAGTTGTTATTTGTTTAATTCTTCGTTGTTTTTGGAATCTCTTGATTTTTTGGTTAATCATCTATTTGTTGGACCCATTAGATTTAACTGCTTCTATTTGGTGTAGATATTCATTCTTGTATTCTTCTTTGTTCAGTGGTATTATTTATTAAACTGTATATCATGCTGTTGAATGCTGCTTCCTTGTGTAATCTTGGATTGAAACCATGAGCTTTGATATAATTATCTGTATGTGTGTCCTTTCTGTAGATGCCAAATTCAAGTTTATTCTTACATTTTATTATCTTCAGATCTAAAAATGGTAACATTTTGTCTGCTTCTGTTTCAATGGTAAACTTAATAGAAGGTTCTTGTAGGTTTCAAAGTTTTAGTTCATCTTCCACATGCTTTTTGTTTATAATGGCAAATACATCATCTACATATCTGTGAACTAATATTGATATCTTAAGTTAAAAAAACTGCATCGGCCTAAAACAAAATTAACAAAATTAAAGACTAAAAATTATCACTGAATGACACATTAGTTTCTTTTGATGTCAAGACCTTGTTTCCCAGCATACCATAAAATAAATTGTTAGATTTTTTAAGAAAATGGTTATAATCATCAACCAAACAGAAGAAGACATCAAAGAATACATAACATTTACTAAGTTGTGCTTAAATCTAGCATTTTTAATGTTTGATAAAAAATCTTTAATGAGAAACAGGGCTAGTAATGAATGGGCAGTCCATTATCAGCTGACTTATTCATGAGCTATTTTGAGATATACATCACTAAGGCTTTCCCCCACATTTTTACATTTTGGCACAGATATGTAGAGGATGCATTTGCCATAATAAACAAAAAACTTGTGGAAAATGCTTTAAAACTACAAGAACCTACGAAATTAAGTTCACTGGTAGAAGCTAAAACAGAAAATATGTTGCAATTTTTAGATCTGAAGGTAATAATAAACTTGAATTTGACATCTTCAGAAAGGACATGCATGCAGACTCAACTTAGGGGACTAAAATAAAATATTTCATTTATTCTACTTGTGCCATTATTTTATCAACTAGCTACAGTCTCTACTAATTCCTTTATTTCTCAAATATCTACTATAATGCTATACGTAACACCTTAAAATAGTAAATCCACAATACAATACTATACAGTTCCTGATTATTACCCAATTCAAACAACTCCATATCATAAATCTAAATTGCTAAAACCTAAAGATCATTCACTTATTAATCATCCATACCCATTTATTTTTAACTATATACAAATATTCCCCTAAATCCTTCATTGAGATTTATCCCCAAAATTTTTCTTTACTGCTATTTCAGATCTTATTTGAATCCATTTACTTTGATCTACTAACTCCTCAACTCTCTTGTTTCTGGACATTCAAAGAGAATGTGAATGAGAAATATAGGCATTAGATTGAAGGAATGCTGGATAAACATCCATCACAAGCAAGTAGAAAAATCAACAGTGGCAGCATATTTTTGGAATGAAAACCATGAGATAGAAAAAAGCATGAAGTTATTAAAAACTGTTCAACAACTAAAGGAATTAAACATATGGAAAAGGTATACAGTTTTTTTCACACTAACTCCATTCACTTACATAAATTTGGAACATATGTTTCGGGAGCGATCCCTCCCATCTTCAGCCTGTTGACAAACTGTCGTTAAACGTGGCGGTTGGGTCTCTTGATGTTCTTGTGGCGGCATCTGTTGGTATTATTAGGAATTTGCTGAGTTCATCCAAAGGAGGGATATCGAAATTCATCAAATTATCCTTATTTTTTGTAATGAAAATGTTTTCCCAAGTGGAAAGTTCTATTGCATTATGAAGTTGTTTAAGTAGTTTTATCTCTGATTTAATTTCATGATTTTTATTCCAAAAGTGCGCTGCTATTGCTGATTTATCAATTTGTTTTAAGCGAATATTTCTGAAGTGTTCTTTTTTCCGGATGTTTATATATACATATATACATTGTTTATATATATATACCACTCCATTGTCAACAGCTTCGTAAGTACACTTATTTGAGATATGGAAAAGGATTTACATAAAAAAATATAAGTAAAACTTAATGAATTTTGACATCCCAGAAGCAAACAGCTCTTTGTTCAAGTTTATTGCAAGACCAGTGAAGTCAACCCAAATATCTACCAATGCAACTTCTAATAATCCAACAGTAGTGTAACAACTGAGGATGTGGACAAGAGTCCTGAATATATCTCCAGTAAGTGAAACCAAAAAGAGTGTATCTAAATAGTTTGAATCAGAAGAGATTATCTTTTATCTTCCTTATTTCAGGGGCCAGTGTTCCCACCTTCAGATGGAAAGAAGGCAGAAACACTGACTACACTCATCAACAAGGGAAGCTGCACCTCTGGCAGTCCAGAGGCAAACCTCCCCTCAATTCTTATACCCTGAAAGAAATTAATTATATACATTACAAACTCTAAACTAATGCTTAGTACATACAAAATTATGATTTGACCTTAAATCTACTTATTTGGCCAAAACCATAACTACTTGAAAATACAATAGATACAAATATGCATAACATCACATCCTAATAACCTAATAAAATATAATTTAGTTAATCTTGTTGAATTAAAAGTAAAGCTACTAAAATTATGTCAACACATTAAAACCCTCTTGACGTTTCACTTGAAAACTTTTTTTATTAAAAAGATTTCATGTGAAACATCAAGAGAGTTTTAATGTGTTGACATAATTTTAGTAGCTTTACTTTTAATTCAACAAGATTTATCATAGTTTCACTGTGTGGATTCCTACATTCATTTTTGATTGAAAAATTTATATATTTTAATTCTATTTCATATTTCAGTCTACTGACCAATTCCATGTCAATTTTACCTTCCCTAAAATCTTTCCTAATTTAGATAGCGTAGTATGATCTTCAAAAATCTTTCTTACCATGATTTCTTTTAATAACTGTTTCTGTCTCATCAAACTTACTCTCCATTCATTTGTTTCTGAAAAAATATTTATCTCATCTTTCTTTTGCCCACATATAGGACAGACCCCTGTGACAACATCCCCACAGAAACCTCTTAATTTCCAAACACCTAATCAAAAACAAACTATTATTCCTTCCCTTTCATTCTTCCTACAAATTGCTGTATACTTCTCCTTACCCGTGCCATTTTATATATCCTTGTACCATGTCAATGAAATTTGCTCCCTAATATGGGAGAATAAAATTTGGCTGTTCATATCATCCAGTCTTTTGGTCACTCTCTAAAATCTTCTTCTGAAATTACGAATTTTAATCCATAAATCTCCTAAACAATTCCATAACTGCTCTCCAGCTTCCTCTAATCAGATATTGGTAGTAAAATCCAACTTTTCTTCTTGAATCTCAAACATATTTTCACAATGTCAATATCAGATTGCTCTTGACTCCAAAACAAATATATCAATATATTTTCCATCATTAATCCTCTCACACTTACCTTTCCTAACTCTACCAAGTCTCCAACATTAACTGTGTTATTGGGACATTCCAATAAGCTTATGAAAAGTTCTTTGAATTAAATCCATAATATGTCATCCATCGTCAGTTCCCCAGATTTCCTCTCCATAAATCCCATTACTTATATAAGGCCACTACAACAAGTGACTGAGATTGTTAAGGCATGGATTGCAAGCAGGAGATCTGGGGTTCAGTCCCCAAAGGATCATCCTTCCGGACTGAGTTTTATTTAGACTTTGCTCAATCCTCATAAATGGCAATTTCTGGGAAATACTGTATTGGCCTAGAATGCTTCCTCCCTTAAAAATAAATCTTTCCCAATTTACCATTTCATTTCAAGTATCATAGGTGTCCATCACCTGTGATAGTAGTAAAAATGGGTGTGAACACTATTAAAAAAAATATGTGGCAATTCAGTAGAAATAACTTGGAAAAGTAACTATAGGTGTGTTGTTGCTTTATGATAATGCACCTTGCCACAAATCCCAAATAGCAAGAGCTGTGGACACTTGGAAATGACATCTACCCTATTATCATAATGATCATCTATTTTTGACCATTTAATAGCAACATGCTGCAATAGATTTTGTCAAGATTATTGTTGCAAGAAATTCATTATAATAATTTACAACATAATTTTCTATAATGAATACAATAATGATATAAAATACAATAGTTTAAATTTTAAGTAGGTGTATGCCTGTCAGAAAATCATATAATATTTAAGCCACCCTTAAGCTCATCAGTACTGAACAGTAGTTATTACAAAAGGATACAATGATTGAGTTAACTATAGCAAATAGAATTACATATAAACTAGGATATGTCCATAAGCAAATCAGATTCATCAGTAGTTACAATAAAATAAAAAGAATAAGTTAACAATAGAAGTGGGGAAAAAAAAGAATAAAAAAGTTATATGTATGCCAAAAAATCATAAACTGTTTAAGTTATCATCAAATTCATCAATATTGCACTACCGGACTTTGCTAGCATGAGGGACTTTCTAAAATTTCTCGGCCTGACCAAGAAAACTCAATATTTAAGAAAAATACTTTTTTTAATTTTTCAGTATAGTCACCTGGTAAATCAATACATATAGTCCAATGACTTTAAAACTTTTTAATACCCTCAGTAAAATAAGATTTGTCCAACTGTGAAAAATAAGTGTCTCTTTCACCTACAACCTCATCAATTGATGTGAATCTTCATCCATCCAGCTATTTCTTCAAGTTTGGGAACAAAAAGTAATCACTGGGAGTCAAATCTGGCAAATATGGTGAATGTGGAAGCCAAAGTCATGCAGCTTTGCAGCAACAATCCCATATTGTATGAAAAAGAACTTTCTTTTTTGCAAGGTGTGGACGTTTAGCCTGAATAGCATCGTTTATTTCATCCAGTAGTGAAGCTTAATACTCCCCGGTACTGGTTCTGCCCTTCTGGAGAGGTAGTCCAGCATGACACCATGAAAATCCCAGAAAACCGTAGTCATGATCTTTACTGCAGCTGGAACTGATTTTGCTTTCTTTGGTGCACTTTCACCTTTTATCACCCACTGGTTGGTCTGCTCCTTCATCTCTGGCATGCAGTGATAAATCCATATTGCATCTACTGTTATGAAATATTGGGGAAATTTACTGGAATTGCATTTAAACAAGTCTAAACACTCTTGAACAATGTTCATTCGAATGCTTTTTGGTTCATTGTTAACAAACGAGGCACCCATTGAGCAGAAAGCTTTCTTATAATCAAAACTTTGTGTATAATATAGTGCACAGCCAGCCAACTTGTGTGCCTTCAGTCGGCAATCATTGAGTATGACATTATGAATTTTTGTCACAATCTCATTGGTTGTAGCAATTTTAGGATGCCCTGAGCTCTTATCATCTTGAATGGATGCATAACCATGCTTAAATTCAGCAGCCCATTTTACCGTCAATAATGAAGGGGAAGAATTCGTTAATGTGGAATATAACTCCTTTTGTATTTCTGTTGGGGTTAAACCCTTGAAATCAAAATATTTTATCACAGCTCATATTTCAATTTTATCTATTTTCTACAAAATGGATAAAACTGAAATACGTGTTTATGATGCCCATGTTTGTTTAAGTGGGCATCACAAACCAGTGAATGTACTTAAAATATATGAAACTTTACAGTATGCCAGATTTTCTTTACAGATTTTCATATGAGGTTTCATTTTCATATTCAGGTAGATAAGTTGTTGAATCCCTCATACTTAAACATCATATGAAATTGTTGGTGTTGAGTATGAAATGTGTTGATGTGCTTTGATATCTTATACAGGAAGCCTCACCAGATAAGAGTGAAGCTAAAGCAGAGGACAAGACTCAGAATGAAGAAGAGGGTGACGACGAGGAGGATGACGAAGAAGACGACGACGACGATGATGATGACGACGACGACGATGACGACGACGACGATGATGAAGGTGATGATGACGATGACGACGATGATGATGACGATGACGACGATGATGGCGATCAAGATGTAGACGACGATGACGATGATCCAGATGATGACGATGATGAGGAAGAGGAGGAGGAGGACGATGATGATGATGACGATGATGATAATGATAATGCTGCGAATGACAACCGTGATAATGATAACGATAATGATAATGATGACGATGATGATGTAAGTAGAAGTTTTACCATCTTTGCTTTACGCTCCTATCAGCTAACAAGAACTATAGCTGCTAATATTCAAATATATATATTTCTCACCTTAACCAGAGCAAATGTAATGCAAGTATGATTACTGACACTGCAATTAGTTAAGAAATCACATAAACTCAGAATGAATGAGTGAAGTGAAATAGTAACATAACACACTTTCACTCACCAACACAAATGCACACTGCTAGGCTCTTATGAGGGCAAAGTCATTAAGTAAGTTACCTATGAATTGAAACAAATAAGGGTATTGATTTAAAAATACATTTATTTTTCAACATAATTCCAAATGGTTTCAATGACTTATATATGCAAATTATTGTATATTTCAACTTAGTACTGAAAAATTCCAGCAAGAGTAAAAAATCTTAATTCAATTGTATGTTTAAACCTGTTAAATCATTTAAAATGATACACTATGGGTAATTTATTTACACACTTCACTTACTATGTTTTTCTAAGTTGGAACAATGTTTTGGGAACCAGTGTTCCCATCCTCAGCCATTGACCCAGTGATTTCTGATGCTCGTGTTGGTCCCCTGCAAGTTATTGTGTGACTGTGGTGACTTCTGGTGGCTCTGAAATGAATCTAGAAAGGTGATCCCATGGCGGAAGGTCAAAATTCATTGCAACTTTTTAATATTTTAGGATGAAAATATTCTTCCGGGCAGCCAATTCAAATCGGTTCTTTATTTCTTTTAGAAGTTTTATTTCTGGGTTTATTTCATGATTTTGGTTCCAATAATGATGTGCCACTGCCAATTTTTCAGTCTTTAAATTTGATGTTTCTAAAATGTTCTTTCTTCCAAATTGTCAGATTTCTCTTGGTTTTTCCTATGTATTTCGAATTACATTCTAAACATTCTATGGCATATATTCCTGATTTCTTTTCTATGGGTATCTTGTCTTTTAATTTTGAGCTTAAGAGGTTCTTAATATTGTATCTGTTGATCGGGGCTAGCTTTATATTGAATTTTTTGAATACCTTTTCGAATTTGTAGTACAATTGTGGGTTATACATGAATTTGCAATATCTTGTAGTATCTTTGATTACTTCTAGAGTCAATGTCTCTCTTATGGCTTTCTTAAGTTTATATTTGTTGATTGTTATGGTTGAGATGTTAAAGCCATTATTTTTGGCTGTGTTCATGATGTATTCAAACTCATTCTTGTATTCTGTGGCTTGAGAGGGATGTTGACGAGTCTAAAAGTCAAACTATTGAATACTGCGTATTGGTGTGGTACTGGGTTGAATCCATTCTTTTTTATGTAACTATCTGTATGTGTCAGTTTACGATATATTCCAAACTGCATATTATTCTCTTTTCTGATGAGTTTTAGATCTAAGAATGGAAGCCATCCATCTTTCTCGATTTCTATAGTGAATTTAACAGATTTGTCTTGCAGGTTGAGTAGCTTGAGGGAATCACCTAAGTGTTTCTTTGGTACTATAGCAAATATGTCATCTACATATCTATACCAGGTTTTGAATATCCAGGGAAAGGCTTGGTGATATGTGTATCAAAGGATCCCATGTATAGTTCTGCTAATGTTGGTGATAATGGGTTTCCCATTGCTAGACCTGTGATCTGTTGGTAATATTTTCCTATTGAAACTGAAGGCGCTCTGTTGGTAATATTTTCCTATTGAAACTGAAGGAGCTCTGTTGGATACATAGGTTCGTCAATTTAAAAAGGTCTTCTGTTTCTTCATTTTGTAAACCAATATTGATAAGCTGTTTTTTTAAGAGTGTTAACAACTTTTCTTTGGGGATGCTCGGGCATAAGGTTTTTACATCAAACAAAACTAACTCATCCTCTGTAGAAATTGAGGTATGTTTGATTTTCTCTACCAATTCATAAGAGTTTTTAATGTATAGGATGTTGAATTTAGGGAGTGAAGCAAACTTCTGATTGAACCACTTTGCCAATTCATAAGTAGGGCAATTTATTTGATTGACTATTGATCTCATACTATTGTCCATCTTATGGATTTTTCGGAGCGCATAGAGTCTGGGAAGAACGGGGTTATTTGTTATTATTTTTCGTTTTTGGACATCTGCTATTGTTTTTATTTCTTTCAAAATTTTGTTGAAGTTATTTACTTGTGAACTGAGAGGATTCTTATCTAATGTGATGTAATCTGGTCCTTTTAATAAGTTTTCTACTCTTCTTCATCTAGGATTGCAATTGTATTACCTTTGTCTGCTTTTGTATAGACCACTGGTTTTGACTTAAGATTTTTGATGATGCTTTGGTAGTTATTGGTTTTGTTATGTTTGCTCATCTTTAGTTTTTCTAAAATTTCACTACAGTTCTTTTTTATTATGTGTTTATCTATGTCTTTTAATGGGTGGCATGCTATTTCGATATCTACTACATAGTCTTCTGTGGTTTTGGAGAAATCTATACACGTTTTTAAATCTTTGTTAAGTAGCTGGATTTCTTCTCTATTGAAAGTTGCTTTTGACAGATTTACTACTTTATTTTCGGGAGGTTGTGTCTTCAGTTTCGATATGGTTAGATGGCATCTTGACTTATTTAATTTGTTTTAGTTTCTGATTTTTTGATTTCATGGTAAAGTTTACGTTTCTGTATAGTTTCTCTTGTAGGTTTTCCCATGTAATGGGGCTTAGGAAATTAGAAATTTCCAAATGTAAAGCGTAGTGTTTAAATCTATTTCACCTAATTTTTTCTAATGTAAGTTTCTTTCCACTCGTATAACTTTTTTCTCCGCTGCCTTTTGGAGTGGATTACTAACATCTTTAATGGTTTTTCTTACGAAATTTGGAGTGGCTTTGTTTTCTATGCAAAGATTTAGAAATTTGGTTTTACTGCAATCATACTCTTCTATATTGTAATTTAGATATGATTTTATTTCTCTCTTAACATTTCCAAACCTGAGGTTATACATGATTAAATGACTTTCGCTTACCTCTGGGACCGCCATCTTGACTGTTGAAATTGCCATGTGTTGGTCAACTTGATGCTTATTAAGACTGTGCGTCTAATATTAGTTAAATCATATTTATGGTATTTCAAATCTGTGCTTATAAGCTGTGTTTTATATAAATATTTTAATTGGTGGGGAATTCTCACGGTGAAATGTAACAATTTTAAATAATTTTGATAAGGAATCATTCAGTTTTCACTAATTTTTAAGATTACTTGGACATATTTCAGCGGCAACAATCACTTGGAAACACATTAAGACCTTTGAAACATGTCTTAGTAATTTTGTAAAAATTAGTGAAAATTGAGTGGTTCCTTATCAATATTTTGTATTTTATATACATTTGTTTTAATTATAGGATATTTTTATGATTTTAAGTGCCAACTTTTAGTACATCAAAATGTTAACCCTGGTTATAAGACGATTTTCCCACAATGATAACAGACTGTGTTTGTTTTTTATGAAGCTATTAACAGTGAAGTAGTAAAATAATGTTGATACGGAGTTGGTTTGGTGACATACTTCACTGGACATGTTTCTGTAAATTTGGTCCTGCTGGTCTTGTGATAACCATACTTGCTTCATACACACAAGATCACAGGTTAGTCAGGGTTGATGGATTTTTTTCTGCTGTAAAAAGCCAAAGTATGGCTTCCTTCAGAAGGAGGTAAAACTGTGAGTCCCATGTCATACATTTATGGCACGTAAGAGAAGAGAACCTCAAACCTGAAAGAAGAGGCCTCTGAGTAAAATTTACTGCCTATTTCATGCCCTGAATTGAATGGGATGTGATAACCTGAGATATTAAAGAGCATCTTTAAATTAACAAAAGCTCCCATTAGCAGCAGAGAACCAGTTAGTGGAAGCCTATTCTGTAAGTGTTTTGGCATACATACCCAATATCAGTGTCATGAAGTTCATTATGAGGTTTTTATTTTAGATGATGTAGTTCCATTCATTCCCTAGCTTCTCAATAAAGGAACTACAAATTATTTTTATTAGTGGTTTTTAAATAGCTGACATTTTCACAGTAAAATATAGTATAATTTTGCAATTTTTTATAAGGGAAACACCCAAGTTTTACTAATTTTATTCCAATTACATAGATGTGTTTTAAAGGCTGTTGCCTTCATCATCAGCATGGTTCCACTGTCAGCTTCAGATCTGCTAATAAGCAAGAAGCAAGACAGAATACAAATCTGAGTACCAATCATCATAGATTTAACGCAGAAAAATGGCTACACAACCGATCTGGTCAACAAAAAAAAATAGGAAAATCAAAACAAAAACAAATACATCCTTGTGCAAGTTTATTGTTCACAAAGATATTCTATTTTTTAATTATTTCACAAAATTTCAATATTACTTTCTATTAAACAGTGTTTTAGCTTTAATGTGCTCACTCTTGGCCTTAATTACCATTTTCACTCATTTGGGCATAGAGACAAATGAGTTTCTTACATATTTCACTTACTTCGGGTCATGAAACCACACTTTTATTACAGCATGTCATCTTTTAATTGTGGTTCAGTCCATTTCCTGACAAAAACCCAAAGATTCTCTATAACATTAAAATTCATTGAATTTTCAGACCAGTGCAAACAGTAAAAACCATCTTGTTGAATTAAAAGTAAAACTGAAATGCGAAACATCAAGAGAGTTTTAATGTGTTAACTTGATTTTAGTAGTTTTACTTTTAATTCAACAAGATTTATGATAGTTTCAATGTGTGAATTCTTACATTCATTTTTAATTGAACTAAAAACCATTTTTCGCTATGAAGTCTTTAACATTCTTTGATACATGACATGGGGCAAGGTCTTGCTGGAAAATTGCCTTTACAATGTTCAGTTTTCCTGTCAATCTCTACAGTACTGGGCTGGCTCTTTTCTCCAAAATTGTGATTACTTGTCACTGTTCATCATTCCTCCAATAGGAATCAGACATTAAGGGCCTGTCAGTGCAAAACAACCCCAAAACACCTTTTCTGGAAATTTTACCATCTGTTAGATGTGTTTCGGCAAGATTTCCTCTCTATTACTTCTTATATGCAAAACGTTCAACCCTGCACTTCAAAATTACTTTCATCAGAAAATAGGACTCTTCTCCCTCTTCTTGTGTCCGTTCTGATATTTTCTAGCCCATAGCAATCTCCTTTTCTTCATAGTACATGTCAATAGCTATTTTCTGACCTGTTTTCCAGCTTCCCTTCCAGTTTCTAGAAGTTGCCTGTGCACTGTTGAAGCATCGATTTTACCTTGCATCAAAACTGTTCCTTTCAGCATTAATTTTGCTGGTTCTGATTAGATAGGCATCATCTTTTCTGGATGTTTGTATTTTTCGACCACATTGTGCTTTCCTTTAAGGTGAAATTGACCCAATCTCTTTTTTCCTTCTAATTATATTATTAACAGCACCCAAACTTACATTATGTTCAGCTGCTACCTCTCTCTCTCTCTCTCTAATACCATGCTGGAAAGCTGACAGTGCAACCGTGCTGACGATGAAGGAAATTTGCCTTTGAAACATGTGTAAGTTAGTGAAATAAAACTAGTGAAATTTGAGTGACTTCCTCATAAATAATTTGTTATATGATATTATATTTCAGTGTGAAAATACCGCCACGGGTGGCTGAGGTCATTAAGGTGCAAACTTGTGAACGGGAGGTCTGGGTTTCGAATCCCACCGGGACCGTCTTCCCTGACTGGGGTTTTTTCCAGGTTTTCCTCAGTCCTCATAACTGGCAAATGCTAGGAAGGAACCCTAAAACTCAGACCTAGAACGCTTCCTTCCTTAAAAAATATCCTTTCACAATATATCATTTTATTTCATGTATCATCAGTGTCCACTGCCTGTGGTGCCTCAGTAGTAAAAACGCGTGTTAAGCACTACTCAAAAAAAAATTGAAAATCCGAACTATTTAAAAAATATACTTTCTAAATAAAGTGTTAAAACAGCTGGAAACACAAGCAAATTGCTTAACTTCTAATACAACCAATAAAAGCAATAACCAAAATTAACTATCTCAACAATGGGTGCCAATAATGCAATGTAGAATTAGAGGGAAACTGTTGTTAACACTGCATAACTTATAAAACTAAATTTATTTGCTTTTTCACATTAATTCACATTAATTTGCATTAAAAGACATCACCGCACTAAAAGACTTCAAAGAAGATCATATATATAAGAAATTCATATTCCATTTCATAGGCACACCAAAAATTCTAGAAGATTTTTAAAGATGCAAACATCATTTTCGCTCCAGTAAACAAATGCAGTTTAAAAATCTTGCTAAAAACTAACATAAAAAATAAAATTCTGTCAGGAAAAATAATCAGGCACTTACAAAATTAGTTGCAAAAACTGCAATTTGAAACATATAGGCAAAACAAAAAGAAACATTATCCTATGGTTTAAGGAACACATGAGAAATTTAAACTGTAAACACACAGAGAAAACAGAAATAGTATACCATAGCTGCCCCCCCCCCCAAAAAAACCACACAAATTCCAAAATGAATCAAACTCTTCAAAAACCTATAGAATTAACAGTATAGGGAAAAAAAATTCTTAACAAAAATAATTTATTAATTAATATCATTGTATGATTCAGTTGAACTACACATTCTTAAAGCTTCACTTACTTTTCATAAATGTATGGAACCTGTTTCAAGAACATTTAGTTCCCATCTTCAGCCAGGCTAAAGTTCAAAAGAGTGTGTAGTTCAACTGAATCATACAACGATATCAATTAATATGATTAGCTTTACTGTGCCAGTTCCAATTTACATTTTAATTAAAAATAATTTAGTTAATTTTGGTCTAAATTCTAAAATCTACATAGCTACATCTTAATACCATGCTGGGAAGCTGACAGTAGAACACTGATGATAAAGAGAATAGCCTTTGAAACATAGCCAAATAAGTGGAACAAAATGAGTGAAATTTGAGTGATTTCCTCATAAATAATTGGAAAGTTATATTTTTCATTTGTTTGTTGCTATCAAGTTGGCTGCATTTCAGTACATGTTCTTTGTTTAGGAAAGAACATTTCCTAAAGAAATGTGAGTGTGTTTCAATAATTTTTTCTTTTATCAATTTCATGGTTTTCTGACCAAAATGCGCTGCTACTGCCAACTTCTCTATTGTTTGTAACAGACATTTCAGATTAATTGATATCATTGTATGATTCAGTTGAACTACACACTCTTAAAGCTTCACTTACTTTTCATAAATGTATGGAACCGGTTTCGAGAACATTTAGTTCCCATCTTCAGCCAGGCTAAAGTTATTTCAAAAACATTCTTTGGTATGGTTTTTCAAATTTCTTTTCATTTTTCTAATATATATGATCACAATCTTTGCAATTGATTTGGTAGATAGGAATAGGAACTTTGCAGAAATATTTTAATAAATTTTTGATACTGTGGATGTTTTGAGAAGCCAACATTATTTTGTGCTTTTTAAAAACTTTTGTGATTTGTGAATTTTTTGAATTGCATATCTTCTTTCATTTGTAATAGTGAACTTGTTCTTTGACATCTTTTAAACTTTTTAACAATTTTATCTATGGATTTTTTTATGGAAACCATTATGTAGAGCTGGGTTGATGATGTATTGGTATTCTTTTTTGTATTCTTTTCTACTGAGTGGAACATTCACCAATCTGTATGCGAGGCTGGTGTGTTTTGGATTAAAGCAATTATTTGTAATACAATTGTCACTGTGGGTAGGTTTTTCTATATATTCCATAAGCTAATCTATTATTGTTTTTATAATATTGAAATTTAAAAAGGGAATCAATACATTTTTTTCAATTTCTAATGTATTTGTGTTTCAGATCTCTGGTAGTCTGATCCAGCAGATTGACTCTCAACTACTGGACATGGACGGAGTGCAATTCAATCTGTAGTGAATTTGTCTGCACCTGGAAATTAATCACTGGCATCTTGCATTGTGAACATGTATGGGCTGCTTGTCTGTTGCATTGCAGGGCTAACAATCAATACTTACGCACAAGGTTAGAGTTCGAAGTATTGGACAGCCTCACGGAGAGATTGGCTTCTTTTCTGATATGAAGCATTTTCATGGTTTAATATCATAAGGGAATGATATTGGAAAAGTGTGTGTCACAACATTGCAGTAAAATTCATTAAGATTATTAAATCAGAGAACTGAAAGATATTCAAAGGAACAAAACCTGTTTTTAAATGTTTTCCAATTATTTCTCAAAGCTTTTATGTGCCACTTGACTGTATTTAAAAAAATTGTGTATTTCCTTGCATATCAGACCCTGTTATAGTAAAGGAAATTGAAATTTCTGCATTTTGTGTGGTGAATAGTTGGTAAAAATGTATTACATATTATCAAATCACTATGCCAAACACAACTTATTAAGAGAGAGAATCTGCCAATGTAAAAATTATGAAATATCAATATTATTATACCTATTATTCTCAGTAAGTTTCATAGCAGTTACATTATTGGTATATTCTTAATTAGCCAGTGAGTCGCTCTTATGCTGCACTTACCATTGAATTCTACAGAACATGTTTCACACATGCTATTAACTTTTATGCATTATAAACAAGCAGATATTAGAGAACACACAATATCTCAGATGACATCTAAAAGGGCAGATTGGTAAGTCTGGCACAAAAATTTACTAACATTTTTTGCAAAAACAAAAATTTATTTCTTAACATAATCTCCTTTGAGTGAGATTACAATTTTTTTATTCCCTCAGTAAAAAAAAATTCTTACAAACTATGCATAATACTTGTTTACAGCACAAGTAACCTCTTCATTCAACAAAAATTTCTTTCTACCTCAAGCCAATTTTTGAGATTAGGGAAGAGAAATCCCAAATCTAAGGGATAGGGTGTGGTAGGTAACTATTTTGAAACCCTGCTCATACACTTTTGCCATCACAATACTCAGAATGTTTGCCCCCAGCATACAAATTCAGCCTAAATAATCTGCTCAATTCCGGTGATAATGATAGAATACCTGATGAGAAGAAACCAGGAATATATAAAATTAAATGTTCAGAATACAACAAAGTATATATTGACAAAACAAAAAGAAGCATCGAAATTAGACTAGAGGAATGTTGGAAATACATCAGTTGCACGTCACTTTTGGAGAGATACACATGATATAGAAATGAAAGTCAAATTATTGAAATTTGTAGATAGACCCTTGGAGCTGGGAATATGGGGAAAAAATGTTTATAAAAATATGAAAATAAGGTTATGAACTTTGAGATCCCAACAGAAGACAAATCAATCCAAAAGTTCATAAAATATCTACGAGAGCTACACAGTCCATCCAACCAATAACAAATCCACTAGTCAACCCACAGCTGATGATGTGGGCAAAAGTCTGTGAAACATGTTCTGTATAATTGAATTGTTAGTGGAGCTAAGAGTATTAAACTGACTTACTATCTAATTAAGAATACACTTTCTAATGTTTCTCTAGCTCTCCAAATTTCTCTCCAAAACCAATTTTTTCAAAATTTCCCCAATGCTATTTAGCCAAGTTTCTTATCATTTGACCTTTCCAGGACACTCAGACACTAATGTAAGCTACTTTTTTTCATCTAAATTTAAATTCTAAACCAATATTTCAATGCCCTTTCCAAAATGTTCCCTTTGCTGCCAATACTTCCTAGTTCTACTTGTAAAACAACATTGGGTCAAGCTCTAAGCAAGCACAAGATTTATTTACAAAAGTCTCAATCTGTCCACCTCTTTACACCCCAGATCTCCAATCCATAAAATATCCTAACCCCAACTGCTGCAAGGTATGCTTTCTCCCACTCCATAAATCATCCTAACCCTAATACTGCCAGGTATGCTTTATCCAACCATTTGATTTGCATCCCTGGTGTTTTCTTATAATGCTTTTATGGTTTTCAAAGAGAGTTTTTCTTTAGCTAGTATTCTTTTGGTATGCTTACTCCATCCACCATTACTATTTAATTCCAGATAATCAAATTTATTAGTCACATTAGTTTCTCTACCTTACCACTACCACTTCTCATTTTTCCTTTAATACTATAATTGTTTATTTTCTTATATTATTCTTATACTCCATTTATGAGAGAATTTATATATGCTTCAATTACTTACATTATTGTTTATTGACCCTGCTATGATTATCTGCAATTAAACTAGATATTTCTATTATGTGCCCATTCATATGAGGTGCCTACAATCTCAGCAATCTCACTATGATGGTCCATCAGAATACCATAATTTTTACAGCATTTCTTCAAAATAAATCTCAATCAGGCATGCATCTGCAGTGCTTGTATGGCCTCATTTAAATTCATTTATCCAGTAATAAATGGACTTGAGTCTGGTGCAGAGTTTGCATGAACTTCCTTCAGCTCATTTGGCCACCCACAGTCCAAGTGTTTAAATAAAAATGTTTTATCACTGCACAATGCTCATCCTTGTTTATTTCTATAAAAGGTATTATCACAATCACTTAAGATAACTGCCATAAAAGAACTGTGCATTACATTTGTTTAAAAATTTTAACAACACCATTACAACAGTCTTACCAACAGATGCTGCTTAAAATTTCCTGCCATTTCATTGAAATTTATCAAACTTATCAATCTGCCCTTATATGTACAATGTGGCAAAACAACATACATCTTATATGTGTAGAAATAGATAGAATGTGGAAGAAAATTAAGCTTTCTGATACCATTGTACATCACTTTGTGAAAAGGTTAAAAGTGACAACTTCTGCTCCTGATATAGCAATGTGGATTTATAAGTTTTATCTAATCTGTCCTCTAACACACTCTTATGCTTCACTTTTAAATATGGTGGAATCAGTTTCGAAGAGGCATCTTATCCATCTTCAACCAACTTGACAACTGCCAAGTTCATTGAAGATGGAGAAGATGTCTCTTCGAAACCGATCCCACCATATTTAAAAGTAAGTGAAGCATAAGAGTGTGTTAGACGACAGATTAGATAGAATTTACATTTAACAAGCTTCACTCCAACAGAATTTTTTAAAATTTTTTTATTTTTGGAAAGTTCTTAAATAAATAATGTGAGTTTGTTCTACATCTATTTTCTAAAATGATATTTCTGGGGTGTGCAATAATAGTTATATTTCATGTTGTTATTGCTATGATTATTTCAGCACATTTCAACATAAATCTGCCAATCCAGTACTTCAATAATTTTCTTGTGTGATGCACACGTTGTATTGAACTAGGGCATAGTGATAAAACATGAATTGTTTATGTTAAGTTTGGTTTTTGTTTTGGATGAACAATAATTTTTAGTTTCTTTGCTTTAAAAAAGTCAGGGATTCTAATATGTGAGTAAATACATAAAGAATAACATTATTTGTGTATGTTTTGCTTATAGAATGGCACTATTAAGCTGGGTGTATAAAGAAGAAGACCTAAAACTGGCCACTAGTCACTGAGTTTGTGTTGGCTGTTGTATAAGTACCAACCTAAGATGATTTTATACTAAGTTCACCATGAACTATGTACAATAAAACTTTTTTAATCTGGGCGCATGTGGTTCATTAAAAAAATGTGCAACTTAATGAATTGGGAGCCTATCGCTTTTGGAAATGATCTGATTAACCCTTGCTAGCTGAAAATGTAACTATATTCAACTTATAGCAGTTTCTTTTGGCAGCCTATTGACTGAAATATTGTTGCATCAACAAAATCAAAAAAATTTAGAAACCATTTAAACTATTTTGCTTTTAAAAATATGGAAAAAAACATAATCAGTGAGATCATTTAAAATATTATGATGTCATAATTTTCATAATAATGTGTTTATCAAAATGCCCATAATCGAGTACTTTATCAAAAAATTCTAATTAAAGCTTTTAAAAGTCACATTTTAAGCACAATTTTAGTGAATGGCCCAAAACACTGGCTCAGCCACAGTCAGCCAAACTCAAGAATATATACACCTAAGGCCATGGCAAGCCAGATAATGAAGGAATACTGGTGGAGAGAGAAAAGGAAAAGGAAGGAAGCTGTATTATTGCAACCTATAGCTGGGGCTATTTCAGGATCCTTGTCAGTTCAGGCAAGCAGTTTGTGTTGTGAGAAAGTGCACTCTGCAATAAATAATTGCAATAGTGAAGACATAAGTGCATACGAGTTCCATTAAGAAAATGTGGAAGAATTTTGCAGTAAAATTTTCTGGTGTAGGTGTTCCTGCAAAAAGTGGTGATGTATAATAGGATCAGTTGTGAATACAAAATAAAGCTGCATCTGTTATCATACCAAGCACTGATACTCAGAAGTGTAAGTGGACACATAAATTGACATAACAGGTACAGTGCCCACATTTGTTTACAAGTCAGAGGATATTGTTTAAGTTAATGTTGACATGCCTTTAGTTCTTGGGTCTACTAGCACAGTGTGTTTTTGTGAACCATCTATATAGAGCGTAGACAAATTTGCAGTATCTGCTGGCAGGAGAGAAGATAAATGTGACATACAGTATTTGCAACATTAACTTTAGAGTGGAGTGATAATCTGAGTTTGAGTGAAGTATTATTCTGCTTTACCAACCAATATAGACCAATGACTCTTGTAAAAGTGATTATGCAGTCAAAAACATAACTAGCCATTGCTGTTATGTTCTATATTTTTCTCAGATATTCATGCATTATGGAACATAGCTCTGACTTGGAGAGCAGTTCACCATGTACTCGTTTAATGGTTTGATATGTTGTCAAATTTATACAAGTGCTCTATCACAGATTGTGATGTTAAAAAAAATAATTCTTTGTATGAATAGCTCTGCACACTAAGAAAATGCAAGTGTAACATGCATTTGTGTGTCAACAAGAACACAAGTAAGATTTACTATGTACATTTACTGATGGAAACAGTAAATTGCATGCACTGTAATGTAAGTGATTCTTAATGCTTAAGGATAAAGGACTATTTATATTGAGTTTTTAATTTCTTTTTAGAATATTAAAATTTGCCTAACTGTTGTTGCTGTTTTTCATTGTTTAGGTTTAGTTGGTAAACATTACATACTGTATTTACTTGCAAATACAACATCTAATAACCTTCTACCAAAATACAGGAGGGAATACACCACAACAGGCAATAAATAAATTATATACTTTAATTTGTTTAGAAGCTATGGACAATGAAGCAACTGAAATATTGTAAGTTGAATGTTTTCCAAAGTTGATACAAACTTCACTTAAGTTGATTTGATTTAATTTTATGTCATCTAAACACTCTTAATGCTTCACTTACTTGTCATAAAATGTGGTACATGTTTCGAAGACGTTTGTCTTCATCCTCGGCCACGGGATGTCTCACTTCACTTACAGTGTTTTTTATTAGGACATGTTTCGGGAACATCATTCTCATCTTCAGCTGTTGACTTGACTGATTGCTTGGTAAGTTTTGGGTTGATTCATATAGTTGTGGCAGGATCTGAGCTGCTACTCTTACATTTGTTGGCTGGAATAGGAATTTGCTGAATTCATCCAGAGGTGGGATGTCAAAATTCATTAATTTTTCTTAATTTTTAAGAATGAAAAAATTTTCCTATGCTGATAGTTCTGTTGGAGTAGGTATTTAACAGAATGGTTTCTTGCTTAATTTCATGGTTGTGTTTCTTAAGTGAGTTGCTACCACAGATTTTTTCCAACTGTTTTAGCTGGACATTTCTAAAATCTCCTTTCGTCCTTTTTTCCTAGTTTCTAAATTTCTTTTTGTTCTTCCTGTGTATTTTAAATCACAATCTAAGCATCCTCTTTCACATATGACTGATTTTTTTTCTCTGATGCTGTGCTATCTTTCAACAAAGAACCTAATAAGCTTTTTGTATTTATTTTGTGGTTCTAATTTTAGCCATGTATTTGAAGATCTTCCCAAACTTGTGATGATATTCTGGATGATGAATGAATCTGCTGTATCTGTAATTCTCTTTGATATGTTTAAATGCAGAAATGTCTGAAAGTCACAAGGAGCTATATCCGAGCTGTATGGAAGATGGGGTACATATTCAGTGTTTTTTCTGTCCCAAACAAGCAAAAGTGAGGGTGGGCATTGTCATGGTAAAGGCGCAAACTAGATTGAACTCAGGCATTTTCATCAGATATGTTTGGCCAGGATGCTCAAAACAGTCTTGTAACACTCTCCATTAACTGTTGTTTGCAGGGGAACTTCAAGTTGATAAACCATTCCATTACAGTTAAAGAACAAAGTCACCATAACCTTTGCAGCCGACTAACCAACCTTGGCCTTCTTTGGTATCAGAGAACCAGGTGATTTCCAAACTAAGCTTGCCTATTTGCTTTCAAAATTATAATGTTGAAAGGAACACTTTAGGAATATTTGTGTTAAATTGACAAATCAGCAATAGCAGCTAACTTCTAGACCGAAAAATCATTAAATTAAACCAGAGGCTAAGATGCTGAAAGAACTTCACAATCCAATAGAGCTATCTCTTGGGAAAAAATTTTCCTCATGAAAAATAGGAAAAACTTAATGAATTTTTCTGTTCTACCCATGGATGAACTCCCTACTGGAACCATCAGAGACTGCCACAGAAGCACTTTGGGATCCATCCACCAAAAAGAGGAGTCGGTCAAACAGGTGGTGATGGGAGCAATTGTTCCCAAAACATGTCCTAATGTTGTATGTGTAAGTGAAGTTAGTGTAAACATATTGAATACATTCTTATAGGATAAAAACCAATTTTTTTTATAAGCATCCAACATTTTCTGCACTTTGGTTTGTAGTCAATGGACTTTCAATATTAATTCAATTTGGAATCGAACACAGTGAAATATGAACTAATAATCTCTGTGAGTTGGAATATTAGAACACTCTTTTGGTTTCACTTAAATGAGATTTTACTCAGGACATGTTTTGTGGACATTTTTTCCACACCATTAGTCGTGAACAGCTGATAATGTGGAAAAATGTTCACAAAACATATGTCCTGAGTAAAATCTCATTTAAGTGAAACCAGAAAGAGTGTTCTAATATTCCGACTCACAGAGATTATCAATGGACTTTATTTTACTCAGAAAATTCATATAAAACCATTTCAATATTTTTCAAGCTCTCACTTTGCTCTAACTCAAGATTTTTCAAAATATTCATCTTGCATTAGCTCCCTTATCTCTGACCATACTAAAATATCTGCCTCAAATTTTGCTGAGATATTGTAAACTATTTTACTCAGATACTTAAAAATTCTTTTTTCCAGAAGCTTTTAGCTAATATAAGTTTAAAATGGAGTGTTGAGTAGAATTTTTGTTGGGTCAACTAATAGTATGTGCTGGATATTTCTTCTTCTCAATTGTAGGTGCATTTTCTCCATCCGTGCCTTATGTAGTGCTCTGCTGTATTTCAGCTGCTCCATAGGCATAGGAAGCAGCAGCATTTTATAGAACTGCATATCCATCAACTTACCAATGACTTAGTATCTTCTAATGTACAAAACGTTTTATCACTGACACACTGTTCATTGGATAGACACACAAGGTACTTCTGACATAATCCTTGTGGTGAATAAGAATGCATACATAGCAAAACAATACACTTAAGAAAAACTTCGAAAAATTACAACATAAATAGAAAAGGAAATTAAGATTAAATAAAATTCTATATATGTTAGAAAAAAACTGAAAACAGATTTGTAATCAGCATATTGATACTTTTCTCAACCATATTTGCTTTTTGGCAAAAATTCCCATTATCCCAGCATTGTCCTGTACTCTTTCCCAAACATAATAACTGTATAAGGTGGTCAAATGCCAGATTATTCTCTTTCATTCTTGTAATCGAATGTTGCTGTGTGGGAGTACTAGTACAGAATCTCTCAGAGCAGCCTCTTGGTAATGAGACAACTGAAGAATTCTGGCAGCCAGTACATGAATGACCCAAGCACTGTGCATAATACCATATGGGAAGGAATCTTAAGTACAGTGATGAAAAAAAACATTATTTCTCAATCAACATAGGCACTGCTCTTATGTGTGGCCAGACTTTGCTGCTGTGGCAGCAATAGTGAGCAAGTCAGGCTCTAGAGATATGGCTGAGACTGAATGCTTATTTGTCTGGCCTTAGTAGTCATCTTATGCCATACTAATATTTTTAAAACTCCAGAGATTTTTGGAATATCCCTATATTATGAAAAGGCTTCCAACTAAACAAATTTTAAGATTAACTCTTAAATGTCTGAAAAACACTGGTGTGTTATGTGGTGGATCCGGAGCGCAGGATATCCAGATTTTAATTTTTATGTAAGCTAAAACATCTGAATGTCATTGGATTTGTGTTGATATAATTTGATTCATTACATAGTTATATATTTGTTTCATCTTGCATTATATTTCCAATATGCACTTGTTTTTGAGATCCAATGCAAATAAAGGGAGTTTATTTTCAAGTAAGTGCAGTATTTGTGATGCTGACACAATACGGATCATAAGGATAATATTACAAGAATCAGTATATACATTTACAATATTGGTATTTCTTGTTATGACTCTTTAAAGTGGGAATATCTGGTAGAAACAATTCTGACCATTCATAGATAAGTGTCTCTAATGCAGATAGGGTTGCCACTTCCGACAAGCCACAAGAAGCTAAAATTTAAATTTTCATAGGAAAACAAAATCATTACAGAAATTATTACTCTATATAGAAACTAGTTTCATACTCATAAGCATTAAATAAAAATTAATAGTGATTGTGTAAGTAATGTTGAATTTAGAACCAATGGTTAAGCATTTGTGAACCTTACCTCAGTATGATTGCAGTGTATCAGTTTGAAATTCATGGTTAAATAATTGTGAAAATAAGGGGTTAATATAAGATTTATTGGAAAAGTTCTCAAAATGAAGCACAAAATAAAGGTTCAACTTTTGAATTTATTCACATTTCTCAACATAGTTTCCCTTGATACTAATGCAATTTCTCCAACAATGTTCTAAAGCCTTTATCTCATCATGGAATTCAGATTCCTGCAGACTTGCAAGGCACTCTGATTCCATTATTTATGCTTGACTTCACAAATTTCTCCTTCTTGGCAGAACCATAATATTTTCATTGTTTTGTTTCTGGTGCACAACAGTGCATTCATCACCCATAATGAATCATGAAAACATGCCAAACTTTTTTTTTTTAACTTCAACTTATGTATTCACTTTTTTACACTTTACTCCATTCACTTACCCAAAAGTAAGATGCGTTTCGGGAGAATTTCTCCCATCTTCAGTAAGCAACTTCCCATCTTCAGTAAGCAACTGAAGATAGGAGAGATTCTCCCAAAACACGTCTTACTTTTGGGTAAGTGAATGGAGTAAAGTGTAAAAAAGTGAATATGTAAGTTGAAATTATATTGCCACTCCATTGTCAGCAGCTTCGTAAGTACAAGATTTATGCCAAACTTTGCTCAGAGATTTGCTTTTGATGAGGTATCAACAGCAGCAGCACCCATCTTATAGATTATTCTTTTTGCATAATTCCTCAATTAAAATGTGAAATAACCATCTTCCTGAAATGCCTATGGCTTCAGCAATTGCTGACATCTATAGTCAATGATCCTTTTGATTGGTGCTGAATTATTACCATTGTGTCATGATGGTAATATTTGGAGGTACTAGATATATTTGCCCCACCTCTTTGTTCTAGTGCTTCATGTTGCTGACTGCTGGCTGGGAAGTTCTGGGTTCAATTTCCAGTACCTATTTAGGAATTTTTTAAGTTAAGGAGGTCTAGAATGAGTACACCCAGTAATACATTATGCACTTTTTCGACAATTTCTGGTATGTTGGCAGAGTTTAACTGCCTACTACTGATTAATCTTCCAAGCTTTCACAACCACATGGAAAAAATATGATTATGTATTTATTCAGCCTGCAGTTGGGCTTACACACCAATGGTAGTGGGGAAATGGTGAAAGTACAATATTTACAGCTTTTATTTATAACTATAACTGTTGTGTCAACCTAATTAAATGCACTTCAACCTAAACAAATGCATGTGAACATAAATAAATACATATCAGCCTAATTAAATATAAGTTAATCTAATTCAAATATGTTGACCGAATTGAATGTATGTTAACATTATGCAACACATTTGAACCTAATTATATATAACCCAATTAAATATACATTAACATAATTTAATATATATCCACATAATTAATACATTAAATACATCCAAACCTAATTATATATATTTCAATCTATTTAAATACATGTCAACATAATTAAATACATGCCCATCAAATTTAATAAATTTCATTATAATTAAATAGATTTTATCTTTATTATATATTGGTCAACTTATTTAAATACTTTTCACACTAATTAAGTGCAGTTCAATTTATAGTCCGCTTAATTCAAATCAAGTGATTGACATTTCACAGAGAGGAACTGGCAGCATTGCCATTTATTGCAAGCACATGGAGAGTGCACTGGGATTACATTTGTACAAAGGTGAATGTATTGTGTCAATGAAATAATTGTATTACAGAGTGGTATCATCATCATAGTGAATACAATAATATCATATATACACAAAGACAATAGTAAAATGAAGTATCTAGATGCAAAGACTGGAATTTTATCAGCCTAAAGCAGTATGTATCTGTGAAATATTGATGCCTGTCTTAATGGGAAAATGCTGCTGATATCCAAATCACTTGTTTCTGCTGCTGGTGTGATTGTCAGCATTGCTGTCGCCACTGATCATCATTCCAAAGAGCTGGTGGAATTTCCTACGGAATGACAGACTGCTCTATAGTTTGTTCCAAAATGCCTTCATTTTCTAATGCTTTTCTTATTGTGCCCTTTGTGTGAGTCACCACTTTGTTCCAGTTTTCAACTCTTACTGTTGTTATCATCTCTTTTGTCAGCTTTTTTACGACATGGTAAAATCTTTATTGTTTCACCCAACATAGTCTTTTATTTCAGTTCAAATTAACTTGTTTGGGTTAAATGGCAATTATAAGGGGGAAGCCTAACTATTTTGTAGCCTTATTTTGCAGCAATGCCATCGACTACATATTTGACATCCACTACTATGACAGAAGGCCAGGGTAAATTTGAGAGAAGTTGTTCTTTAAACTATTTTAGGAAATTGTTATGATTGATCTCCTCATGATAATCTTTTGTATTTTTTTTATTTAAAAAGAAGGTAACAAATGGGAACAAAATCTGATTCAGTTCCAGCATGAAGAAGTATTATTCTAGCCCCTATATCTAATGGCAAATTCATGGTCCCTTACAGCCTGTTGTCTGTCCAGCCTTTGCTTATAGATTGAGTGGCATTAAGCCAAACAGTGCATACAAAATCATGCATGAGTATTTCCTGAAGAAACCCACAGCTCCAAATTTCGCGCTTTTCCATTAGCAATTTTCTGCTATTTAATTTTTGTAAGCAAAAACCTAAGTTCTTCACTATTTTATGCAAAGAAGTCTTGCTACCGTGGTATAGCCCAGCTTCCTTTAAGGATGCATGTAATTTTAAGATAGTAGGATGTCCCTTTCTCCTATAATAAGAATAAATATTTCTACATATAGCATCCTGCTGGAAAGGATCTAAGTTTATGACAAGTTTACATTTTTTTCTCCAGGGGTTTCTAATCTAGGTGGCTGATGGCTGATTTTCTTCTTTATCATACTTTTCTTTCCTTATCTTAACCATGTTGTTCTTACTAATTCCTACAGCATGTGAAGTTCTTTTAAATATCTTGGAGATCAGGATAAGAGGCCCTCCATTTAATTTTTTCTCTTTAAAATATTCTCTAACAGAGCATATTATTGTTTTATGCCTGTCCTTTAATTGGGATACCTTTACCAAATATATGTTCATTCAGTTCCTAAGAATGCTCAGTTTTTTCTTTTGGCTGTGCAATCTTTTTCATTATTCTTAAACATGGTTTCCAATAAACCTATTTATATCATTGTAAATACTCATTACACACACACCAAACGTGCAATAACTACACAAAGCATTTCTCACTACACAAGAAGCTTCTGAGCTGTTACAAGAATGCAGCAGATAAATGTTTGTTTATAAGACAGCGACAGAAAATATATAATAAGGAGTGAAGCCCAAGTTTCTGTTAGCCAGGCACATACTAATCACATGTTATGAATTGGCAATGCAGTAGTGCCGCAGTTGCTGTGGAAATGACCGACTTCTAATTGGTGTATCTACACACAACAGCTATGACTCTTGAACCCCATCATTTTAGAGCTCTTATCCCATGTGTTCAACAAATGTCAATCACCTTATTATATGCTTGGAATATAATTAAACCCATTTCAATCTAATTAAACATATTTCAACCTAAATACATACATTTAAATGTGTTTAAAAACATTTTGGTGCATAGTTCTCTAGAGTATTTCCCAAGGTATCTCTGAATTTCAGTTGCTGTCATACTTCCTTACAAAGAATTTAATTATAATACATTGATTAATATTTGCCATTTTTCAAACAAGCAAACCTACTACAGTCCTTCAACACAAGAAAAGCATTATTGCACAGCTGTTTCTGTGAAAGATTTCAAATTTTTATATGATAATTGGTTTGGAACTGCATCTGTGGGTCATTTTGTGAACTTTTTAAATGATCCTCCTACACTACTTTTTAAACTACTGAAACTAATATATTAATTTATCAATCTGCATTGAGGTATATAAAGAAGGAGTATGTCATCATCAAGAAAATGTTAAATGTATTAATGACATACATCAACAACAATGAAAATGAAGATAACACAGATTAAATCTGGAGAAACTAAAGCAGTGAAGAAATTTTATCTTATAATAATGAATGAGAAAATTGACTTATGGGGCATGTTATTCTGTATTAAATAAGTTTGTAAAAAGTTATGTTTGTTCATTTTTCAAAGAAATTGAATTAAATCACACAACTATAAATAATATGTTAAGATTGCTATTTGTAAGTAGGCTTTTGTTAATGTCGAACTTAAAGGTATCCTGCTAGAAGGTAGCCCTGAAAAATAATTTTAAATTAATCGAAATAAATAGAAATTAGAGAAAATCTTACTGGTATATAGGGGACAATCACAGCATGTGCTGAAAGTGTCCTGTCTAAGCATCCAAACAATGCTGAACCAACACTTCATATTTCTGAAGGTGGCAGTCAGAACTTAGCATTTTATGTACTGCTAACTGCAAGGTCTGTTGAGACAGTGAATGAAATGTACCCTGTCTACATATTCTGACCAGAGATTGAATGCACGCCTACCAGTTGGCTAGCTAGCATCTGAAGAACAACCTGGATCTCACACTGAATGCTTTCTATAAATTCTCCAGCATACGTGGCATGTTCCTGTACACACACCCTTTAAGAAAACAGTCAAATATGTTTTTGCAGGCTATAGCCCTTGTCAACCAAAATGGTTGAAAGTACACAGTATTCATAAAAATTGTATAAAAATTATGTACCACAGGATATGACACAGAGTCTGCTGATCTGGGCATGAAAGGGCCACTCCTGCAGTTCCTGCATGTTATTAGCCCACAAGTACATGTTTAAATTTACCTTTTGTAATATAGTATCAATCATTAATCTCTGTAACCAGTGGCAGTTATATCATGCATTTTTCTCATTCTTAATTTTTCAATTTAGGACAACTCTAAATTGGCAGGCATGCAGATCAACTTTTATTTTGAAGGCAATTATAGACAAATATGTATGTCATAAACATAAAATTGTAAATGGTATCAACAATTTAAGAATTTACATAAAGTATTCTTGTATTTTTTATTAAAATTGTTCAAGGTTTTTTTTTTCCAGAGCTCCCCCCCTTTTTTTTATTTAAATCATGATATATTTCAATGAGTTTTCCCTTAATATTTTTTGCTGTTTTAGCCAATTGAATGCAAGTGTCTGGAATCAATTTAATTGTCAATTTGTGTAACATCATGTTTGTATTACATTTCTTTTGAAAACAGAAAAAAAAAAATCTAATGTTTAAAATTGAGCAAATTTATTTGCATATCTAAAAAACAAATTCAGAATTTGCTATATTGTACATATCTAATTTTCTTAGTTGTTGAATATACTGAAAATAATGAAATTATTTTTTGTTGAATTTTGTCAACCAAAACTCAAGCTTCTATATAAATCTGCTGTTAAAATTAATATCTTGGCATTGCAAAGTACTATTCAAAAGCATTTGAAACTATCAGCAAGGACTGCCACAGTTGGCCAAGGTTGTTAAGGTGACTCAAGAGTGGATTCCCACCAGGACCATCCTCCCTGATTTGAGGTTTTTTCCAGATTTTCCTCAGTCCTTATAAATGGTAAAAGCCAGGAAAGTAACATAAACTTAGACTTGAAATGCTTCCACCTTTAAAAAAACTATTCTATCCCATTTACTATCATTTCATCTCATCTATCATCAATGTCCACAAACTGTCTGTGTGTGCTCAGCAGTAAAAACAGGCGTTAAACATTATTAAAAAAATAATCAGTGTCTGCCGCCAGTGATGCCTTTCGTATATCATCAGTGTCCATCTCCTGTGATGCCTCAGCAGTTACAATGGGCATTAAACCTATTTAAGAAAAAAAAAAATCAGCAAGGAATGTGCAAGATTAACTTTTAATTGGTACTGAACTATTACCATAGTACCATGACGGTAATGTTTGGAGGTACTGGATATGATATTTGCACCTCCTCCTTGGTCTAGTGGTTACCATTGGTGACTGCTGGCTGGGAAGTCCTGGGTTCAATCTCCAGAACCTATTTAGGAATTTTTTTAAGTTAGGGAGGTCTAGAACAGGATCACCCAGCCTCATGAGGACAATTGGGGAGCTGCATAATAAAATGTTGGCATCCTTTGATCTCAAAATCTTTGTAATAGGGGACTGGCAGAGTGATCACATATCTCCCTGCAAAATACTGCCCTCTATCATTTATGTTGCAGGCTAAGGTTCGATTGTGAGCTGTTGTGCCATAGAAGAAGAGAAGTAGATATGATGGTTACATACAGAAATATTGTGTATCATTTCAGATTATATCTTTTCAATTTCATAGAAATTTTTGTTTTTTAGGATGGTGGTCAAATACAGCAATGGTCAAAAAAAATTTAGAGCTCTTCAGTGATAGAAATGTCTTTATAAGAATCATGTGCTCTTCCACATGTTTAACACCATACCTCATCTCTGACGTCACTACACATGCAAGCACCAATGTTGATGTTTCCTTTGCAGTTGAATTCATTTAATCCTGCAATATTGTCTCTTCTCTTGGACAACAGTATACATACAAAAACATGTACATGTTACTATGGATGAAAATAAATTGAATTTAAAATAGCCACACAATCCTTCAAAGTTTACCAGAAATATATAGAAAACATTAGGGCTACCTACAAATGTGGCACACAGCACCTTTATAAATTAATCATAATAAAAAATAAAATAAAAAATGTTAAATTTTTTAAACCATCAAAAATTTATTTATTTATTTATTTATTTATTTATTCATCCTTTTGATCATTTTACATGATAAATTGTATTTATGTTAAGTATATCTATGTAACAATATAATGTTTAGAGTCAATAGGTTAGTGTCCAAATAAAACTTAAGACTTTTGTCATAATATCTTAGCTTAAACTTTGTGTTCGATATGTTGCATGGCATTATATGTAAGAAAGCAGACTGACAGCATAGTGTGTTGTTTATATGTGCAGAAGCGCTAGGAACTGAATACATTTACAACATGAATTTATCTAAATATGCCCAGCAAGCAGTAATTCAATTTTTTAATACAGAAGATGTTATTGGAACTGAAATTTATTGCCTTATGAACAGTCTGTATGGGAATGTGTTTGTCATGCAGCACAGTATTAAGATGGTGTGGTGAATTTCATGATGGACTTGTGCACACTGAGGTCATGCCTAGACCTAATCAAGTTCACTTAACAATCACTGAGGAATTAACTGCAGCTGAATCACGATCCGAGAGATTGCATAATTTTCATTGAGTTTTCATTGAGCAAGAGAACTGTTCACACCATTCTCTATTGACAGTTGGGATATCACAAGCTTTGTCCCCAGGCATCTTCCTGAGCAGCAGAAGGCTCGGCTTGTATGGAGTATCTGCTGCATTACCAAGCAGAGGGGAGGTCCATTTCTTTGAATTCTTTCTGCAGTCAACCACAGAAGCTCTTCATTCAGGGTATCCATAACCTTGTGATGCACTGGGACATTTGCTTGAACAGACAAGGTGACTATGTGTAGGGTGTATGTCACCCGTGCATCACTTACTTTGTGTATGTTCAAATGTTGCAATTGATAAATCATTACAGAAAAAAAAAGTCCAATATGCTTGAGTATAAGGTGGCAACCCTAATTGCATTTTTTAGCATTATTTTAATAAGTTCTCAGTACTAATATTTATGCAAGTTATTCTTGCTGTGTTGTTTTCATCAGAATCTACAGAAGTTCGCGAAGAATGTTGATTTATAGAAGTGGTGCAGTGTATTGTGTACAATTGTGATATGTTTCGGAGTTTTAAACTATTGCTGGCAGTGAATGTTTTTATATTAAATAAAACACACATCATAAAGAATATTGTATGGATGCCAATGGTTATTGTTAGCAGGACTTTGACAGTTGCCCACCATGAACTTTGTTTGTGGGTTATATAATAAGGTGCAGCAGCATCAGGGATGGTGAATGTATAGTTAAAAGATTTCAGAGACTCATTCATTTTTTTTGTATATATATGTGAGATTGTATGTGTATAAAAGGAGTGATCAACATATAAGTGGAGCCATGTAAGTTGACATGCTGCTTCAAAATGTACACATATTCATTCATAGGAAAGTGCAGAAATTCCTGACAGATTTCTTTTATTAGTAAAGTGAAAACTGTGAATGTTAGAAATGTATGGACTTTTCCATTTCACTAACAACTCAGTGTTCCCTTTCTTGACAAAAACTCCTTGAACTGCTTAAGTACTACCTGAAACATTTAGGAATATCACTGAGAAGTGAGGACATCAGTATTACTGCTTACTATTTCATTAGAACATATTTTACAACCCTTGTACACATCATTAGCTACTTGTCAGCTCAATGAACAAGGGTCTGCAAAACATATTCTAATGAGAAGTAAATGAAGGTGAAAGAGTATTAAGTTTGACTCATCACAACATAATAATTATGTGACAGTTATATTTTGGGCATGTATTTACATCTAAGCAAGAGGTGGAATGAGGCAATTATCACCATGTGTGCTGCATGATTGAAACTTCTACCTATGATCTTGTTGAATTAAAAGTAAAACTTCTAAAATCATGTGAATATATTAAACTCTCTTGACATTTCACATTAAAACTTTTTTTATTAAAAAGTAAGTTGGGACTAGTTTCTTGAGTCACTTGCTCACATTGTCCACCAGTCGTCAATTAGTTCTGTGAGGCATCTGCACCCATCTGGCACAGAGGCGTCTTTGTGTAAGCAATCATGCAGAATGGTGAATGCTCTACCATGTCTGCCAGTCTATCCACTGTTATTCATCAATCTTCCCGAACAATGAAGGCAGCTATGTTAATCATGATCTCGTTCACTGCAGTGGTTGGAGCACCTACTTTGTTGTTTTTGAAACACGGCCCTCCTTAACTTCTTTGACTCACCAAAGTGCGATTGATTGTGGCAGAACATCAATGCCATATGTTTGCTGTAACTCGTGCTTACTTCCATATTGGATTTCTGCAGACGGAAGCAAAATTTCAGAGCAGCGCACTGCTCTTTACGAAGCAACTTCATTTAAAGCAGCCACCCGCTCTTGGCTGGCATCCTGTACTAAGACAAATGTGCATATGTGCTTCCAGATTTTTCCACCAATTAAATAAAATCTGTTCTCATAAAAATTGTTTTACCACCATATCTTCACTGTGTGATGAAAAAAAAATAATAAAATAATTCTCAGTCTTTATTGACTAGCCCTGGTATAATTAGCAGCTACAGGATTTATACCTTTGTTGACATTCCATAGGATGCAAAGTAAAAATATTGCTATGTCTTGAAAATTTAAACTCTTGGTCATCAGATTTAATATTTGCAGTATGTGCAGGATGAAACACACTGAACAGTAGTGGCATGCATTCAATTACGAGGGTAGTCGTAGTTGTAGTAGTAGTTTATTAAGCCAGTCGATCTCTTTTGTACATAGTAGTACAATTGATGTTGGACATGTCTTAATAAAATACTGAATTATATATAGGAATACCAAAAGTAAAAAAGTAATACAATTAAGTGTATACAATAATAGAGGTAAGTACATAGATGAAATACATGGTCATTCTCACACTAGTACTAGGACATATGCAGTTATGAAATAGTTATTTATCATTATTTACAAGGAAATCCTGAATGGAGTAGAAGCAGTGGTTAATTAGATGTGCCTTTAGGGGTAGCTTGAAAAGTTTATTTTGTTGTATTTTCTTTAAGTAGTTGGAAACTTGATTGTATATCTTTATGCCAGAGTGCAATATGCTCCTTTAGTATTGTGCTTATATACATGGAAGTTTCAGTTTTATCTTGTATTGTATCGATGGATTGCTTCATTCTTAATGAAGGGTGAACCTGTATTATTGATAGTTTTATGAATGAACGTTATTATTTCAAAGGAAGAGGAAGAATACATAATTTTTTTTTAAAAAGTGGTTTACATGTTGTACTTGGACTTGCTGCTATCATGTCTTGAATTATTTTCTTTTGCATCATGAAGTATACCTTACTTGCTCCTGATTCCCCCCAGAATATTATGAGATACTTAACAAGGAGTAGACATATGCAAAGTAAGCCATTCTAACAGTCTCCGCCCTTAGTATCCTTATCATATAGCATGCTGTACCAAGTTTTTTGTTTATGTGAATTATGTGAGTATCCCATTTCAAATTGTTTTGAACCTATAGGCCAAGAAATTTGGTGGATTCTACTTTCCCAATTCTCTGGTTTAGGAGTTATATTTGTGAAACTACATATTCTTTATTTTCTTTTGTATGAATGTCCATTGCTACTGTCTTGTTCACATTTATTATGAGATTGTTTTCTACAAAATAGTTAGCAATTTGGTCATTTACTCGGAAAAGTGACTTTAAATAGTTTTCTTTGTTTTCTGCCCTTACAAGGACATTTGTGTCATCAACAAAGAGAAGGGACTTTGCAGAATCATCAGTTTTAATGAAATCGTTTATGAATAGCAAGAGAAGGTTAGGCCCAATATAGAGCCTTGAGGTACTCCATTATTTTCCACTAGTGCACTTGATCGATATTTCTTTATTTCCCAAATTTCTCTCTGTTTAATTTCAACAATTTGTTTCCGGTTATCCAAATATGATCTTATCTAGCTGTCAGGTAGTCCTCTAATTCCAAGCTTTTCTAATTTTACTAATAGTTTTATGGTCAATTGTGTCAAATGCTTTTGACAGATCTAAGAAAATGGCTGAAATATGTTCTGTTTCATCAATAGCTCTGAGGGGTTCACAAACAAAAGAGAAAATTGCTGATTCAGTAGAGTGATTGCTTCTAAATCCATTTGGTCTCCAGATAGTAAACGTTTCTCTCTAGGAAGCTCAAAAGCCGCTTGTGAAATAATTTTTCCAACATTTTTCAGAATAGTAATGCTAGGGTAAATTGTTTGACACATTATTTCTTTACCCCTTTTTGAACAATGGCTTAACAATATCTATTTTGAGACAAGCAGGAAAAATGTGTTTGTAAATGATTCATTGTAAAGGTAAGTTAATGGTAGAGCAATTAGATGTGCACTTTTTTAACGAGGAAGTCGGGTGTGCCATCTATTCCTGCTGAACATTTTGGTTTTAGTTCCTTCGTTATTTGTAGTATTTCCACTTCATTTGTTGGGACAAGGTACATTGAATCTTTAATTATGCTACCGACTTCACAAGTAGGCAAGCATATTTTTTATTATATTTTCTTCTATGGTAACAAAGTAATTGTTGAAACTATTTGCCACTTCATTGGGGTGTGAGATATATTGTGATTTTTCCATCAGAGTTATGTTTGCGACCTGGGGTAAATTACCTGTTGTTTCTCTCTTAATTACACTCCATATGGCCTTTGATGTGTTACTAGCTATTTTGATTGCTTTGTCATTAGCCTGCCGTTTTGCCTCTCTTATGACTCTGGATAGGATTGCTTTATATTTTATATAGTAGTCCTTTATTTTAGGATTGAAAGGATGAGTTTTTAATAAAGTATATAAGCGACATTTTGTTTCATGTGATTTCTTTATCCCTGGTGTATTCCAATGCTTGCTATTATTATTAGGGTTTTTCCTGATGATTTTCCTGGGGAAGGCCATGTTTAAATAATAATGAAAAGTTTGTTAGGATGATCATATTTGCTTGATACATTATTACCAGTGTAAATTTCTTCCCAAGACTCTTGTAAATGAATGAAATAGTGGATGTTTTGGTCAGTAATTATTCTTTCCTTTGTGACCTCTGAAGCTGGAGATGTACTAACTATGGCAGGAAGTGTTAGTATTTGTGCCTTGTGGTCCCTAAAACCCAGGTCAAGAATCTGGCTCTTGCATTTATGAGGGTCGAAAATAACAAAATTTTGATCTTTTAGTGAGGATGAGGTTTCTGTAACCTTGTGGGCGAAAATATAGCTTGTTTTAAGTTATAAGTTGCCATGAAGTTTATTAATGCTGATGCAGAGTTTAATAAATCTATATTAAAATCACTGCATAATATTAATGTTTTACTTTGATATTTAACATGATTCAGAACAGTGTCCAGCTTTTTCAGAAAAATTTTTGGATCACTGCCTGGGACCTGTATATACATATTATTGAAATATCAGGATTTATCAGTTGGATACATGAGTATTCAAATTCTTTTTCTTTTATCATAGTTTGTATATTTTCAAGGACATTATAAACAATGCCATTCTTCACAAAAATACAGGTACCGTCTCCATTAAAAGAAATTTTGCAAGAGAAAGCTGCAAGTGTAAAGTCAGATAATTTGGTTAATTGTTGACTATCTTCCCTGAGCCAGTGCTCACTAAAGCAAAGACTGTTTCTTATTTCAGTTGTGTAGATAGTGAGATCTCTTCCTCATTTATTTTGTTACCTAGTGACTGGACATTTTGATGAATGAGTAAGAGTTATTTATTAGGCACAGCTAAGTAACCACCTATCTAGACTGCTTCATCCTTTTTCTTTATTGGTTTTCCTGATTCCTGTTCAGCTGACTGTTGATGACATTTTATAGCAGCTGACCCAGTTTCAGCGATTCCCACTAAATTAATAATGACTTTGTTACCAAAGTGCTGTTTGTTGACCAGTGATCTCTTCCCAGTGGCATTCACCCTATCATTATTATTTCCTAATAATGCATAAAACTCACTATTAATTTTATTACACTCTTTTGAACTATAGTTATTTCTTTTAGTCACTGCACTGGCATCCAACACACAATGTATTAGTTTCCCATTACACAGTAACTTTCCAAATTTGTAGGACCCTCTGAGATTCAAATGTACACACCATCTCTTCCAAATTCATCTTCAGTTACCCAGAAGTTCCCATCTACAAAAGTACACTGCTTAGTGAAACACAGCCAGTTTAATTCTTTGTTGATTTTCATTAATCTTCTTACTGTTGCATCTCGTCTTCTTAGCAAGCCACTAACAATTACCTTGACATCAAGCACTTCAGATTTCATATAATCTATGAGATCCATTGTCCCCCCATAATATAATTTCTTCAGCGCACACTCCCGATTTTATGTTGTTTGTTCCAGCATGCATCACCACCACATTTGAATTCCTTTCCTGTAAATTGATCCATTCAATTTGGTGCTGTAGTTTCACCAGCTTGATACAAGGGAAGCACCTCACTTCATGTCCTTGGTTTGCACAAAGTTCTCCTGAAAATTTTAGCTTAGAGTCGCCATGATTAAGACATCAGGTATTTTCCTTCTTTCATAGGTGTTGACCTCTGGGATTGTACACTTTCCTTGTTTGTTGATCTCTCCCTTTTATTATTTTCAGTCAGCACTTCAAATCTATTTCTCAAATTCACTTCATAACTGCTGTTCACCGCCACGGGTGGCCGAGGTCGTTAAATCGCGGACTCGTGAGCCGGAGGTATGGGGTTCGAATCCCGCTAGGACCGTCCTCCCTGACTGAGGATTTTTCCAGGTTTTCCTCAGTCCTCATAAATGGCGAATGCCGGGGAGGTACCCTAAACTTAGGCCTGGAATGTTTCCTTCCTTAAAAATAAATCCTTTTTCAATATATCATTTCATTTCAAGTATCACCAGTGTCCATCACCTGTGGTGCCTCTGTAGCAAAAACGGGCGTTAAACACTTCATTCATTATAACTGCTGTTCGGATGCTGTATGCGATTATTTTGATTAGCGTTCATGTATTGTCTTTTGTAGGGGTATTTGCTTCATTATATCCATGATCCTTATTTGCTTTCGTTGAAGGCTTTGTTTTATCTCTTTTAATTCTGCATTTTCCTCTTCCAGATCTTCAAATTTTCTTCTTGGAATGCTAGCATCTTCTTTGTCTTCAATAATCAAACAAGTTCATTAAGTTACAAATGGATATAAAACTTGAATAAATAAGAGTACTGAATAAAATATACTTCTGTATCTCAACATAATCTTTCTGTACATTGAGGTCTTGTCCCATTGTTTCACAAGCCTCTAAAATCCAGCAGCATAAAATTCTTTGGGCTGCTGTGGGAACCAGGCGATGACTTTCCTTTCTACAGCTTCCCCCGAAAGATGATGTTTAAGAGGGCCAAACAAATGGAAATCACTTGGAGCAAGATCAAGCTGTATGGAGGATGCTCGAAGACTTTTGAAATTTCGCAGTCTCATTTGTCTTGTTGGCAGTATGAGAATGTGTTTGTCATGCAAGAGCAATAAGTCTTTGGTGCAGTATCGTGGTCACCTCCAATGAAGGACCTTATGATGTTTCTTGAGGATTTTACAATAGGAGTCTGCATGTACAGTTTGTCCTTGAGGCTGGTATGTGGTGATGCCTTCATGATCCCAGAAGACTTTGAATATCATTCGTGGCAGATAGTGGCACTTTAAAAAAGTTTTCGAAGGCATTGCAGGGTGTTTCCACTGCTTTGTCTCGGGCTGGTAATGGTGAACCAAGACTGTGACAGTTTGGACAAGCATATCATGGTAGAGATTGAGATGCTGTAATGCTAGAGCTATTGTTTGCATTTTGTGTTGTGAGATCAGCATGTGTGGCCCCATCTTGCTCAGACTTTATGAAAACCTAACCTTCCATGCTGTATGAATAACTAATAGCAGGGGCTATAGTTATCTTTTGTCTGCTCAGTTAAGTGTTCAACTCACTGAAAATTCACCTCTCTGGCAATATTCATAGGCTGGCCAATGTAGTGTTTGTCCTGCCCTTTAGAGAATTTCTGCACCCAATTGTAAACAGTTTGTTGTGGCAGGCACTTCTCACCATAGATGGGAAGCATTTCTTTATGAATATTTTTTGATTCCATACTTTTTGCTCATGTCAAAGTGCTGCTCGGGGGTTGTATACTCATTCAGATGTGCCTCCATCATGCAACTGCTGTTTTGTTATTGTAAATATCAATTGCCAATTACTGGACTAATGCTGCCATCTAGCAGCAATAGCCTGTTGCCTCATTCAAACATGTAGTTCTCCACATCAATTTGTACCTTAATAACTTGCCTTTGTAGCTCTGGGACATTGTTCTAATGAACTTTCCTGCACTTTTCTCAGATTACAAACGCCTCTACTTCTTTTCCTGCCAGTAATGCTAGTCTCCATCAGTTTAATGCTCCATTCCCTAATGTTGTTTGCATATGGTGACATTATTTAGAAGTTTGAGTTTAGATAACTTATTTTTTCTTAAACTACATAATTTGGACACTGGAATTTCATTGACTTTTTTATATCCTGGTTTCCTGGACATGTTTCAAATCAACCTCAGTGACTTTCTCCAATAGGAAGCTAAGACTATGTTGCATTGCTTGAATATTTTTCTGAATTTATTGGCTGCCAAAAGATTGACTACATAAAATTAACAAAATTGTATTTGAACAAACACTTTTGTTTCAATAAAAACAAAAAGCAGGTCTAGCTTTATCTAATATGAGCCATGTTAATTTGCACACAACAAAATGGATGATATTTTCAGTATAATAAATACAAGATACAGTCATATTAGTAAATGTAAAGATATAAAGTTCAGATACTTAACATTTCTAGTTTTAAAAAAATTATAAAAGACAATAGACTAGAGTTTGGGATGTACAGAAAACTAATGCATATAAAAAATTACATAAAAAATGACAGCGTCAACTCTAGACCACAACAACAGGAAGTTTTTCATAACCTGACATACATATTGGTTAACACACCATTTAACGAAGAGAAGCACTAAGAAACGTGACAACACATCAAGTTTGCCATAAACAAGTTTGAAAAAGAATTAATAGACAAAATAATAAAAATACCAAAGACAAAAAGACATACACAAGCACTTTGGAAAAAAAAGAAAGAATGAAAAACAAGTTTTCCAAAAATTCAAATACTATTCTTTGGTAGACAATAAATTCAGAAAAATATTCATGTAATTCATAGCTCCCGGCAACAAATTTAATGCAAGTAAGTAATTAAAAACGTAACAAAAAGAGAAAATTGAAACAAACAATAGATCAGAAATATAACAAATAAATTGCAAATAATGTAACCAGATATATATCGTCGGTCCTGGTGGTGTAGTGTTTACCATACATGCCTCCTAAACCCAAGATCACGGGTTCAAACCAGGCCAGGATTGATGGATTTTTTCGGGCATAAAAATCCTAAGTATGGGTTCCTTCGGAAGGGAAGTAAAACCGTGGGTCCTGTGTTGTACATTAATGGCACGATAAAGAACTTCAAGCTTAAAGAAGAGGCCCCTGAGCAAAATTTGTTGGCTGTTTCATACCCTGAATTGAATGGGACACTGATGACAGAGATGTTAAAGAGCGTCCATAAATAAAACACATATATATTAGCTGGTAAAATGAAATTTAGGCATAAGGACAAAACATTCATAAATTAAGATACGAGAGAGAAAAATCTGCAATGGCAAAACACTTTTGATCAAAAAATAGAAGTAGATACAGGCAAAAAATTAGCTTAATATTTTCTCCTCCTCCTTCTTGTTCTTGTTCTTGTTCTTCTTGGTACAAATATTTCTGTTTGATTTCCCTAAGAAATTTTTTTCTGTAATCCAGACAATAAATCTGATAAACCCTGGATTTTTTCTCCTTAAGCAGAAAATCCTATTTTATATTGTTTATTTTGGGGTGCTAAGATGTTACATTGTTTGAAAATTTGTTGCAACTTATGATTTGAATCCTGAGCAATATGTGAGTTGTTTAAGCTTTGAATGTCCAGTCTGTTTAATTCTCTGTTGTTTCTGAAATTTAAAAATATTTTGTCTGTCATTTCTTTATTAAATCCATTTGATTTTACAGCTTCTAGTATGTGTATAAATATTCAGTCATTTATTCCTGTGTAGCATGCTATTTAATTCTGCTTATGCTATCTCTGATTAAAAATATGGGCTTTAATATAATTGTCTGTTTCAATATTAATTCAATTTAAGAGTTGGACACAGTGAAACATGCACTAATATTCTCTTCTGAGTCGAAATAATAAGAACATTTTATGGTTCCACTTAAATGAGATTTACTCAGGACACATGCTTCATGGAACTATCATCCACATTATCAGCTGTTTACCCACTGTTGGATCATTCATAGAAGTTGGATAGCTGGTGGTTTTGTGATAAGCTATAATAAAGTGCTATCTGTTTCCAGTATGTCAAAATTCATAAGGTTTTGCTCATGTTTTTTATATAAATCCTTTTCCATATGTTTAATTTTTTTGGTTGTTGTACAGTTATTAATAACTTGATGGGTATTTCTATTTCATGGTTTTCATTCCAAAAACGTGCTGCTTAGCTGATTTATCTATTTGTTTGTAACAGATGTTTCTCCTGTGTTCCTTAAACCTAATGCCTGTATTTCTCTTTGTCTTCCCTACATATATTTTTTCACATTTCTTACAATTAATTTGGTAAATACCAGCTTTTTTCTCTTTGGGTCTGGAATCTGTTTTACTTAAGTGTAATTAATTTTTTACACACAAAAATTTCGAAGCAGACAGATCTTTATTGAAGTTTGTCACAAGACCACCACAGCCAACCCAGATTACTAGCTACCCAACTTCTACAAATGATCCAACATTCTTTTAACAGCTGATGATATAGACAATTGTTCCATGAAACATGTTTTGAGTAAATCTCATTTAAGTGAAACCATAAGGAATGTTTTAAATATTTTCACTCAGAAGAAATTATAATTATCTATGTTTGTAGATGACAAGTTCCACTCTACTAGACCTACCAATTATTCTGCATAATTGTTACTGATTTCAGCTCACTATTATAGTGTTACCTTTAAAGAAGAAATGACATGGAAAAGCAAAATTATTATGACAGAAAAAATTTCTTCCAGAAAGAAAAAAAAAAGTCAATCCTGCTTTTTTTGTGCACACCATCTAGCAACTATGCAGGAGATGAAGTTCACTTCTTTTAGTGCAGTCCCTGGTGTTACAAACATTGAGCATAGACAGCAACATTACTGTTTGTTCCATATTAGATTATTTTTCTGTTTGTCTATTATGTGTATAAGTGGCTGTAATTAGAGCATTTTAAATATAAGGGAATAGTTTTCTGAAATGTAGCACACCTGTTTTCAGATTATACCCACTAGCAATTAGATAGCAGTGTTACAAAAATATTGAGATGATTAGTTCCTACACATTTTAGTGAAAACTATGACTGAGATAAATATAACATAATAATTTTATCAAACCATTTTGTTAGGACAAGCATTGCAGACTAAAACCAAACCATTACCCGAAAATAACAGTTGTAGTTGTAGCAATGCTCTACTGTTACATTCTTCCCATTCCTATTACCAGTAACTGATAAGTGACATTTCACAAGCTGTGCATATACAAAACCATTGTCGCATTTGTTGCATGGGTCATGGTTGACACTGGACTTCTTGTCAGTACACAACTGTACTAGTAACAAACAGTTCTTTTCAAACCATTTTAAAGGACAATTGATGTGTGTAACTGTTTTGCTTGCATTGTGTAAAAACAACTGTTTTGGTCAGCACTATTGAAAACCACATGTTCTGCAATGTGTGGTTTACAATGGTCAAGAGACTGTAGTAAACCCATTGATTCTAAGGAGCATAAAAGGTACAGCAAAGTGAAATCAGAAAGCAACCCTAATCTAATTACATTAATAATTTTGAAACAAATATTACAAATGCTGAATTCTTATTTACAGAAGAACTGGCAGGTAACTGCATTACATTAAAAAATGTTGTAGATCTGAGATGGAGGTGGAGCAATATACACACTTGGAAGTCTGGCTCTACTATTGTTTTTCATTGTCTTCAAATCTAAAATATGGGATGTTTCTAGTTTGACTATAAATTTAATCACATTCTTTGTAAGTTTAATGGTTTTAATGCATCATCTACCTGTTATTTGTTAAGGATGAATAAGAATGATAATTTTATATTTTAAAATATTCTCTAAAAGTTGCCCAAATATTCCCTTAAATATAAAAATATTCTCTTAAATTTAAAGGTCTGTAGTAACATATAAAAAATAATACATTAATTAAAATGCATTTTAATAAGAAAAAATTGTTTAGTATTCCTTGAAGTGGCTTTAAATGTGCAGAAACATGGCAAAAATACATACAAAAATTGATTTTTGGCAATGGAAATGGATTACTGAGACGGTCAGCAAGGGTGTCGTGAAGAGATAGAATCGGAAATTATGCAACAAGACAAAAAAAATGGGAATTAAAATTAATGGTATGGAGGATATCTTAACAAGATGTGGTATGGTCATATAATGCAAATGGGTGAAGAAAGATTACCAAGGATGATACATAAATGGAATCCACTAAGAAGATGGAAAGGAAGGTCAAAGATAATGTGGATGAAGACATGCAAGAAGAAATGGAGAATAGACACCTAAAAGAAGAACAGGCTCAGCTGAGAGGAATTGTTTTCAGCAGTTAATGCCATTTATAATTAATTATATAACTATATAATGTAAAAAATGCTGTATTATGTCATTTTGTATTTGGGTGTCAAGGTGCTGATACATTGTAAAACTGACTAAATAGAAAAAAATTAAAAGAATAAGACAATTCTATATTTCTGTTAGAACTTTCCTGTCATATAAATGTACAAAATTAATATATTCTAAATTGTGACTCATCTCTTTGCTGCATGAATATTATTTTACATTCACTGGTTAATCACTTATGCAGACTTAGTAATCAGCTATGAGAAACTCTTGTTTTACCCATTTAGTTTCCAGCTCTCTTTTTGTAATTATAAACAGTTAAATGATTTCTCGAATATAATGTGTACCATGTTTCTTTCCTTTAAGTTCTTACCATTGTCATCATAGAGAAAGTCATTTCTTGCCAACCCGAGCCCTAAAGTCGCTAAATATAAGGAAAGTGCTGAATTATATATAGTTTTGAAAACAGTGCATATAACACATTTTACTAGTTTCCTTCTCAGTTTACAGCTAATCAGAGGCTTAAAAAATACAATGATTTACTACTAAGGGACAGAGGTAAACAGCAGCCTTTAAAATAATTTACCATTATGAAATTAACCTTTTAAGTTCCTTTTCCCCTCAAATTATAATATATAATTTTATTCTTGCATGTTAAAAAAAAACAGCTTAAATTATTCTTGTATATTCTCTAATATAACAAATATTTTTTAAATGTTGAAATGTGCATATGTATTCTCTATCAAATTTTATTTTCTTAATAAATTGTCACTGAAATATTGATATACTAAGTATCAGCAACATATATACTCTCAAGTGTGTTCATACATAAAATTCTCATTCCTAATGATGACAAACTCATCATCTACATATCACTACCAAACTTCAAAATTGTGGGAGAAAGCCTTTATGACTTGAATTTCAAAGTGGCTCATTAATAGGTTGAATAGCAATTATGATGAACTGCCCATTGTTAATCATGCTTTTTATTTCCTACATTAATGTGTCAAATTGTTAACACTAACTCCACTTACTTTTTTAAAACTTTGGACTAGTTTCGGAAGAGGTTCCTCCCATCATCTGCTGCTGTTCACTGAATGCCATTGTTCGAAACGGGAGATGGATGCCCGTTCGCTCCTGTGGTGGTATCTTGGGTTCTAGTAGAAACTTGCTGAGTTCATCCAGTGACAGAAAATCAAAATTCATTAAGTTCTTCTTATATTTTAAAATGAAAATTCTCTCCCATGTGAATAGTTCTATTGGGTTGTGAAGTTGTTTCAGTAATTTAATTTCTGGTTTTATTTCATGATTTTTGTTCCAAAAATGAGCTGCTATTGCTGATTTGTCTATCTGTTTCAGTCTAATGTTCCTAAAGTGTTCTTTTCTTCGAATTTCTAAATTTCTTTTTGTTTTTCCAATGTAGTTCTGCTCACAATCTGCACATTTAATCTCATATATTCCTGATTTTTGCTTGTAGGGATGGTATCTTTCATTGTGCAATGTACTAAATTTTTTATATTATATTTGTTCTTTGGGCCTAACATAATTCCATGTTCTTTGAATATCTTCTTAAATTTGTTGTGGTATGTTGGGTGGTATGTGAAACTTTTGAATTTATATCTTTCTTTGGTGTTCTTAAGTGTGGAAACTTCCTTAATCGATTTTTGTCTTTTAGCTTTATTGATGATTTTTGTTACTGAGTCTGTGTTGAAACTGTTGGTTATAGCCATCTTCATTATGTGTTGGTGTTCCATTTTGTACTCAGTTTCAGTCAATGGGATGTTGATTAGTCTGTATGCTAAACTGTGAAACACTGCATATTTATGTGGGATGGGGTTATAACTATCATTTTTTATGTAAGTTTCTGTGTGTGTTTGTTTCCTGTGAATTCCAAAGCTAAGGCTGTTTGCATTTCTTATTATTTTTAAATATAAGAATGCGAGACATCCATTTCTCTCTTCTTCTATGGTAAACTGTATAGATTTAAGTTGTAAGTTAAGGAGTTTCAATGCATCTGTAGAATGTTTTTTTGGTATTATTGCAAATATGTCATCCATATATCTATGCCATGTCTTGAAGATCAATGGGAACGCTTTGGTGATATGTACTTCGAAGGAACTCATGAAAAGATCTGCCAGAAATGGAGACAAAGGATTTCCCATAGCTAGGTCGGAAATTGTTGGTAATATTTTTTATTGAAACTGAAGAATCCAACAAAACTTCTTCAGTTTCAATACTATATAAAATGTGGAAGATTAAAGATTAAAAATTAATATATTCACAACTTCCCAAACATTTCTGACAAAAGAATTGAGTATGTAAGGTAGTTGTTGCAAAAATTGTTTTCAAAATAGATGAAAAGAAAAGAAATTATAATCATTGAAACAAATTTTTATTGTCAATTGCCAAAGTTTTTTCTGTCACAACTGTTAGCTTACAGCTGTCTAAATGAGAAAAATCTTTGGATATAAATGCTCAGTGCAACAGGTTGTAGTTGATTACAATTGAGTTTTGCTGGTAGGAAATGCTTTGGAACAACTCAAAAGAGCTAAGAGAGGATTAACAAAATATGAATAATTTTAAAAATTAATAACTTTTAACTAATTTTACAATTTTTTAAGAGGAAATCACTCAAGTTTCACTAATTTTGTTCAACTCGGAAAGTTCATCATCAGAAGGTTCCACTGTCAGCTTCCCAGCATGGTATTAAGATGTTGCTCTGTATATTTTATGAATTTAGTGATGAGGTGATTGTTATTTGGAACATCAAATTGAACTAACTTTTCTTTGATTTTGTTTATGAATATATTTTCCCATACTGTTAATTCTATGGGTTTTTGAAGAGCTTTCAAGGGTTCTGGTTCATTTTGGAATTTGTGCTTGTTTTGCCAAAAATGACATGCTTTGCTCATTTCCCCATATGATTATATTTTACATTTTTCACGTGTTGTTTATTCCAAAGTAATGTATCTTTTTATTTTGATTATATATTTCATGTTGCAGTCTTTGCAACTGATTTTGTAAATCCTTGATTGTTTTCCTGGCAGAATTTTGTCTTTACGTAACTAATCTTTTTGTTTTGACTATATATTTCATATTGCAGTCTTTGCAACTGATTTTATAAATCTGTGATTGTTTTCCTGACAGAATTTTGTCTTTTGTGTTGGTTTTTAGGAGGTTTTTTATGCTGCATCTGTTTTGGTGCCAAAATAATGTTAGCTTTTTTAAAAAGATTAAGGAATTTTGGTGTGTCCATGGATAAAATGTGAATTTTTGCACCTATGATCTCCTTTATAGCTTTTTAGTGTGGTGATGCCTTTTATTTGTTTTTTTAATTTTATTTTCTTTTTGACCAGATCTATTGTGTAGCCATTTTTCTGCACCATATCTATATCTATGATTTTTTTGGTACTCAGATGTAATTCTGCCTTGCTTATAGGTAGGTTTGTTAATCTGAATATGAAGGCAGTAGCTTTCAAAACAAGTCCAACTAAGTGGAACAAAATTTGGAAATTTCCCCATAAAAATTGCAAGATTATATAATATTTCAATGTGAAAATTTTCGATTTTTAAAACTAAACTTTGAACCAATTTAATTAATTGCTATTGCACAGATGTGGGCAATAAAACTGGGGGGTTTTTACAGAATGAATTTCATGTGGGTCACATTCACAACTATTGTCACCTAATGATAGCTGCACAGAGTGGTATGTTTTACAATTCTAGTAGTTTTTGGATTATTTGAAATAAATTTATTTAGTTATTTTAGTACTATTTGCAAAATTGAGCCTGAATTTTGATTATTAACAAATAAATCATTCAAATTTTAATGGCATCCTCTGTGTATTTCTGGAGCCCCTAGTTGTAAAGGCAGCCTATGCACCTCTTACCCATATATGCTTCCTCATTGTTCCTATCCTTTCAAATTTATGTATTAAAACTGTAAATCACAAAAAGCTTTGGAGTATACTGGCTCACAGTTGGCTGGCCACTATCTTAGTTCACTCCATATTGCAAGCTGTAAATATGTATACCTGTACATACTGTGTGAATTTGATAAAATAACAGTGGTTTTTTCACTTAAAGGATAACATAGTTTTTATTTTATGTCTGGTTGGAGAAAATAGCAAAATTAATAAATGACAGTATCAGGATGCTTATACTCATATGTATTTATATTTGTATGTGCAGATAGAGGTTTTCTTTTTCACAATATTTACCCTTTTGAATGCGGTAACATTGTTCAATAAATATATTAATTTTAATATTAATATATTAATTCTTTAATATATTAATTCTTTAATAAAGTTTGAATTTGGTAGTCTTTGCTTATTATTTTAGTAATAAATTTATAGATTTTATTCTTTTTGTTCAAATTTGAGTTTTAGGGAGTTATAAAGGTATTGCTTTTGCAATGAACAGTCAAATGGAACTTGGCAGAAGCTTTTAAAATGAATGTAATGATAGTAATCTCAAGCATTAATAATAATAATAATAATAATAATAATAATAATAATAATAATAATAATAATAGTAATAATAATCACACTGGGATATCAGGCAATGGATGCCTATGTTAATTCTTGTGGCTATTACTGCAGTCAGTACTGCATACTTTCCTTTACTTTTCTTCAACTCCCCCAAAAATATGGAAATAGCATGTGGACAGTTCAGGGTCATAGTTGGATGGATCAAGACCTCTCAATGGAATTTATGGTTGTTAGGAAACCACCCTCTTGATGTGCCACTGCAATAATGCAAGGATATGGATGCACTGAAGGTTGCACCTAGGTCCAAGAATTCCATACATATGAGTAAGTGATAATTTTCAGGATTGTATTCTGCTAAATAAAGGATTTTATTCTCAGAAATAGAGGCCAAAACTCACTAACTCTGCCTATTTCTTAGTAGTCTCCCCAAACTCTCAATTCAATGTCGCATTCTCCAGAACCAATTATGAAATCAGCTATGCCATGTTTCTTTAGAGATGTCGACAACTTCATCTTTTTAGGATGCAACATTTTCTTTCAGACTCTCAAATGATGACCCCTCAGTTTTTCTTTGACAGTTGGAAACAGGGTGGTTCTTGCAGAAATTGCATTGTTTTCAAAGCAGTTTGTGCAAAGGCATTGTCATGATAAAGCAACAATCCTTATAATTCAGACTTCAGTCTTCTTTCTGTTAGTGTTTTGAAGACCCTGGGAGGCAAACTATAATGTACCACTAGTTTTGAATAGCAGAAATTTTCAAAGCAAAATATTGTAAAAATGGAAAGAGGATGCAATAAAACTACTCAACCTACAAGACAACACTGTTAAATTCACAATGGAAATAGAAAACAACAAGGTTCTTCCCTTCTTGGATATAAGAATTATAAAAAATGGCAAAATCTGGAATTTGGCATATTCAGAAAAGATACCCACACAGATAATTACATAAAAAACAGCAGCCACAATCCAAGACAACATAACTCACCATAATCAATAGTCTCACATTTAGATTAACAAACCTACCAATTAGCCAAGACAGAATACAATTCACAGTACCATAAAATCATAGATGTAGCACAGAAAATGCAATAGATCTGGTCAACAAAAAATAGAAAAATTCAAGGAACAAAAACAAATAAAAGATGTCACCATAATAAAAGACTGCAAAGGAGATTATATATATAAGAAATTCACATTCACCCATGGACTAACCAAAAATTACAAAAGATTTTTAAAGAGGCAAACATCATTTTGGTTCCAGTAAACAAATGTAGTTTAAAAAACCTAAAAACCAACACAAAAGACAAAATTCTGCCAGAAAAACAATCAGGCATTTACAAAATCAGTTGAAAAGACTGCAATATGAAATACATAGGCAAAACAAAAAGAAAAAATATTATCATATGATTTAAGGATTACATAAGAAATGTAATTACATAAGAAATTACATAGTAAAATATAAACACATGGAAAAATCAGCAATAGCAGACCATTTCTGGCAAAAAAACCATGCATTTCAAAAGGAACCAAAACTCTTCAAAAACCCATAGAATAACAGTTGGGAAAATATATTCATAAACTAAAACAAGGAAAATTTGGTTAATTTTGATCTTCCAAACAATAGTAACCTCTTAATTGATATCATTGTATGATTGTATGATTTTAATTTAATTAATTTTAAATAGTAACCTCATCACCAAGTTTGTAAAATCTACAGAGCGACATCTTAACATTACGCTGGAAGGCAGACATTGCAATCATACTGAAGATAAAGGCAACAGCTTTTGAAACATGTTCAAATAAGTGGAACAAAATTAGTGAAATTTGAGTGATTTCCTTAATAATAATTTGTTATATTGTAATGTACCAGTTTGTATTAGTTGTTTTTTGTTCCTGGAGTGAAATGTGCAGAGGCATTGTCATCGTAAGGCAACAATCCTCCCAACTCAGACTTCAGTATTCTTTCTGTTAAACTCTGAAGGCTCTGGGGAGGTAAACTGTAGTGTACCTGTTTTGGCTGTTTATTGCTCCTGGAGGAAAGGCACCAATATGGTAATCACTTAACCTTTACAGGGGAGGAGGGGTAGACCCAGAACATTGGTGCCTGAAGGATGTTTCAAATACTTTATCATTGTCTTGGGCACGGGAATGTGCAAACATGCCACTCATGTCTGGGGAGGCCTACAGCACAACTGTAGAGAGTACTGCTTCACGTGGTTGAAGACAAGCCTAATGTCAGCACAGGACAAGTTGCTGTATGAAGTAACATGACTATCTGAAGAGTGTTTCATGAGAACCTGTTGTATTCATACCATTCACAGTACATAGAGGCACTGTCACCAGTTGATTTCCCTGGATGGTTACAGTTCTGTATATTGTTTGTCCACCTTGAGTTCAGTGCAACGATGTTGTTTGTGGTGAGGCTTAATTTAAAGCAATCAAATTGTGAATTTTCACATCTGCATGTATGAGGAGATGAGAATCTTAAGGCAATTATTCATTCATGTCATCAACAACAATTCTCTGTTGTTTGGGTTGACAATGTTGAATATGTTTTGGTGGGAACTGAATCTTCCACCCAAGCTCAGAGAAATATACCATAGCTATATGACAAAGCATGCATGCATGATGGAGCTCCTGATCACTTCACTGCTTCCAAATCAAAGGTTCATGACGTGGATGGTAAAGATGGATTAATCTCTTGGCCCTCACACTCTTTGAACCTAAACTCACTACACTTGTATTTGTGGGGACATTTCATATCTCCTGTATATGAAATTGGTGCAAGATGAACAAAATCTTATCTTTGTGCCTATATTGTAGAAGGCTGTGAGACAATTCAGCATTTTGCATGTATTCATGCTAGCAGGGGCCATGTCGAGCACTTGCTCTAAGGCACATTTCCTGCTATTTTCATTTCATAATGTACCACATCATACAATGCAAGCAGAATTGTAACAAGAGAATAAAGCATTTTCTGACCCGTGTTCATATATTTTGATCCTCTACATGAAAGGAATAGGCCCCTAAAGTTTGGACATACCATAAAAAAATGTATGTACAAACTATATATATTAGGTACCTAGTTAGAATTCTAGCATGCCAATAACCAGGATGTTAAGACATGCTGCAATTGGGTTTTCTATAAATGCAAATCCAAGCATTAGTAAATTATATATTATAGTTGAAAATAGGATGGGTAGCAATGCCTTCTCATTGATCAAAGACACAAGAATCAGGGAAATTAAAAAATAACAGTTTTTGTAGTTAATGATGTAATTTTATTTGTTTTTGGTAATTATTGATTTGCTTGCTACAATTTTGCACTCTTTATGCATAACCTGATATACATTCGTTCATGCAGAACATGGTGCTCCAAAATTTGCCTTGACTTGCATCTGTGGCTTGATCAAATTGGCAGCCAATTTGTCTCTGTGATCTCTCAGGGCATGATCTTGTAAATTGAAAATTCTTTCACAGAATTTTAATTTATTTAAACCATTCAAATATAAAATATATACTAATAATTAAAATACAAATTTTTATTACTAATTCAATCATATTTTAACAATACTGACTGAGTCCCAGTATTTGGTTCATCAGTAGCTTCCTACTGGAATATCCAGAAGACTCAGCCCCTTCTATATTCCACATCTGTTTTCAAATAACATAAATCACGAATACAACAAAATTTAAACTAATCAATTATTATATTAATATATTATGGAGTTGCATTTCTTCCATACCCCATTATATTTAACACTCAGGTTGTGCATAATGGGAATATATAATGAATCATAAATATAAAAAAAAAATTCTTAATTATTTATACACTTTATCCTATCACCATATAAATTTATCCACACTATCCTTTTCATCATTTTTGCCATATTTCTTAACCATTTTTGCCTCACTCTACCTAAGTATTTTCCTAATTCTTTTACATTCGTATCTGGTCTTAAATTTAAGGTTCTTCTGTCACTTATTTCAATTAGTACATTATTTCACCTTGGTAAGAGAAACTGTTCTCTCCAAAATTTAGTTTGTTTACATTCTAAGATACCAGGCCAAATATTTTCATCTTCGTATCTTAGACATTTCTTCTTGTTAAACCCATTCCATATTCCACTTAAACATAAAACTCCTGTTCCAAACCAAGCCAATCCCTCTCTCCCTGCTTTGTTGCAAATTTCTATGTATTTTTTTCTTACCAAATTCTTTTTAGTATTTTATTAAGACTTGCTCATAATTAATGTTTTTTCAATATTCTTAATTCATCTTTCATAGAAAGAACTTGACACTTGAATTAACCTTGTAAATGATATTAATAAAAGCAATTTTGATCATTCTGTAAGAATGCATATCATTTTTGTACATATATCTGTCATAAGTTTGTATTTACTGTTTTTTTATTAATTGCATTCTAAAATACACAAAATCTTATTATTTGGATATTTTGGAGTCCTGCGGGATAAACAATTTTGTCTTGACAAAACCCTTTTTCTGGACTGCCCAGGTGAACGTTGGATGGCAGAAACTGTAGTTGCAGGCCCTAGCAGTTAATATGGAATATTATTAAATTACTAAGAAAGTGAGTCAGGCTTATAATTGTGTTTGTTGGCATTGAAGTAATCTACAGTATGTCAGTATGCAAGTACATGTTTGACAAATATAAGCTCTTTATAAACCTACCACTTTTAATCAGACTATTTCAATATGAAAGGCATAACTTCAATATGTGTACTGAGTTAACACTCCTGGGTTGGAGCTCCAAACTATGACATTTAGTTAAGATCTGGTTATTTTAAAATTTAGTTAAAAAATTTTAAGTCGTGTAGCTATTGGTTAATTTCTGATTCTATTAAGGTTTGGTATAATAATAATACTAAATGTGGCATTAATCCTTAAATCAAATGCAAGACAGTCAAACAGTCTTATGTCACGAAGCAGATATAAATATAAAATACAGAATGAAAAGTTGGTCATACCAAACATTTAAAAGGTGACATGGAATGAGTTTATAAATTTATGAAAGTGCTTGACGTTCAGCCGGGGAAGAACCTAATTTTATATATTAAAGGGATTAACTAGTAATCATGTTCGTTTGCAATTATTAAGATGTCCATCCGATTTTGGATAATGTACTACAATAATAAATGTCAATTTTCGATAACTTAAAATCCGCTTGAGCATACTGTAATTATTTAGTATAAGGCACTATATCCTAAGAAGTTTTAGTGCTCAGGCACAGGCAGTATAGAATAGACAACGTTATGTTGTAAAAGTAACTATAAATACCTAAATAGTGTATACTATTTGCCTCTATCTTCCTTATGACTTTTTGAGGCTATATATACATATACATGAGTGCTGCATGCGGTTCAAAAGATTATTACTTTTTCGCGGTTTTCTTGTGAAAGATTTAAATTTTGCGAGTAATGGAATTCCCCTACGCTTTGCATATGGTTTAAAAAATTATTACTGTTTCGTTTTTTTTTTTTGTACAAAATTTACATTTTGCCACGAGTAACGTAATTGTCCTACAGTTGGCGACAATGGTAACCGGAGAAAACGACACGAATGACGTAAAACTGGTCTACGACAGCTATAGGAGTGTTCGTGAGACTTGACGTTAAAAAGAGACGAAAAATTCGCTGCTGCAGGGAATGTTGCTGCTTGTGCTCCTCTGTACTACTCTGCTCAAGGCATGGAGAGAGGGTTTCCTAGGGGGGAATATGTGAGCAAGGTAACAGAATCTTGAAAGGCTTCCATTTAGTTTGTTCAAACGCTACGTGATATGTAGGTAATGTGCCGGAGCATTGAGAGAAAAAGGGAATGGTTATTGCATTTTGAAGTGACGAACTGCTGTACTTCCAATTCGCAACTAATTAAGGAGTAAGATAAGGTTTATGAAGTCAGAATGGCGATTTTAAATGAGATTGAATATGTGAGCAAGTTAAAAATATCTTTTCCAATTCGCAACTAATTCATATACACACACACTAACCTAAGGCTAACCTCGGGAAAATCCTAGAAGCTCTAATTCCAATTCGCAACTAATTCAGGAGTAAAACATTTGTAATTGTCGCAAATCTCCTAACTGGTGCCAAAAAAAAAAAAGAAAAAAATGATGGGATATGAACCCAAGTTATAATTTCCATACACCCAATGCAGTGACTTTACCATCTACGCTATTACATTGTTAAAATGAGGTGGTATTATCTAGCTAATACGTTCCCTCTTTCTCCGCTGTCGCTCGGAACTGGCCTCCCCCTAGGAAACCCATTCTTCTTTTCTCTCAATGCTCCGGCGCTAGGAGCAGCAGCAGCATTTGTGGTCTCTTAGTAACGTCAAATGTTCGTGAGCGAGTATTCAGTTGAGCAAGACAGAAAATAGAAGAGGAAGTAGACATTACGGAACAATTTGGTATATTTGTGAATAAGGGATATGGGAAAGAAAAAAGGTAATGGAAAGGGGTATTAATTTTCATATGACGTATGAGTGTTGCTTCTGCGGTTATGGGAAATGATCAGAAGTGTTTGAAAATATGTCACACCATTCTGTTTTTACACTTCGAAAATTATAGTTCCGTTTTAATGCAGAGAGCATCTTAAAAATAGTTGTGCCTCATTTGGTAAATGGATATAATTTGACTGCTCTGTAATACAAAGGAAAACAGGATAGGCGTCTTAGAATATGATTAAGTCGAAAACGGAACTTGTCAATTTTAAGACTCACATTGAACAGCAGTACTACAAAAAATCTTGATAGAACGTAAATTTCAGAATATTGTAAATAATCATAATTCTGTACATACGCCATTTTTCTGTGCACTCCACGAAACTCTGAAGACGCACGCGCACTAAAACGAGCAGCCCGCATGTGTTACAGGTACCAACATCGTGCGAAAGTTACTATTTGAAAGGAAAAAGTAAATTGCTCCAGAAATGTTTAATATGTTCAATACAGAAGTACTACATCTCCAAACGATTATCACCCCCTGATGAAATAGAAAGGAAATTATTAAGTGCTCTTTGGTATTGTTTTAGTGGTATATATGTTAGTCAATAGTCATTTATTCATCCCTAAAAGATAAAGTCAGGTTATAGTTTAGTTCTCGGAGCATTCAGAGAGTTCGTGAAGCAGCCACAGAGGCCTACGAACATTGAACTTGTCATATACAAATACCACAGTAGTTTTCAATCTGTATTTACGAAAATTTGTTTACATCTACATAAATAATTACAATAAAAATAAAAAACACTTAGAACAACTCAACCAACACCAAAAACAGACAAATCAATCATACAACTTTTATTAATACATATTTACATATACATTGATATGTTGTGCAGTATACTATTGTCACTCATATATTCTTTTACAGAATAATAGGCCTTTTTACATAGGTATTTTCTAAGAGCAGATTTAAAGGAATTGTCATTGTTTATTAAGGCTTTTAGGCTAGAGGGAAGAGCATTGTATACTAAAATGCACTCATAATAAACGCCTTTTTGATGGCATAAAAATGCTGAAATTGGGCGATGTAGATTTGCTTTTTGTATAGTAAAGTATAGTAAAGTAAAATAGATAAAATAATAGTTTGAAAATTAAAACCTACAAAATATACAGAGAAAAATAATAGTTTGAAAATTAAAACTTACTAAATATACAGAAATTTCAAATTAGCATTTATAGTTTGTAGATATGGGTAATAGGTGTATTTAGTTTAATTTTAAATCTTAATTTATTTAAGTAGTAAGTGCCTCTAGATATGCTTGTACACTGTAAAAAAAATATTCAAGCAATAAAGATTTAATTTATTTAAGTAGTAAGTGCCTCCAGATATGCTTCTACACTGTAAAAACAATATTCAAGCAATAAAGATTCCACACCAATTTTAAATTTTTTGGGGCATCTAGTATCTAGCAAGATTTGTGGCAGTTTGTTGTATAATTTAGTACAATTATATGAGCTGTGTTCAATAATGTACCATTATGACTTATGCTACTTAACGTTGGTTGTTTCTTGTGTTATAGTTGTGTTTTTCTTTGTTCACCTGGAATGTTGATAAACTTTTTATTGTACATTAAGGCTTTAAATATAAATGCAGGGAACAGGTAATATTTTTAAGGATTTAAATAGCATTTTAGAGGATTCAGTTTTCTTTTTACATGTAATTATTCTTAATACCCTTTTTTGCATTTTAAAAATGTCAGATTTTTTACTCCAGAATATGATTCCATATCTAGTGAGGCTGTGGAAATAAGCATAGTACAAACATCTCAGTGTAGTTTGACTAACCATTTCCCTTATTACTTTGAGGGCAAAGCATATACATATTATTTAATATAGCTTTCATTAACCATAAATGCATTCAAGATATTTCAATTTTTGTGTCTCTACAGACTTGTTGAGAATGATTTGTGTCTTTTCATAGTTTAAAAATAAAAAGCTGTATAAGAAATAGCAATTGCCTAACTGCATCTACACACATTACAGTAAATATTTGTTGCACATAATAAATGCCTTTTTGATGGCATGAAAGTGCTGAAATTGGGCAATGTTTAAGTAATATCTTTTTAAGTCTAGATCTAAATCTAGATAAGAAAAATGTTATGAAATTTTATCATTCACAGATTTCCAGATCCACAATTAGATAGGATATTATAACAGTGTACTTCTACAAACCAAATATATTAAATTCTTTGGTTTAATATTTGATAACCATCTGAATTAGAAAGATCACATTGATTTTATCATACCTAAACTTAGAAGTGCATGCTATGCAATATATGCATTAGTAATTTTGGAGTCAATTAAGACTTTAAAACTAATTTATTATGCTTATTTCAAGTAACATTTTGGGAAAATTCAGTTAAAAGTGAATGTGTCTTCTTATTACATGAAAAAGCCATAAGAATAATTGCTGGTACACATAGCAGACATTCATGCAGAAACCTCTTTAGGCAATTTGAAATTTTAACTCTTCCTTGTGGGTATATATTATCCCTCATGAACTGTTATATAAGAAATAAGAAAAATTTGTTCTAAATCAAAATATATATGACAAAAACACCAGACAAAAAGGAAATCTACATAGACTGGCTTCAACACTTTTCTGCAATCAAAAGGGAGTTTATTATGAATGCATTTTGGTACAAAATGCTCTTGCCTCTAGCTTAAAAGCCTTAATAAACAATGATAATTCCTTTAAATCTGCTCTTAGAAAAATTCCTATGTAAAAAATCTATTATTCTGTAAAGGAATATATGAGTGATAATATTATACTGAGTTAAAAACACTGCAAAAAGTTTACATCAATGCATATGTAACATGTATGTAGTAAAATTTGTATGTTTAGGTTACTTGTCTGTTTCTCTTCTCTGTTTTTGTTGTTTGATTGAGTTGTTCTTTTCCATTTTTATTGTAACTATTTATGTAGTTGTACACAATATTTTTTGTAAGTATAAATTGTGTGCTACTGTGGTAATTGTATATGACAAGTTCTATGTTTGTAGGTCTCTGTGACTACTTGACAAACTCACTGAATGCTCCAGGAACTAAACTAAACTTTTACTAATTAAACACTTGCATGTCAATTCTGTTGAACATAGGATATCTGCACCAGTAGTGGACCATTTAGTGGAATTTTAAGGGTTAATAATGAAATATTTATAGTATTTATTTGAGTATTCAGACTGCAATCTTCTTTCTGTAGACATTGAAAACAAGTGCACACATTTACAATGCTGATTTATACTATAACACAGGATCAAACATGAAATTTATTATGAAGCACACAACAGTTCAGTAGTTAACCACTTTGAACCAGAGGATGACCAGGTTTTGAAAGTACGTGACCACTGTTACAATGATGAAATAAATGGATACAATCCCAATTAGCAATTCTACTATATGCCTTGCACTTTTTAAAATATTAAATGTGAATTAAAATTAAATTATGGAAATTTACACATACACTCGCAGATATCAGGCCTAAAATCTGAGTAGTTTTGAATAGCGGAAATTTTCACAGTGAAATATAGTTATAATATAACAAATTATTATTGAAGGAATCACTCAAATTTCACTAATTTTGTTCCACATACTTGGACATGTTTCAAAGACTGTTGCCTTCATCTTCAGCATGGTTCCACTGTCTGCTGAAACATGCCCAAGTAAGTGGAACAAAACTGGGGTAATTTGAGTGATTCCCTCAATAATAATTTGTTATATTAGGACAAAGCCTATTTGTTTTCATTCTTAATACTGTGAGAAAACACAATAAACATTGGAGAAAATTGACTTTGTTATGCAAAATATCAGTTTAAATAAATAAATGTGGATATCTCATGTTTACAGAACCCATTTTATATTGTATAAAATATAGTGAACTTTTGTAACAGTGGTGTAAATTATTAACATTTAAGAGAAATTGAGTCGAAATAGTAACATACACACCACTAAAATTGAATTAAATGGAAGACTAGTTTCGGGAGCCATCGCTCCTATCATCAGTTCCTGGTCGACTGCCGGCCTCGTTGTTTGTGATAGATCGATTCGTCTCTGGTGGAGGTTTGATGAACTTTTGTATTAGTACATCACTTGGCGGGATTTCGAAATTAAAAACTTTCTCCTTATTCTTCCAAATATAGATATTTTCCCAGACTGTAAGTTCAGTTTTTCCTTTAATATATTTAAGTAATTTTGGGTTTTTATTAATGTTATGTTGTTCTTTCCAAAAGTGCCAGGCTACCGCCGATTTTTCTTCTTGTTTTTGATTTATATTCCTAATGTGTTCTTTGGCTCTTGTTTTTATGTTTCTTTTGGTCTTTCCAATATAAACTTTATCACAATCATTGCAGTTCATCTGATATATTCCTGATTTATCTTCATCTTGTAGGCTATCTTCTTTTTGTTTTGAGTTAAGGATATTTTTAATGGAATAATTATTTTTTGGAGTCAGAACAATGTTGTATCTTTTAAAAATCTTTTGAAATTTATGAAAGGTTGATGGATGGTATGTGAATTTTTTGTATGTCCTGTTTTTTTCTTTGATAGGAGTAAGTGTAGTGTTGTCTCTAATTTTCTTTTTCTTCTTCTCTCTGTCTATTTTCTTGTGTACAACTTCTTGTTTGAAGCCATTCTCTGTAGCTATATGTATTATATTATTCATTTCTAGTTTATATTCCTCCTTGTTCATTGGAATATTAACCAGTCTGTATGCAAGACTATTTAAAACTGCATGTTTATGGGGAATTGGATTAAAACTTCCAGGCCTAAGTTTAGGTACCTCCCCGGCATTTGCCAGTTATGAAGACTGAGGAAAACCTGGAAAAAACCCCAGTCAGGGAGGACGGTCCTGGCGGGATTCGAACCGCAGACCTCCCGCTCACGAGTCCGTGCCTTAACGACCTCGGCCACCCGTGGCGGTCTTTCAATAGGTGAAAACTGAAATTTGCCCTAATGAAGGTATTTAAGTTTTCATTAAAACCCAAATAAGTGTTAACTTCTAATGAATACATATATTATATAACAAATTAAAATCAAAAGTATTTGTAAGTTTAACAAAATTAGATATATATAAAACTTTTATAAACAAAGTCTTTGTTTGTTATTGTGAAAGACATACAATGACAGTTTTACAGAAACCATTGATCATTCATCTTCCATTTTTTAATTGTCATGTTTTTGAATATTCACATGTGCCACATCATTCAAGTGTAATAGTTCACAGTTACATAGCAGCATCAAGAGATAGCAGAAGGATCAAACTTTCCGATTGTACTGTGTCATTTATATTATTAGTTCATATGATCGTGTTTCTCATTTAATACAAATGACCTCTACTTTTGGTTTAACTGCTTGGAATTCCAACATAAATTGCTGAATACATCTTCCAATTGACCTAATTTTAATTAATTCTAAACTTAAAAATAAGGCTGAACAGTTAATGTGAGGTACAGTTACAATATTGTGCAAATACTTTCTTTTCCAAAGATAATCCCAGAAACCACTAAAGCAATGTGCATTTTTAATGAAAGCAGTGTATTTTTCTTCATTTAATAAAAAATAATCATGACAAAATGTAACAAAACAGATACAAATAAAATGTTTTAAATATTTTTACAAATATTTAAATATTTCAAGGTTTCATTTTTTCTGAAAAGGGTAAAAATAAAATTCTAGAGAAATATAAACACATGGATAATGAGGGGGATCCAAATTTCATGTGCTAGGAAAAGAAATGTGCATAATTTTTGTAAATTACATTCAGTTTCTTGCAGAATTAATTCCAAAATTATAAAACAATATTAAGTAAAGTAATAATGCAGCCAAAAAATAAATAGCAAATTATATAACCTAACTTAGGTATTCATTTTTTACTCTAAACTCCATTCACTTACACAAAAGTAAGACGCATTTCGGGAGAATCTCTCCCATCTTCAGTTGCTCACTGAACTGCCATTACTGGAAACTATGGTCGGACAAACGGATGTTCCTGTGGTGGCCTCTGTTAGTTTGAGTAGGAAGTTGCTGAGCTCATCCATAGGACACTCAAAATTCATTAGGCCCCCTCTACTTTCTAATATGAAAACTTTTTCCCAAGTGGACAACTCCAATGAGTTGTGAAGACGTTTCAACAGTCCAATTCCTGGTTTCATATCATGGTTTTTGGTCCAAAAGTGAGGCACTACTGCTGATTTATTCACCTGTTTAAATCGAATATTCCTAAAATGTTCCTTCCTCAGAATTTCCAAATTTCTCTTTGTTTTGCCTATGTTAGAAGAATAGCCATATTAGAAGAATACTTTAATTTTATGTTGTTATTTGCAAGAATCCCTGAAAATATTTAATTAAAGCATATTTTCTTAATAACTAAAAAGTAAAATATTTGCGCTTAGCACTTTTGAAAATTCTAGTCGTCATTTATGGTAAGGCCAGGTAATTTATATGCTTAATATTCAACAAAATGCAATGCAGTAGAAACTGTTCTCAACAGACTGTCATATATGGTATCTAATCTGTTGGAATTTAAGGCACAAATATTGATAGCATAATTAGTTATCCATTATTTTATGGAGCAAATCTGATGGAAAGGACTTTCTCTTTAAAGTAATGCTGTTTGTTAGCTAATCTTTTGACACTCTTTTACAGGAAAGAAGGGAGGAGCAGGGAAGGATGGTGCAAAAGAGCAGCAACAAAGTACCGAAAAGGAACAACAACCAAGTACCAGCTCTGCACCTGAAAACGTGCAGCAAGAAGGAGTATCAAGTGATGGAGGGAAGAAACGTGGCAAAGGTAACTATTAGGCCATCTGACAGCTATATCATGTAACACAGATATATTTATATCTGTACCATTAAATTATTCTCAGGCTTTTTATAGTTTTAGTGAACCATAGTTGATTAATTGTTTAAAATCTACATTCTGAACATTTATAAAAAGCATGTCCAGTAGTTTAATTTGTAGTCCGAATGCTGGAAGGGTAAATAAATTTCATGTTTTCCAAAAGATTGTTATCTGTTTGCCCACAGATGGAGCAGCATGAAATTTCTTGACCAGGGGCTTCCTGAATATTTCCATTGCATGCATTGGACTTTTTTCTCTGCTGCTTGCCACAGATGGAGCAGTATGAAATTTTTTGGCAGGGACTCCGTGGAAGTTTCAATTGCATGGACTGGATTTTCTTCTCTGGTGTGTGTTAGTGACACCATAACTCATCACCAGTCACCTTGTATCTAAAATATATGGAACTTCGTAATGCATTTCCAGTAGCCAATGGCAGATTTCAACCCTTTTGTACATACGGGACCCAATGTACATACATCTTTTTCAAATTGTCATGAAATATGCAGAGTTGCATGACTGATGCCTTTCTGACATTTAAGTTCATCAGAGATTATGTGCCTCAGCCGTAATCATTTCAGACATAACCTCATGTTCCTTGGAGACCCATATGGTGACAGTACTTACATTCTTGTGAGCAGATTCCCTGTCACTGGCAAACCCATTAACCCAGTAGTCAGCGGTTAAATACTACATATTCCTGTGAAATGGATAACATTGCAGATGTGATAATTAGTGTGTACCATTTAGCTGACATTTGTAGCAGTTTATTGGAACATAAAATTTTTGCACAATATCTGTAAATAGTTAAAAGTAAAATCATTATAAAAAATAAAAAAAAAGAATTTAAACCCAAACCACTAATTACAGACCCATTTTATTGTTGCGTGGTTTATGAAAAATTATTGAAAACTTTTTTTTAAGTTTGGCTCTTAACATTAATTAAATAAAAACATTCTATTCGCAGACACTCAGAGTATGACTTTAGAAGGAAAAAAAATCAATGTAAAATGCATTACATCACTTTGTGAACAATACCTTAAAAACATTTGAAAATAAGAGAAGCATTACAGGGATATTCTTTGATCTGTCAAAAGCCTTTGACCCTCTAAATCATTAACTTCTTTTTAATAAACTGGAAAACATAGTGTTAGGAATTGTACATTGAAGCGATTAAATCATATCATACAGAACGAAAGCAACTAGTAGAAATAATAATAGGGATAAATGTGCACAATGTCAAAGTAAATATCTTAGTTACTGTAGAATTTTATCAGACACATTTTCCACTTTCCCACTGTATTGTTCTCATTGTTTACAGAGTGAGCACACATTTCTGATGTGGCATTGTGCTACAGAGCTTAGGGTACTGCATGTCTTGTGTGACTAGATGTCATAATTGGCTCATGTCCATTCCTTTCCAGTCATTGCATTGATAAGTCATCCCATATCTTGGCTTTCTTCCAGTAATGTATTGTTTTGTAATGCTGCATAAGGGATATAGATGATAGTACCTCTTTTAAAAGCGTAATTCATAAATTAATCTTAATGGAAAACATACTGCTCACTTCAGCATTGTTGTCTTGTCTTTTTCATTGTGAATCAGCAATCTTGGAACGCACCATTCATAACCATGTCTCATGTGCAATTTTTGCAATGTGTGGGTGGCTCCAGTGAAATTTTCAGAATTTCTAAAAATATTTTTAATGTTATTAGACAATCCTCTCTCACAATGAGGGAGGTGTTAATATTTTCTTCCATCGCAGCACAAAATGGAATGCTGGGTCTGCCTTCCTTTAAAATTGATTGCCAACCTCCCTTTAAAAGTTTTAAACCATCTTCAAATTATGCTATAGGGAGGAACAAACTCTCCATAAGCCTCCTCCTGTATCATTTCATAGGCCTCAGCTGAAAATTTGTTTAGAGAAAAGCTGAATTTCATAGCAATATTGTTTGTCACATATCACCTCCATTGTGCTGTCTATTGGTGAAACTGTCACTTCTGGTGGTCTAGTGGTAACCATATTTGTGTCATAGACCCAAGATTGTGGATTCAATTCTGGCCATGATTGATGGATTTTTTTTTAAACCTCTGAGCAAAATTTATTAGCTGTTTCATGCCCTGAATTGAATGGGATACTGGTGACCTGAGATGTTATAAAGAGCATCCTTAAATAAATATAGGGAACTTGACTCAACTTGCACAGTTCTTATAGGCAAGAACCAAAAGTGCAAACAATGAAACTAGTGCATTAAGCTAACAAAATTTTGTCAAGTTAGATTTTAGCATGAGAATTATGCCTGTAGATAATTATCAGCTTTCATATATTTAACACATTTCCTAATTTATATTAACTTATTAGATGTTTAGATCATTGTTATTTATATATAGGCCTAAAATGATAACTAGTCATATTAGAAGAATACTTAAGTTTTATGTTATTTACAAAAATCCCTGAAAATATTTAATTAAAGCATATTTTCTTAATAACTAAAAAGTAATATATTTGCGCTTAGCACTTTGGAAAATTCCAGTCTTCATTTATGGTAAGGCCAGGTAATTGATATGATTAACATTCAACAAAATGCAATGCAGTAGAAACTGTTCTCAACAGACTCTGTCATATATGGTATTTATTCTGTTGGAATTTAAGGCACAAATATTGATAGCATAATTAGTTATCCATTATTTTTGGAGCAAATCTGATGGAAAGGACTTTCTCTTTAAAGTAATGCTGATTGTTAGCTAATCTTTTGACACTCTTTTACAGGAAAGAAGGGAGGAGCAGGTGAGGATGGTGCAAAAGAGCAGCAACAAAGTACCAGCTCTGTACCTGAAAACATGCAGCAAGCAGGAGTGTCAGGTGATGGAGGTAAGAAAGTGGCAAAGGTAACTATTAGGCCATCTGACAGCTATATCATGTAACACAGATATATTTATATCTGTACCATTAAATTATTCTCAGGCATTTTATGGTTTTAGTGAACCATAGTTGATTAATTGTTTAAAATCTACATTCTGAACATTTATAAAAAGCATGTCCAGTAGTTTAAACCTGTAGTTCGAATGCTGGAAGGGTAAATAAATTTCATGTTTCCCAAAAGATTGTTATCTGTTTGCCCACAGATGCAGCAGCATGAAATTTCTTAACCAGGGGCTTCCTGAATATTTCCATTGCATGCATTGGACTTTTTTTCTCTGCTGCTTGCCACAGATGGAGCAGTATGAAATTTTTTGGCAGGGACTCTGTGGAAGTTTCAATTGCATGGACTGGATTTTCTTCTCTGGTGTGTGTTAGTGACACCATAACTCATCACCAGTCACCTTGTATCTAAAATATATGGAACTTCGTAATGCATTTCCAGTAGCCAATGGCAGATTTCAACCCTTTTGTACATATGGGACCCAATGTACATACATCTTTTTCAAATTGTCATGAAATATGCAGAGTTGCATGACTGATGCCTTTCTGACATTTAAGTTCATCAGAGATTATGTGCCTCAGCCGTAATCATTTCAGACATAACCTCATGTTCCTTGGAGACCCAGATGGTGACAGTACTTACATTCTTGTGAGCAGATTCCCTGTCACTGGTAAACCCATTAACCCAGTAGTCAGCGGTTAAATACTACATATTCCTGTGAAATGGATAACATTCCAGATTCAATAATTTTCACTCATGTGGAATAGCTAACCCATATTACGATCACTGTGAGATTGAATCGAACTAACACTCTTTTGCTCCATTTACGTGTTTAAATATGTAGAACCTGTTTTTGACGAACACTTTGTTAGCTTCCTCAGCTCCATTGTCAACTGAAAGAGGAACTGTTATGCTGTAGGGATGTGTAATCTGCTCTGGTGGAGATGTGATGAACTTGAAGTTTATGTTTTCATCATTGGAAGTTTCAAAAGTTCATTAAACTGTATTTGTACGTATAAATGTAGATTTTCTCGCATGATGCTAATTCTGTAGGTCCTTGCACTGATTTCAATAGTTTTGTTTTATTCATTATGTCATGGTTTTCTGTCCAGAAATGTGATGCCACTGTTGATTTCTCCAACTGCTTTTATTTTGTGTTTCTGAACTGTTCTTTTAAACTATGTGCCTATGCTTCTCTTTGTTTTTCAAATGTATATTTTTTCACACTCTGCTCAACCTATTGTATAAATACCTGATTTTTTTCTCTTGTGGAATACAGTCATTAACATTATCAATCAGGAGATTTTTAACATTAGCTAACCTGATATTCAAAATCTTTAAGAATATTCTGAATTTTTTTTTTGTAGCCCATGGATATGTGAATTTTTTAAAAATTAGCTTATTTTATTTTTTTGATCTCTTCCAAGTAGGATATTTAACAGTTGTTAGATTAACAGCTGATGATGTTCAAAAGTTCCACGAAATAAATGTTCTGAATAAATCTCATGTAAGTGAAACCATAAAGGTGTTCTAAATATTGTACTCAGAAGAGATCATTAATGGGGTGTTTCACTGTGTTTGATTCCAAAATTGAATTAATATTTAAATTATTGTTTTTTGTTGAAAGTGTTGTGGTTTCTAATAAGTTTTTGCCTTTGGAATTTCTGTACTTTTTTGTGTACTAGTTCTTTGTTATAACCTTTTTTAACCATTGTTCTTTCTATTTGATTGTATTCTTTACAGTATTCTTCTATGCTAATTTTAAGGTTAACTAACTGATGTGTTAAGTTGTTGAACTGCATGTTTGTGCATTGTGGAATTAAAACCATCAGCTTTGATGTGATTGTCTGCATGTGTATTCTTTATGTATATTCCAAATTCCAAATTTTCTTGACATTTCATTATTTTTATGTCCAAGAAAGGTAACATGTTATCTTTTTTAGTTTTGTATCTGAACGAAATGTTTTTATCTTGTAAACTCAGAAGTTTTATGGCATCATTAATGAGTTTTTGTTGACTATGGTAAATATGTCATCAACATATCTATACCATATTTTAAAAATGTATGGGAAAGCTGAGTTGATGTGTATTTCATATTTGCTCATGAAAAGGACTGGAACTGCCCATAGTAAGTCTTAAAGAACATTAGGATTGGAATATACAGGAAGAATACACATGCAGACAATCACATCAAAGATGACGGTTTTAACCCCACAACACACCACAAACATGCTGTTTTCAACAACTTGACACATCAGTTAGTTAACCTTGAAATTAGTAAAGAAGAATACCTTAAAGAATACAAACAAATAGAAAGAACAGTGGCTAAAAATGGTTATAACAAAGAACTAGTACATAAAAAATACAGAAATTCAAGAGACAAAAACTTATTAAAGAAACTACAGCACTTTCAACAGAAAAGATAAGCTAATTTTAAAAAATTCACATATCATCTGTAGGCTATAAAAATTTCAGAATCTTCATAAAGATTTAATATCAGTTTAGCACATGTGAACAGATTTAATGTTAAAAATCTCCGAATTGATAATGTTAATGACAGTATTCCACAAGAGGAAAAAGCAAATATTTATAAACTAAGTTGTGCAGAGTGTGAAAAAATCTACTTTGGAAAAACAAAGAGAAACATAGGCACACAGTTAAAAGAACATTTCAGATACATAAAATACAAGCACTTGGAGAAATCAGCAGTGACATCACATTTCTGGACAGAAAACCATGACATATTGAAAAACAAAATTATTAAAATCACTGCAAGGACTACAGAATTAGCAACATGGGGGGAAATCTACATTTACAAGTACAAAGGCAGTTTAATGTACTTCGACACTTCTGCTGATGAAAACATAAACTTCAAGTTCATCACATCTCCACCAGAGCAGATTACACATCCCCACAGCATAACGGTTTATCCTCCAGTCAACAATGGGGCCAGTTCTACGTATTTAAACAAGTAAGTGAAGCAAAAGAGTGTTAGATCGATTCAATCACAATGATCTTAATATATGATTAACTTCATTGTGCAATGTTCTAATTAACAATTTTAGATAACCACATCGAGGCCCTAGCCCTTTATGGGACATTTGGGCTCTTTCATTTCCTTACTTTGTAACTTATTAATGACTTATCCTCGTAATACTTCAGAAACATCTTTTTAATTCATTTGTTCCCTAATGATTGTATGTAGATGTAGTAAATATTAAATAAAGATTATAATTCAAATAAGTGTACTTACGAAGCTGTTGACAATGGAGTGGTATATATATAAATAATGTATACAGTTTTTTTCACACTAACTCCATTCACTTACATAAATTTGAAACATATGTTTCGGGAGCGATCCCTCCCATCTTCAGCCTGTTGACAAACTGTCGTTAAATGTGGCGGTTGGGTCTCTTGATGTTCTTGTGGCGGCATCTGTTGGTATTATTAGGAACTCAGCAAATTCCTAATAATACCAACAGATGCCGCCACAAGAACATCAAGAGACCCAACCGCCACGTTTAACGACAGTTTGTCAACAGGCTGAAGATGGGAGGGATCGCTCCCGAAACATATGTTCCAAATTTATGTAAGTGAATGGAGTTAGTGTGAAAAAAACTGTATACATTGTTTATAAAGATTATAATCATACAGTTAAAATTAATTATAAATTTAATTCTGCAACTGATTTGCAATGGTCACATCTGGCAGATATACTTAATTTACAAAAGAAACAGGAAAACCAAGATTACATCTTACAGATCCATATTGTTGGAAGCAAAAGGGAGAACGATGCAGGATGAGGAATTGCATAAAATTAGAATACAAGCTACATAGCAACTGCTCAAATAATCAGACTGAGCCATTTGCCATCCTAAAATCACTGGAAAAGTTAGAAAAGCTATACTGGAAAGCCAAAAATTTGTTCCAATCCATATGAACAGCCAAATAACTCTAGATTTGCTCATGAATGCCAACAACCACATGTTGAATTAATAAATGAGCTGTACAATAAGAATTGTGAGAGCCAATTGGACAATCCACTTCACCTGGGTGAAGGCCCACATCAGTATTTGATTGGCAAAGCAGGCAATAGAAACCCATTAGTGATCTACAGCAGAATTCCATTAAATTTTATGTTAGGAGAATTACAGGACTGGGAAAGTGGATGGAATTAAACCAAAAGCAGTGCAGTAACAAAATCATTTTTTTCCATTGTTAAAACTAGATTAAACATGAATATACTTAATTGGGAATGTGATTACTTTCCTCATAGAACATGGCAAAATAAATTCAGTTTTCTTTAGATTAAATACAAAAGACAGTCCTTTGTCTAAATGCAGTGTACAAGACCAGACAGTGGAACACGTGTGTTTGGTTGTAATTTATTAGATAAATAAAGATCCTCTTTTCAAAATATAATGCTAATGAAGTATGGGAAATGGACATATAATAAAATCAAACTAGTACAAGAATATACAAAAGAATTATATGAATTCTATAAACTTATACTGCACACTTAAATCAGTACATGGGAAAAGTGTTTTATATAAATTAGTAAATAACAGGTTAAATAAGTGAAGAACATTAGGATAATTGTTATACAATATACTGCTAAATCTAATAAAAAATATGTGATGTTTAATCAAAGCCAATTGAAATACAATTTTAAAAGTTCGTAACATATAATAAGAAAAGAAAATTACTCGATGGACAATTGTTAATTTATATTTGTTAAACTTGTGCAAATGCAGCTTGTAGTATTTCTTTTGTTGTAATGGAGCTTACTATAAAATAAAATTTAAAAGGAAAGGAAAGAAATGAGATTTTATCTTCTGTAGATAAATTCTGTATAGTATTATTTGTATTCTGCAGGTGGTAAGGCAAAGGCTGAGAGACCTGCTGCTGCTGCTGATGTTCCATCAAAAATGATGGAGCAGGCATCTGATGTTGCAAGTCAAGGCATGGCTTTGAAAACTTTGATTTTAAGACATTGAAAGAGAGTCTGCAATAACAATGATGTGTATAATTTTCTGCAGAAGCAAACCAATGTGGAAAGCCCATATGTTGTGCAAGAATTGCCAGTTATGGAGCAGAAACTAAAAAGTAAAGAAACACTGATGGTCATTAAATATTTTAATTATAAGTTGATTACCCACTCTTATTTCTCTGCATTTCTCTGTTTACCAAGGTTAATTGGCAAAACATATTTTGCGTACACCCTTTGACAAAAAAAATGAATCATTGCCAGATTCTACGTTTGGATTGGAGGATTTCAGGGATGCTTGTAAATACTGTATTCACAATGTGCATGCAGTGGGCAACTTTGCATATAAACATAATGGCCACAATCATAAGCCCCTGGAAATGCAACATTAGGGGAGAGAGCAGTGGCCAAGCAGTTTAGAAGGCACTTCTTCTTCGTAAGCTCCTGGGTCCAAGTTACACACAGCATTTTTGTTGTATTTTTTTATTATTGGTCTTATAAGTGTATTTATAATAATGTATCATTTGAGTTTTATGGCATTACCTATGCACACACAAAAATGTAACCACAAACTTATTCTTTAAAAATTAAAATGTAAATTGGAACTTGCACAGTGAAGCTAATCATATAATTGATACATTGTATGATTCAGTTGAACTACACACTCTTAAAGCTTCACTTGCCAGTATGAATGGAACCAGTTTCGAGAACATTTAGTTCCCATCTTCAGCCAGGCTAAAGTCCAACTGTTAGATCATTCGTTGAGCTGTGGGAATGTGTATTCTGCTCTGGTGATGGTGTGATAAACTTGTAGTTTTTCATCCCTGGCAGTGTTGAAGTTCATTAGACTGTCTTTGTAGATGTAGATTTTCTCCTAGGTTGCTAGTTCCATAGGTCTTTATACTGATTTTATTAGTTTTGCTTTATTCATTATGTCATGATTTTGTGTGCAAAAATGATATGCTACTGCTGATTTCTCAATTTGCTTGCACTTTATGTTCCTTGAACCGTGTGACTTTGTTCCTCTTTGTTTTTCCTATGTAAATTTTTTCACATTCTGCACAGTTTATTTTGTAAATACCTGCTTTTTCCTCTTGTGGAATATTGTCATCAACATTGTCTACCAGTAAGTTTTTAACATTAAATCTATTAATCAGTGCCAACCTTATATTAAAATCTTTAAGAATATTCTAAACTTTTTTTTGTAGCCTTTGGATGATATGTGAACATTTTAAAAATTAAAAATAAAAATTATTGCTGAAAATGTTGTGGTTTCTTCTTCATTAAACTATTCTTCTTTGCTAATTTGTAGGTTAATTAGCAGGTGTGTTAAACTATTGATAACTGCATGTTTGTGCACTGTGGGGTTAAAACGTCAGCTTTGATGTGATTATCTGCATGTGGTTTCTGTATATTCCAAATTCCCTTGACATTTCATTATTTTAATATCTAAGAATGGCAACATGTTATCTGTGTCTGTTTCATGTGTAAATGATATGTTTCTAGCTTGTATATTCAAAGGTTTTAAGGCATCATCAATGAGTTTTATTTAACTATGGCAAATATATTGTCGACATATCTGTACCATACCTTAAATATGTGTGAAATATTCCAAGCATATTCCCAGTCATTTTTGTGTGCTATATACTTCCAGAGAATTTTTGGCATTAAAACTAGTCCATGTTTCCTGTTTTTCAATATCCTCAATTGTTTTTATCTCTTTCCAAAATGCTTATTCACTCTTTCTCCCTAATAACAAATTTGATTCCATGCCAACTTCTTGTAGAATCATATAACAAATTATTTATGAGAAATCACTCAAATTTCACTAGTTTTGTTTCACTTCCTTGGACATGTTTCAAAGGCAAATTTTCTTCGTCAGTACGGTTCCACTGTCAACTTTCCACTGTTATCACTGTTTGCCATTTTCAACAGAAAAATTAAATTACCAAATGAGGCTCTGTGAAGGGATCTGGTGCAGACATTGTGGCAAAATCATCCTAGTCCTTTACTTCTCTAGCCCACTCTACTTGTCTAGAAGAGTTTTCCAACTCACTTATGCGATAGCACAAAGAAAATTCTTTTGGAGTAAAGAAACTGACATCGCTGTTGTCCCTGGAAGTCTTTTGTCAGTGCTTCAACCTTTGGATATGTGTATAAACAAACTGTTCAAGGATTACATGAGGAAACTATACACCGAGTGGTTGGCAGACTGGTCATGAGATGGTGCCATCAGGAAAGATATGGTGACCAACAATGGAAGTGATATGTGACTGAATAACATGGGTGTGGAACATGATGACAGAAATAGTTTTAAAATTTTTCTTGAAGACTAGCATATCAAACCCAATTGATGGGACAAAAGATATTTTATTGAATGATAATGAGGAGGATTGTGACAAATGATTGCAGTAGCGCTGAACCTGACAGTGAATGAGATAAGGTAGTTAGTATTAATTATAAAAATAAAGTTTCTTGGCTTATTGTTGTATTTATTATTATAAGTTACCATCTGTTTATACAATTGCTGCTAGTTATCATCTTAAGTGTGATGCAATCAATATATACATATTTGTTATGTATTGTATCAATTATCTCAGCATTCGAATTGCACATGTTTTTTTTTTTATTACACGTTTTTTCCCACATAAAGGATTTTTATCTTTAAAAAAGACACGCATCTATTATACAGGTAAACACAGTAATATAATTAGCCGATGTCAGTTCAGTTTCAGGGCAGGTATATATTATTGAAGTTGTGGATTCCTTGAGAACTTTTCATACTACCGTCACAATATGGATTATGTATAAAATTTAAAGATCAGACTCTGTTTGAAAGGGTGGGAGTTTCTGGAAATGAAGTAAAACAGATACATTACTGAGTGCAAGGCTGGGCTTTATGGTAGATGTTTAGAGAGTTTCCATCAACCTTCCTGAATTTTGCTAAAGAACTGGCCTTAGTGTGTGGATGCACATTGTAGTAAATGAAAATGATTCTTGAGAACTGCTTCAGACACCTCTGGTTCTGAATAGCATGCCTCAGCTTGGAAAGCATTTTACAATTTATTTTTGTTTTTGGCTGGATAGAATCCACAGAAGAATATATTTTTAGTTCCAAAAAACAATAGCCATAATTTTCTATTCTGACAACTGAATGTTTTCTTTGTTGTGAAGTTAAATGGCATGACTGCATGGATTATTATTTTGATTCAACATTGATATATGAGGGTCATTTGAGAAGTTCTTGGAATGACCCACAGATGCAACAGCATTTGTATTATCAAACCCCATCATCTTCCTAGAAACAATGCAGTAATACATGGATTGGTCAAGAATCATAAGTAGCTGTTCGATGCAGTACAGAAGCATACGAGGTGGTATCCACAATATTTGGGACTGGTGCTGCCATCTTGGCAGTACTTGCGTAGTTTTGTAGATGGCAACACTAGCACATCTGATGAGTAAGTGTTTAAAGTTTCATGCAGCTTGGTAGATGTGCTGAGATTCAATAGTACTTTTCATGATACTCTGTGTAGTGTGTGGCAATTTTACGATGGATCCAAGATTAGAACAGAGAGTATGCATAAAATTCTGTGCTAATCTCAGGAAAAATTCTACGGAGACCCTCGCAATGATTCAACAAATATTTGGGGATAAAGCATGAACCGTACATGTGTGTTTGAGTGGTATGCTCGGTTCAGGGCTGGCCATACAGCTATTGAAGACTATGCTCACACCAGAAGGCTTGTCAGCTGCACAATGCCTGACATTGTTGCCAAAGCTCAACACCTCGTTCGTGAGGATCAACGTTGAACCATTGAAGGCCTTGCTCATGAAGTGGAAATTGGTTATGGAACATGCCAACGAATTTTAACGGATGATTGGGCATGTATCGTGTCACCACAAAATTTGTGGCAAGGATCCTGATTGCTGGTCAGAAGGTGCAACGTGTTGAAGTTTGCACAGGGCATCATCAGGCCGTATCCAATCACCCAAACTTCTTGTCCAGGGTCATCACCACTGGCAAGAGCTGGATGTACGCTTATGACCCTGAGACAAAACAACAATCCTCCCAGTGGAAGAGCCCGAATTCATCAAGACCAAAAAAAGTGAGACAAGTGAAGAGCAAAGTCAAGAGCATGCTCCTCGTTTTCTTTGATACCAAGGGGATTGTGCACAAAGAATTTGTTCCACCAAATCAAACAGTGAATTCCACGTTCTACTGTGACATTTTGCAATGTCTCCATGAAAATGTGCGGAGATGACTGCCCAAACTTTGGCAACAAGGAAACTGGATAATGTGCCCTGTCACAATTTCTTGTTCACCAGGAGCTTTTTGATGAAAAAAACATCACTGTTTCCCCCACCCACTGTACTCACCTGATTTGGCACCCTGTGACTTCGCTCTATTTCCCAAAATGAAAATCAAGTTGGAAGGACATCAGTTCGATGCAATTGAGAGAATTCAAGAAGAAGCGCTGCCTGTGCTAAACACCCTCAAAGAACATGACTTCCAAGTTACACTTGGAAAATAGCAGAACTGCTGGGACCAGTGTATAGGTGTGGAAGGGAACAACTTCAAGGGTGACGGTGATCATTAGTCTCAAAGTAATTTTTTGACCAGATGGCAGCACCAGTCCCAAATATTCTGGATACCACCTCGTATATAAGGGAAAAATGACAAATATTGATCATCATACAGTTAATAAGTACGTAGTAAAGAAGCCTATGAATGCAACAGAAATTCATACAGATATGACAAAACGCTCTAATTGACTCTGCACCATCATTTTCAACTGTTTTCCAAATGAACCATGGAGTTTAAAGGTGACCTTGAAGGCTTGTAATATGACTGGTGCAGTGGACATCCAAAATCAGAATCGGAAATTATTGATAAGCTGCTTGGCATGGTTTTGGAAGAACACAGATTAAAGATGTTAAAAATTGCCAAAGCTCTGAGCATTTAAGTGGAATGCATATTTCATATTTTGAGGAAAGAATTTATGCTTAAAAAAAAAATTGGCCAGACTTGTATCCCAACTGCTGGTTTAAGATCAAAAACAAATCTCTCAGTAAAGTTTAGTCTTAATGCATCAATTTGTGACCAATGATGAAATGGGTGCATACTTGAAACAAAACAGCAGTCTAAACAATAGAAACATCACAGTTCTCAACCACCAAAGAAGGCTGGTAGATCATGACATCAGTTTCCTGGATAGCTACTGTGTACTTCTAATGAATTATCTTCTCACTGGAGTGTATTATGCTTATCTTTTGGACCTATTGAGACATTTGAGAGAGAAGGCCAAGTTTATCGAAGAATAAAGCAATTGTGATTCAAGACATTGCTCACCCTCATACATAATGTTGAAATGGCAAAATCAATTGTGATAAGATTTCCACCTTAACTTGGCTCCATTATACTTCCATCTGTTCCCTAAACTGAGAAAATTCCTTGGTAGAAAAAAAAAATTGTCCGATGAAGAGCTTAAATCATCATTTGTGTGTCTTACAAGTCTGGAGTTATCTGACTTTGGTGATGGGATAAAGCCTTTGGAGCATCACTGGACAAAATGCATTAGCGCTAAGAGAGACTATGTTGAAAAATAAGAATAGCAAAATAACATAGCTTCCCTAAAGCTATGTTATTTTGTGCATAATTCCAAGAATTTTTCAAATGATCATCATATAAAATGTTTTATCACAAGTCACCATAAAAAAAAGTTCATCTCCTTTTTTCTTGTACCATACAAAAATGCATATGTGGCTTCAGTCTTTTCATTTTTGTGCACAGAAGTCACATTTTACCCTGTCTTACACAGAGTTCATGATATTTAAGATTCTTTGTGATCTTCTAAACAACATATTCGGTGAAATGCCTGGAAGTTCCATTGCAAGAGCAATAATTTATTTGTTATGTAATACTATATTTCACTGTGAAAATTCCCGCAATTCAAAACTATTTATTTGTACAGCTTTCCTTAAGCTGAGTAAACCATGGCCTGACTTTCCCTTTACTCATTACAATTAGCGCAGAAACATAGCATGGTTCATAATGAATTTCAGCAACACTCTTACCTTTTGCTTTATTTATTTATTCATCCTTTTGATCATTTTACATGATATAGGACATGTCCTAGAGCTACAGTTGCTATTTACGTGAGATGGGCTTCGTCCAGAGTATAATATAAACAATATACAAGTTTAGTAATTATACTAGATTTACAATATGCCTTATTTAAAGTTCATATATTCACTTACTGAATAAAAGGTATGTTGTAGTAGAAAGGCTTTGACTTCTTTATTAAATTGTTTTATATTGGTTATTTCTTTAATATTTAATGGTAGTTTGTTATACATTTTAATGCCTACATTTGTGAGATTATTTTTTAAAATATTTGTCCTGCATATCTGAACATGGTCATTTTTCCTTCTTGTATTGTGAGAATGAATATCTATATTTGTACATAATTCTTCCTGATATCGCTTAATATGGTTTACGACCTCTATTATAAAGAGGCAGGCTAATGGTAGTATATTATGTTTCCTAAAATAGGGTCTATAGTATGTCATACTATCTACTCCACTTATAATACTTATTGCTCTCTTCTGGATTTTAAATACTCTCTCACATTTTTCTCCCCAAAATTTTATTCCATATTTTAATCGACTATTAAAATAAGCAAAATATACATTTTTCAATCCTAATAAATTCAGTGGCCTTTTTAGATTTTTAAGCATATAACAAACAGAACTAAGTTTAGTCGTTAAATGATGAGTGTGAGTATCCCATTTAAGGTTTTCATTCACATGTATACCTAAGAATTTTGTTTCTCCCTTGTACTCAATAATGTTTCCATCATATATAATTTGAGGTTTAATACTGTTTTTACATTGCCATCTATGAAATGTCATTGCAATAGTTTTTTCATTGTTTATGATTAGTTCATTTTTTTTTTAATCCAGTTATTGAGACTATTCATGATCATGTCTACTTTATTTTGCAATGCAATATCATTATCTCCTTTTACAGAATGTTTGTATCATCAGCAAAAAGAACCACATCGGCATTTTGAATATTATTAGGCAAGTAATTTATATACATTAAAAACAACAGAGGCCCTAGTACTGAACTTTGATGAACACCTCTCATAATTTCTTTTGTATTTGATCGATAATTACTAATTCTCAGTTGTTTTTCATATTGTAGATCCACAACTTGCTTCCTATTGGTGAGAAATTGAATCACCAAACAAAATTCATAACTGGTGAGATATAAAAAGGCCTTGCAAGGGCAACAAACTCTAATCTGGTAAGCATAAGCTGTAGCAAGCAAATAAATCACCTGAAGCTTCTGGCCAAATGTTGCTAGCTTTATTTTGCAGTTATTACTGATAAATCAATCAGCTTCTACTATGTAGAGCTTCCACATCATCTTGCTGCATTGAATGTGAATTTATGTAGCCAGATTCTGTATTTTATGAAAGTAATGAATGAAATAAAGAAGTTCAATTATGTGCAAGGGCACTTCAAAAAGTTCTGCCTAATACAGAGATGGCACTTGCAGCAATAGCAAGTATAGCTGTCAAGTAATATCCTTTAAATGGCATACTTTGCAGTTTCATGCAAGTGCTTTAATTTTTTGGTTGCTGTAGTTCAGCAGAATTAACAAATTTTTTTTTAGCAAAATGGACAAAATTGAATGTTGCACAATTATGAAATACTTTGCTTTAAAATGTTTAATGCCAACCAAGGTAGGAAAGGAATTGAATTCCACTTTGAAAGACTCTAGTAAATAAATGGACTGCTGAGTTTACACAAGATCTCATCCATTTTTTATGACAAACATTCAGGACATCCACACTGCTGTGTTAAAGGATAGACAAATCAAGCTTGCTGAGAAAAGTTCTTTTTTACCAGCATACACTTCTTAAACTTTGATTATGAAGCTGCATGACTTGCACTTTGAACTGCTGTCACATGCACCATATTTATTAGATTACGCTATCAGCGATTTTTCCTCTTCCCATATCTGATGAAATGGCTTGCTGGACAGAGATTTATATCAAATATGGAGATTATTGCTCAAACACTTATTTTACAGAGTTGAAAAAATTGGTATAAAGAAGCTATAATATCATTAGCCTAAGTGTATAAAGTTAAAAGATGACTATGTTGAAAAATAAAAACAAGTTGGGTTAAAAATTCTTGTTTTCTTTCTCAGGCCAAGAACTTTCAGAGCTGCCCTTGTAACATATCACTCTTTCCAGATAAAATCATTACAGCGATAAACTGTGGAAGTGGAAGGAGGATATGAGATTCAGGAAACTGCAAATAAAGTGCATTGTTCAGCATTCATTTGATGTAAAAAAATAATAGCATAATAGATTAAATGTTTTCAGAAAGAAGAGAAATCCCCCCACAGCCAGGTCAGAAACAACAGACACAGCCAAGGGAACTGGAGGAAATTAGGTATGCACATCCAGGACGAGGACAGCAGGCCTCACAAAGAGGGGGTCGGGATGTTAGACCTGGTTTACGAAAACAGCAGACTCCACCACGTGAAGGTGAAGTTAAATATGCACCTTCAGGACGAGGACAGCAGATCCCTCAACAGGTAAAGCCTCTAGGTTTTGCAATGCCCACCCAACAAGCACCTCGGGCCACATCACCAGGTTCTCAAGCATGGCAAGGTGCACAACAAGCACCTCAGGCCATGCCACCAGGTTTTCAAGCAAGACCCACTCAACAACAAACACCTCAGGCCATGCCACCAGGTTTTCAAGCAAGACCCACTCAACAACAAGCACCTCAGGCCATGCCACCAGGTTCTCAACCATGGCGAACTCTGCAACAAGCAGGTGAAGATCTCACTAGCATGAATATAAACTAGTCTCCTTCTGCCAAAGGGTATTCTACATGTACATCAGCTGCTTTTGTACTGAAAACAGTATCATTATCTTCTTATTTTGGAATCAACCTAATGCCATATTCATATATTTCTATACTAAATTAACCTTGACTTCAGTAAAACATTGTTGTGGCATTCATTGATACGAATTTAACCAGGATTAAATAAACCATTTACCATCTTACAAATATAATTGATATTATTGTATGATTTAGTTTACCCATGCTTCACTTATTTGTCTTAATATATAGAACCAATTTCGAGAACATTCGTTCCATCATCAACTAGTCTAAAATTCAATAACATTACATGTTATTGAAACTTGCTTCTGCTCATGTGTACATTTGCAGCTGCTCTTATATTTTGTTTTCAAACCTGAAATGCAATTAAAGGAAATATTCTGCAACTTGATAAGAGGAAAGTAAAGTATACTTTCATTTGAAATGTTAGTTGGAACTTGTACAGTGAAGCTAATTGTATAATTAAGATCATTATATGATTGTGTCAAACTATCGACTCTTATTGCTCCACTTGTTTAAATGTAGTATTTATTTTGCGGATTGTGTATGCCATTTATGGAGCCATATCTGTAAGATATATAAATTAATTATTCTATTTTCTATTTTGTAATACATAAATATATTTATTGGAAAACCTTAGAAATGTTTTAATCTTATTACTTTTATAATGTTTACATATACAGGGATTCCAGAATATGTACTTGCCAATCACACATGTTTTGTGTGTCGGCAGCTGGACATGCCACAGCCACAAATGTTTTATTAAAATATTTAAATTTCCCACTTAATCACCCTTACTGTATAGAGTTACATTCCTTCCATACCCCTGTACAATAAACACCAGATTGAATATATAATGGGGATATATATTCACTCCTAGATTATGCAATTGTCATCATTGTTCCCATTTGTCTTGCCCATCTTCCTCAACCATTTTTGTATGCATTTAAATTACAAATTCTTCTGCCTCTTATTTCAATTGGTAAGTTTTACCACCTATAGGATGCGCTGCTGTATGGGCAGTAGCAGGATCTTTTTGAAAGCACCCATATGATCTCTTCTTCAGTCAGTTGAATTAAAAATGGGGTTAGAATGCCATTTCATTACTTCTCTCCATATACTATCTGGTTGTAAAAAATTAGCATCTTGTGCTGATCACACACCAAACTCTAATTTTTTATTATAAAAAAGGGATTCTTGTATACAATTTGGATTTTCAGCACAGCAATAGCAATTGCTGTTTGTATTCACAGACCCATTTGTTGGAACCATGATTTGTCTGAAAAGATCACAAGCAGTGGATCGATTAACCCTTTAGACACTGATGTAAAAAAAAACATTCAAAATAATTCATACATGCTAAGGCATTATCTAGTTGTAGACAATGGAATGTATACATTTGTAAAGTTTAAATTTTTATAATTTTGTTGCTGTATATGCAAAAAATGCTGAAATCCCAATTTGTGCTAATTTTGGTAATGACTTGATGGCAAAGGTTCAAGATTTGTGCCAGTTTCATCTAATTTGTCTTCTGTTAAAACTGTAGGTCTTTGCATTTGTTTCCTGTTTTGCACTGAACCAGTAGTATTAAATTTATTCACAAATCATGAATTGCAGTTCTGAAAGGAGGCATTTGCCCAGGGATCTTTAGAATAAATTCCTCACAAATGCAACGGGCTGATTTATATTTATAAAAACATTTGCACAAAAATGTGTTGCTCTTAAGTCTTTATCAACAAGTTCAAATTAGGCAGGTAGGTGGCCATAAGTGGGGAGGGTAGCCACCCTTCACCCCATTTGAGTGATCAGAACATATTCTGGAAGCCTGGTATTATATTGCTTTTATATCCTAATTTTTATAGTTCCAGGAAAGCGTATGATTTCAGGTGGTTTAGCAATTGAAAATTGTATTTTGAAATTTCTGATGAAAGTTGACAGATTTCTTTTATAGATATTTCAGGTATAATTGTGGTGGATTATTGATCTCTTCAGGATGAAATTAATCAAGGACAGCCACTGCTCACTGTGTAAGGATGTGAACACTATCTTAAATAAAGAACATCTGCTGAAATCAGGCCAACTAGATAGCAGCAAACAAATGAAAAATAATTTGAATGCTCTTTATTGGGAAGCTAGGGAAAAAATGATAAATATCAGCATCCCCATTAGCCACTAGCAACCAACCAACTAGATACTAAGGCTGTTTGGAAACTACCATTGTTCTTTAGCACTAGAGTGGACAGAGCATCGCTATTGCTACTACATCAACATAATCTGTGAGTCCATAAGCTTCTAGCTGTGCTATTGGGAGCATCGGAGTGCCACTCATTTGCCCCAACAAATGGGAACTGCATGGTTTGATAAGATTTCTTTGTGCAAAACATCTGTCAGCAACAGACATTCATCGTGAATTGTGTGCTGTATATGTTAAACATTCTGAATGAAGGTGTTGTGTATTTCAGGGGTAAGATTTTTTTAAAGATGGAAGAACAAACATTCATGGTGAACAGAGGAGTGGTAGGTCTTCTGTAGTTAGTGATGATGTCAAGAAAATTGATGAAAAGCTTTGTGAGAATTGTTGATTCAGGATCTCGGAACTTTTTGAAGAATTTTTGCAAATTTCTGGGACTGTTATATAAGGGTAATCACCAAAACATTAGGCTACCTAAAGTTCTGTGCTTGGTGGTACCAAAAGTTCTAAAGAAGATCCACAAACCAAACAAATGGGCTCTGCCTAAGAATTTCTTTCACAGTATAACAGGGAAGGACAAGTTTTTTTGTGACTGTTCACAAGATATGGGTGGCGTATATCAATGTATAGACAAAACAACAGTCTATGGCATGGAGTCCGGTTCTCCAAACAAGCTTAAGAAGGCCTATCAAACTTTGTCAAAGAGGAAGCTTATGGCTACTGTGTTTTGGGATGCTACAGGAAACTTGCTTGTTAAATTCTTTGAACATGATATGACAATCACTTCTGAAGTTTACTGTGAGACTTGGAAAAAACTAAGAAGAGCCTTCCAGAATAAACATCATGGTCTCCTGACAACTGACGTGTTCAAGCATGCCTTCACAGTGCTCGGCGAACACAAAGATTTTTGAGGCTATTCAAATGTGACATTTCAGACCACCACACACAGCCCTGACTTGGCTCCATTTGATTTCTATCTGTTCACTCACATGAAGTGGCTTGTGGCCCAGCACTTCAATGATGAGGATCTTGAAAACACTATGACAGATTGGCTACATTCCCAGGCTGTTGAGTTTTATGCAAAAGTGATTTTCACATTGGTAAAATGCTCTAACAACTGCTTGAATTTCAATGGCAACTATGTTGAAAAATGGTGAAAGCTGTAGTTTTCAGGTATACATAAACTCTGTATATATGCAGTTTTTTTTTATTTATAGCTAACTTATTTAGTTTCTGAACTGCTTTCATATTTATTGTGAATGTCTTTTTATGCTGCATTGTTAAGGACCAAAACCTCCATGGGGAACTGTACGAGGGACTTCACCACTCCAAGATGTCCCACCCCAACCAGTGCAGAAACCTCCACCAGGTAAAGATGTTCCACCCCAAACAGTGCAGAAACCTCCACCTCACCTAGAAGCTCCAAGAGGTATCCCTGGACCCAAAGGAGCAAGAGCTAAAAGTTCACAACAGCAGCCAGCACCACCACCACAACAACAGAAGCAGCATTTACCAGGTATGATCATGGCAAGGGTTTTGAGGTTCAAATTTACTTTGCACTAATGAGAATTGACCCTTAAAATGTAAATAAGCCATTTGGGTTTAACTAATAAGTGTAGATTTAAAAATACCTAAAGCCTAAAAGAAGAGGCCTCTGAGAAAAATTTATCAGCCACGCTCTAAATCTGCATGAAATATCTCAGTAGTAAAAATGAATGTTAAACACCATTTAAAAACTTTATTCAAATGGGATGCTGATGAACATGTTACAGAGCAACAGTTTTTTTTTTTTTTTTTTTTTTTTTTTTTTTATTGATTTATTTACGGATGCTCTTTAATATCTCAGGTCATCAGCGTCCCATTCAACTCAGGGCGTGAAACAGCTGACTAATTTTGCTCAAGAGCAACAGTAAATAAATCAAATTTAAAGATAAGAATGAAAAAGACTTCCCTCTCCCTAATTTTGATAAGATTGATACTTTTATATTGAATTGAATTTATTTCCACTTAATAATATAACAAGCTTCCACAGTACTCTTTTACTATCACTCAGTCATACAAGAAAATACAACGATAGTCGCTGTAGTAAATTTTTCCCATTTGCTGTGTAACCAAGTGGCCCGAATGTTTCAACCTTGCGGTTACTCAACTATCAGGCAACTTACATCTACAAAATTAACTCAATGAAAAACCAGCTTAAATTATGTATCTGATTCCTCATTTCGTACTTATTTTCTCTAACCATTTTCTTTTAACTTTACCTAAATAATTTCCAAACTCCAAGGTTTTCTGCCTTGTTTTCATATTCACCAATTTGTTTCTCCTTATCTGTATTGGTAAGTTATCTCACTTCTCAATCCTAAGTTTTGCTCTCATTTGTTTAGTTTCTCTACATTCCATAACTGCATGCCAGTAACTATCTTGCTTTCCACACATCAAACATTTCTCTATATTTAAACCTCCTCACTACCCCAGGCCCATGCATTTCCTTCCCTCGTCCACCTGTCACTCTCATCCATATAATTCTCTCTGCCCCAATTTCCTTTAACCCCCTATAAACCCTCAATGACTTTTTACTCCTAAAACTACCTGTATCTCCTGTTTTTCAATATCATAAATTCTTTATTTAATTTCTCTCCAAAATCCTCTTTCTTTACTTTCTCTATCATGCCACACCATACTCGAGCTTATTTTCCCAAAATCTCATTGATTCTACTAACCCAAGTATTTCCTTCCCTCAGTTTCTCTTATGTCACCAGACAGTGTTTCAAAATACAATCCGCTTCTAAATTCTTAATCTTAAACCAATATTTCATAGTTCTTGTCATTATTTTTCCTTTACTCCCTACTCTACCTAATTCAGCTTGTGCAACCCTGTTTGGTGAGCTTTTTGGTAGGCCCATAATTTGTTTGCAGAAATTCCTGTGAATCCAGTCTACATTTAGCCATCCCTCATCACTGCCCCAAATTTCTACCTCATACTCATTTTAGCCTCTACAACTGCTGTATATATTTTTTACAACCATTTTATATGCATTTCTGGTACTTTATACTTACTGACAGTAATAGCTTTCACAGTTAGCCTACCTTTTGCTAGAACCTTTCTTTTTTATTCCCTTGACTCTCCATTCTTGTTAAGCCTAATACCCAAATAGTCCAATTTATTAACTACCTCAATTTCTGCCCCTTCCTAATATTATTTTTCATTCTTGTGTACTTGTTTCCATTTTTAAATACCATGATTTTTTATTTTTGAATATTTATTTTTAGTCCCCACTTCTTACAGAATTTAGCGATTACTACGATTGATTTCCCTAGACCAGTATTAGTAATTGACCCCACTACCAAATCGTCTGCAAATAATAGTCCCAGAATCTTAACATTTTCAATTGTGGGCCGTAAGTATTAACTTTGCTAATTTCTTCTAAAATATCACTAATAAATAAATTAAACAGTATGGGACTTGACTTATATCCTTGTCTTAGACCTATTGTGTTCAAATTATTAAAGTCCTCCTATCTTGGGCAGTCTTATATAGTACTCATTTTTATAGTATAAATTTTGAAATACTTTTATCAACTTATTGCTAACTCCTATCCCATTCAATTTTGACAGCGGTTAATTGTATCAAATGCCATTTCATAATTCACAAACAATGTATATAGTCTCCCTCTTTATTATAATTTATTTTCTTGTTCTACCCAATTTTGAAGCCTTTCTGCAAAAATCCCTATATATAGCTTACCTATGAGTGATAATAGACAAATTCCTTTATACTTAGCTAGTTTGCTTATATTACTTTTTCCTTTAAATATAGCTACTACAATAGCTGTTCTTCAATCCTTGGGAACTTTAGTCTCTTCAAATATTGAATTAAATATCTATGCCAATAACATACCTCTATCTTCATCCTCACCTCATGCTCTCCAGAATTCCCCAGGAATTCCATCAATCCATCAAGTCTTATTTCTTTTTATTTGTTCCTTTATTTCATTTATAGCAATCTGTCTATCCAAATAATCTACACTTAATATATTTTTTTCCACTATCAAACAATATCTCCTCTACCCCTAAAAGGTTTTTAAAGTATAAGCACCATTCCTCAGCATTAATATTATTCTTATTCACTCTCCTTTTATATAATCTCTTAACTATCATCCACATTGTTTTACTGTCATTTGTCTTCATTGCCTCATGTACTTTCTTATTATATTCTGATCCCATTCTTTCTTTTTGGCCTCTATGAGGGATTTATATCCCTGCTTTTCAATCAAAAAGTTCTCTCTTTCTGCCTGTTCCCCTATTTGTCTGTATTTTCTCAACTGTCTTTAAACTATCCTTTTACCAATTCTACATTCATTATCATATCAACCCTCCTGTATCTTGTTATCCATTTCTCTCACTCTCATCTTAACCCCTGCTTGTTTAAACAACGTCTTTAAATCTCCATTATTTCCCCTACCTTTATCAGAGCTTCTACATTGAGCTTAAATGATCTAAAATTAACTCCTAACTCTCTTATGAAGCCTGGTGCCCTCTCATCATTCCATTTATATATATTTTATGTCCATATTTCTCAACTTGCACTCCTTTCCTAAACTGGTTAATGGGAAATTACTGCTACTGTATACTAAATCCACAACCTTGAAATCTGTTTTCAGTTTCAGTTTTATTGTGCCATTTGCAATATTTTTACAAAGGATAGAATACATACTTACCGTACAATTAAACAAGTAGGTATAAATACAGATCTGAATAAAATATAGATACATAAAATAGCTATTGACACATTTTAGAGTGCTAACGGTAGATTAAGCATTGTCAGTTTACAAAAGCTAGAAAACACATATATTACATTACCAATTAAACAAGTAAATCTAAATACAGATCTAAATTTAGAAAACAAATGTTAGATAAGTAAATTATAAATCACTTTTTTTTGTTCCTCTTTTTATTCATTGAGTAAAATGCATTTTTTATCAGATAAGTCTTTATTGCATTTTTTTTTTATTTTCTTCGCACATTTTCTTCATCAAACGAGGTAAATGATTGTATAGGTCTTTTGTAACACTTTCAATACCTTTGGAAATTAACGATCCCTTTAACTTATTTCTAAAGTAGTTCTATTTTGTTCTCATGTTATGTTCATGAATATTCTAATTTTTTTTCTTTTTTTCTTTATATATAAACAGGTTAGTGTGAGGATTTTTACTGTTTTAAAATTACTTTTGCATGTTGTGTGTGTATTCTTTCTGTATATTCCAAATTTAAGATTTTCTTGGCATTTCATTATTTTAATATCCAAGAATGGAGCCACATGCAGATAATCACATCAAAGCTGACAGTTTTATCCCCACAGCGCACAAACATGCAGTAATTAACAGTTTAACCCACCGGCTAGTTAACCTACAAATTAGCAAAGAAGAATATTTTAATGAATACAAACAGCGGTTAAAAATTGTTTTATAAAAGAACTAGTACACAAATGGGTGCAGAAATTCAAGAGACAAAAACATATCAAAGAAACCAAAACACTTTCAGCAAGAAAAGATAAACTAATTTTTAAAAAATTCACATATCATCCATGGGCCACAAAAAATTTCAGAATATTCTTAAAGATTTTAATATCATGTTGGCACCAATTAATAGATTTAATGTTAAAAACCTACAGATAGATAATGTTAATGACAGTATTCCATAAGAATAAAAATCAGGTATTTACAAAATAAACTGTGCAGAATGTGAAAAAATCTACATTGGAAAAACAAAGAGAAACATAGGCACACGGTTAAAGGAACATTTCAGGAACCTAAAGTACAAGCAAATTGAGAAATCAGCATAGCATATCATTTTTGGACACAAAATCACAACATAATAAATAAAGCAAAATTATTAAAATCATTACAAGGATCTACGGAATTAACAACCTTGGAGAAAATCTACATCTACAAATACAAAGACAGCATAATGAACTTCGACATTGCTGGGGATGAAAACATAAACTACAAGTTTATCACAGTGCCACCAGAGCAGAATATACATTTCCACAGCTCAACGAATGATCTGACAGTTGAACTTTATCCTGGCTGAAGATGGGAACTAAATTTTCTCGAAACCAGTTCCATACATTTATGAAAAGTAAGTGAAGCTTTAAGAGTGTGTAGTTCAACTGAATCATATAATGATATCAATTAAAATTAAAGGCATTACTTATCACTGGGTCTATTATTAGGCAGTCATCTTTTACAATTTTCAAATTGTGTACCCATTTAGAGGAGTTTTCTTTATGTACTGTTTTAATAATATTTCAAGTCACCTTAATTTTATTTTCAGTATTTGCAAACAGGGATTTGTTTTGGAGCTTCTTTGCTTTATTCATCACTGCATTTAGTGTGTTTTTGTAGTTTTCTATGTACGTATAGGATTTTTCAACTAAATTAAGAGCTTTTAGACTGTTTAAGAATTTCATTCTTATTTTAAATTTTTCTATTCCTTTCGTAAATCAATTACAATTACTTTTTTTGTTTGTTACATACTACCTTCTTAACTGGTGCTGACTGCTCTAAGCATGACATTAATGTATTCATAAAGAGTTAAAATTTATTATCCATGTTAGTTGTTCCAAAAATATTATTGAATACTACCTGTTCAAGGTTTACTCTCAATAATTCTAATGTAGTTTTATTTACAATTCTTTTAGCTTCCTTAAGATTTTTAATTTTTCTGCTTATATGTTTTAGAACAATCGATATTAATTAACCAAAGTGGTCATTAAGCCCTTCATTATTAAGGCTATATTTAGATCTTGGATCTTTAGGTTAGTCTATGCATGGTTAATAAGGGTTGATGTATTCTGTGTTACTCTGGTTGGCCCAGTTTTTAAAACTTTCAGGTTACTCCTTTTGAGTAGTTGCAGTAATAACTTTTTTTGTTTACTTTCTGTTTGCAGATCTATAGTTATATCTCCTACAATAATATTTTTATTAATTTTTATAATGTTATTTAGACATATTTCTAATATTTTAGAAAGCTATCCTCATCAGCATTTGGTGGACTATAGACAGCTAGTATTAGATTTGCAATTTGAAAAGTAATTTTGATTGCTGACAGTTGTAGCATCTATCCTCACATTATTGTTTACAGTCATTTTTTTAAAATTTGGAACCCTCTTTTGCATATATAAATACCCCACCACTTTTGTATTTTTCTGTACAGTAATTGGAGGCTCTGGTATAATTTTCATAGCAGTTTGCATTTATTTCAATATCTTTTAGCCCATGCTCTCAGAATATTTGGTTGTAGATCAAGAATTACATGCTCAATAGCTACTCTTTTTATTAGCAATATACTGTGTATTTTGATGAAAAATACTAAAATGTTTATTATCTTCCCTATTTAATATTCCTAACACACTATCTGAGTTTTCATTTTTAAATTTAGTGATGTTGTTTACATTTAAACATTCATTTACCTCACCTCATATCTTAGGACATTACTCTTGTTTTCATCATCTTGTGTAGATGCTGGGCTGTCTGTGCTATGTTGAGTCTTGGAACCTGGATTTTACACTGGATCATTATTCACCCTGTTCTCCGGACCTTGATGGATTATAATGTAGCAACCATCATGCCTCCTAATTTGATTGTTTGCCATTTCCTGGTTATAATGATGCCATCCACTGTGGACTTTGCTAGTTTCCCCTGATATGTGAGTCTATGACATCACACAGTAGTTTCCCAAATTCATAGGAACCTCGGCGGATGAGATGTACTCCGTCTTTACCAAAGTCTTGATTCCGAAACCAACTTTATTAATTTTTTGCCCTCATTATTGAAAACTTTATCATTACTGCAACACTTCTGTAAATTTGCTTCTATTGGGCCCCAGACATTAAAATCAACCCTAAGCTGTTCTTCCCCTATTCTTGCATTTAGATCCCCCACTAGCATTAATTCTATATCTGTCCTGTAGTTCTTCAATGTTTTGTCTTAATTTAATAAACAAATTTAAATCATAAAAGCTTGAAGACCTAGGTGGATTATAAACAATACCTAAACACACTTGTGTACATCTTCCACATACATCACTGAATATGCACCATAGCACTTTATCACCTCCTACTTTCTTTTCAACCTTGATTTTGAAACATTTATCTCTTCCCACAAATAACCCTTTGCCACCAGAAACCAGACCTTTTCCTTTAACTTTCACCCCTTTTTTTCCTAAATATCATACCTAGTGACATTGATGACAGAATCATTTAATATCCATGTCTCACACACTGCTAACACATCTGTCCACTTGATTATTTGGTGAATGTCACCATTTCTTATTTTCGCTACAAATTCTTAAACATTCCAGCTAGATAAGGTACAAACTCCCTAAACTGAATCCTTCCTCCCAAACCTATAGTGCACCAACTTTGCTTTGCTTCTTGTAAGTCTCACCTCTTTGTCAGATGAGATTCCTTGTTCCATTACCTGCATAATACTTCCCCCAGGCATGGAACCCCGCCTCTTTCCATATATTCAGACCATCCATAGCACCCAGTGCTTCTCTGTTGGCATACTTTTGCAGCTATTGAGGAGACTGTACAATGCATCGTGGTAATGTCATCAGCTGTTCATCTTTCACCTTCTCTCCTTTTGCCATTTCTTCTTCTCCGCCACCACCTTGAATTCCTGGACTTTGATCCTCTTTGCTGGCTGAGCCTGCAACTATCATATTTCGTCCATTCATGTCTTGTTTCTTTCTGTCTATGAAAAGATTGAAACCCTTAACATATGCAATCTTGCCTTGTTCTCTGGCTTTTTTCATTTGCTTCAATAAAGTAGTCTTATATTCCCTTTCCTCTTTCCCATAATCTTGCTCGATAAATATCTTCTTACCCCTAAATTTTTTTGTATTTTCCCCATCCGTTAAAATTTCATGGTGGTACACTTGACAGCCTTTCCTACCTATTCTAAAGGAGTCACATATTTCTCAGCCCTGTAGTTGAATTCCAGGCTTTTTCTAAAATATTTCTTCAACCTCTTACTAAGCTCTCTTCTCTCTACTTTCCTGTATTCCAAAAAATGATGTTTACTTTTCTGTTATTTGCCTCTGCTTTTTCCAGCCTCCATATCCTTTTGTCATTGTTCTCAAGATTTTGTTCCACTCTTTGTTGATAGCTTGCAACAATCTCATATCTTCAGTTAACCTGCTTATTCTTGTTTCTAGTCTCTTATCCATTCTTTCTGAATTCACTAATTTCTTTTAATATTCCCTTTACCATTTCAATGACCTGCTCCATTTCCGGACCAGGATTTAATTCCATTTAACAATCACTAATAATGCCATCAACACAAAGCCATACCAAATCATGGTCACATGATCATTTAAACCATTTTCTTCAGCCTTAATTTTTCTTTTATTAAAAAAGGTAAATTCTGATGCAATAGACTTCTGTCGATACACCCATTGCACCTCAAATAAGTTTGTATAAAATTCTCACATTGCCAATAAAATGGCTAGAAAAACTATGTGAGATGGTGGTTCAGTTAAAGATGATTTATGAAGTAGAAAAATGGGGAAATTCAAAGGGATGGACAAAGGTTGATGTGGTACTTAGAATGAGTTCCGGGGTTTACCAAAAAGTTTGCTGAGGGGAATGAGTTTGGCAGAACTAGTAAGAGCAGGAAGGAAAGGTATAACAGAGAGAGAATCTTATATTGCCGTAGATGTTTAAAATTAGATAGTAAAAATGTCTTAAATACCAAAGAGATATACTAGGAACAGAATGTTGGTTTGGGGATGTAGGGAATGGGTGTGTAGCAACAGGGTGATAGTAATGTCAATGAATTTTGCAAAGAAGTGAGACGGAAGATATAGAAATTTTGACTGGTTTTGAGGATTAAAGCTTTCTATATTTATATAAAATAATTAAAAGAAATTGAAGATGGGAGAAATATATAAATAATTATGATTAATTCGGAAGAATAGCTCTTGCTGGAATGTGTACAGGGGCATTGTTTCTAAAAGTATGAAGAAATAATTTTAACGAAAGTTGTATTATGTATGCAAAAGTAGGTAATGTTTTCCATTGTATAATAGAATGTGAAATACTAAAAAGGTGGGGGCATAGTATCTGGGATTAAAATGGCACATTCTGCAACAAGATATAGTGACAATTATTTTTGTTGACAGATGTGAGAGTAGAGAAAATAAAGATTGGGAAATTCTTAGGAAAAGTAAGGGATAAGTGCAGGAGAAGTATTAGGAAGGAGCTTGAGGGCACACACAGTTGAAAAAATGCTGATTTATTTTAGGGTTTCTTTTTTATATGCATAACATAGAAGTTAAGGTATGAAAGAACCATAGTTTTGGTTTTGCTAAATTCTTAGATATTTAACTAGAAGTGTTAATTAGAATTTGTACAGTGATAAAATGATCGCAATCTTAAGACACTTATTTGTTCGTGTAAATTTAATTGTAATGTAGGTTGGTTGATTACTAGTGGCCAATGGAAATGTTGATATTTATCATTTTTTCCCTAGCTTCTTAATAAAGGCTTCCAAATTATTTTTCATTAGTTTTTTGCTATCTAGTTGGCTGTATTTCAGTAGATGTTCTTTATTTAAGACAGTATTCACATCCTTACACAGTGGACAGTGGCTGTCCATGATTAATTTCATCCTGAAGAGATGTTCTTACAGGCAATCATGTCCAGCAATTAGGCAGAATTGGGCAACTCTAATTTTTGTTGGTTTCAATAAAAGATGTTTGAAAGTATATAGATCTTCATATGGTTTTCTTAAGTTTTTGTTTGATATTTTGTTGTTCTAGTTCAAAAGTTGTTTTTAATCTTATGGTAGCTCCTTTTTTTGCTAAAGTATTGGCAGTTTCATTCCTCTTCTATCCCATATAGCTTGGGATCTGTTGTAAAACCATTTCTGTATTTCTGATCTGGATTGTATGATACACTTTTCTTATTTCATTTATAGTGTATGTCAGTGGGTAACAGAAATTCATTATATTTTGTACTTTTTAGAGTCACTTAAGATAACAATTCTTTTATTTATTTTAGGTCTATGCGGTAGATTTTGTAAAGCTGCTCTATTGCCATTATTTCACCATCAAAATTGATAGCATACTGTCCCAAAGGTGTATATTGAGAGAATTCTTCACAGTATGTTTCAAAGCGTGCATGCTTCTCCATTTTTAAGAGATCCATCTGTATATACTCTACACCATGTATCAGTTGGATAATAGTTAAATATAACATTTAATTTTGTGTCGGAACTAATACAGTGAAGCGACTATTGTTCTTAATTATCAAATCGACTCACTAGATAATTAAGAACAAGGATAATAGTTTTTTATTGTACTAAGTGCTATCAATCTTAATACCTCAGATGGGTCGTTCTTCTTGGAGACCATTGTATCCATATTTAGATTCACATTAATATCTATATATTGTAGTAAAAGATCAGTTGATATAATGACAGGTTTAGTGCTTCTTTTTAAAAATTTTCCTAAATCTTCTTTCTGTATGTAATTGTTAAAATTCTGTTGTGTTTTTAATCATTGTGTATGGCCAGGAATTTGAAACCATTTACTCCTGTGTTGATTACTTTTTAATTTCTGTCCCAGTATAGCCGTTTTAATATCCAACTCTATTTTAATTGGCAGGTTGTTAGTTATGCCCTGCATTGTAGCAATTGGTGTTGTTTTAATGGCTCCTGTTACTGTTCTTAAGGACCTAAATTGTATTGTATCCAATTTAGTTTTTTTAAGTTGGTTGTTTATTGTATGCATTATATGACTTCCATAGAGCAGGTTGGGCTTTGTATTTTTTAAACCTGTCATTTAGGAGACCTATGAATCCTCCCCATTTGACTCATGCTAGTCTTCTTAACATGATCTTCTTAAATATTAAGAAGAATTAAGAAGTGTTCAGGATATATTCTTCTTATTTACTTTCTTAGTTATTTTTGTTGATCGAGAAGATAATTTTTATACCAAGATATTTAGTATGTTCTTTCTCTTGTAGTAGTTCATTATTGATTTTAAATTCTAAGTCACCTGTAGTGTGTTGACTAAAATGCTGGAAAACTGTCTTTTTAGCGTTTATTTCCATATTGTTGGTGAATGCCTATGTTTCCATGCTATTGATAATTTTCTGCATTTCATTTTCTATTTTTTGTACTGTTGTTTATTCTGCTTATTTTTTTAGCGAATACATATGACGATATCATGTGCAAACAATCCCACATTGCCTTTGGGAAGTCAGTTAATATGTTGATGTCATCTATGAAAATATTAAAAAGAATTGGACTGGAGACACCACCTTGAGGAAGGCCTACTTTAGTCATATCCATTTATAGAGGACATAATTCCATTTGTTATGACCTTTATGATAATAGATCCATGAACCATCTCATCATGTTTCCCCTTATCCCAATATTACTTATCTTATAAATAAGCTTCTCTCTCCATAATTTGTCCAAATTATTTTTTAAGCTAACAAAGAAAGTAAGCATTTATACTACATTAATGTGTTCAGTTGTTAACACTAACTCCACTTACTTTATTAAAACTTTGGACTAGTTTCAGGAGAGGTTCCTCCCATCATCGGCTATTGTTGACTGAATGACGTTCGAAACCGGGGATGGACGCCCGTTCACTCCTGTGGTGGTATCTTTTGGTTCTAGTAGAAACTTGCTGAGTTCATCCATCGGCGGAAAATCAAAATTCATTAAGTTGTTCTTATTTTTTAAAATGAAAATTCTCTCCCATTTGGATAGTTCTATTGGGTTGTGAAGTTGTTTCAGTAATTTAATTTCTGGTTTTATTTCATGATTTCTGTTCCAAAAATGAGCTGCTATTGCTGATTTGTCTATCTGTTTTAATCTAATGTTCCTAAAATGTTCTTTTCTTCGAATTTCTAAATTTCTTTTGGTTTTTCCATTGTAGCTCTGCTCACAATCTGCACATTTAATCTCATATATTCCTGATTTTTGCTCTGTAGGGATGGTATCTTTCATTGTGCAAAGTACTAAATTTTTTTATATTATATTTGTTCTTTGGGGCTAACATAATTCCATGTTCTTTGAATATCTTCTTAAATTTGTTGTAAGTTAGGTGGTATGTGAAACTTTTGAATTTATAACTGTCTTCGGTGTTCTTAAGTGTGGAAACTTCCTTAATTGATTTTTGTCTTTTAGCTTTATTGATGATTTTTGTTACTGAGTCTGTGTTGAAACCGTTGGTTATAGTCGTCTTCATTATATGTTGATGTTCCATTTTGTATTCGGTTTCAGTCAGTGGGATGTTGATTAGTCTGTGTGCTAAACTGTGAAACACTGCATATTTATGTGGGATGGGGTTATAGCTATCATTTTTTACGTAATTTTCTGTGTGTTTTTGTTTCCTGTGAATTCCAAAGCTAAGACTGTTTGCATTTCTTATTATTTTTAAATCAAGGAATGGGAGACATCTGTTTCTCTCTTCTTCTATGGTAAACTGTATAGATTTGTGTTGTAAGTTAAGGAGTTTCAATGCATCTGTAGAATATTTTTTTGGTATTATTGCAAATATGTCATCCACATATCTATGCCATGTCTTGAAGATCAATGGGAATGCTTTGGTGATATGTACTTCGAAGGAACTCATGAAAAGATCTGCCAGAAACCGAGACAAAGGGTTTCCCATAGCTAGGCCTGAAACTTGTTGGTAATATAATTTAATTTCTAGCAGAATTATTCATGAGCTCATTTGAAATACACATCACAAAAGCCTTCCCTTTAATTTTCAAGTCATGTGTGGATGATATTTTTACAATAATACTGAAGAAACACTAAATAGATGCCCTGAAACTTCTTAATTTGCAACATGAATCCATACAATTTACTATAGAAGAAGAAAGAAATGGGTGGCTACCCTTTCTAGATTTAAAAATTATAAGATGTGGAGATTGTTTGAATTTTGGAATTTACAGAAAAGAAACACACAGAAAACTACATAAAAATGAGAGTTATAACCCCATTCCACATAAATATGCAATTTTTCAGTTTGGCACACCGATTGATGAATATTCCACTCACAGAAGCAGAGTACAAAATAGAATACAAACAAATAATAAAGACAGCTATAATCAATGGTTTCAACAAAGACACAGTGATAAAAATTATCAATAAATCTAAAAGACAAAAAAGATAAGGTAAGTTTCCACACTGAAAAACACAAAAGAAGAATAAAAATTCAAAAGTTTCACCTACCATCCAATTTACCACAACAAGTTTAAGAAAATTTTCAAAGAATATGGAATAATATTAGCCCCAAAGAACAGATACAACATCAAGAATTTATTAGATTGTACAGTAAAAGACTCCATACTACCAGAACAGAAATCAGGAATTTACAAAATAAAATGTGCAGATTGTGAACAGAGCTACATAGGCAAAACAAAAAGAAATTTGGAAATTCGGAGGAAAGAACATTTTAGAAATATTCGGTTTAAACATGTGGATAAATCAGTAGTAGCAGCTCACTTTTATACCAAAAACCATGAAATAAAACTGGGAATAAAACTGCTGAAACATCTTCACAGCCCATTAGAGTTATCCACTTGGGAAACAAAAAAATTTCGTATTAAAAAATAGAGAAAACCTAATGAATTTCGAGTTTCCCCCTATGGATGAGCTCAGCAACTTGCTACTTCAACCAACAGAGGCCACCGCAGGAACATATGTTTGTCCAGCCATAGTTTCTAGTAACAGCGATTCAGTGAGCAACTGAAGATGAGAGAGATTCTCCCAAAACACGTCTTACTTTTGTGTAAGTGAATGGAGTTTAGTGTAAAAAATGAATACTTAAGTTGAGGTTATATTGCCACTCCATTGTCAACAGTTTTGTAAGTACAATATTTTAATAGAGAAAATGGTTAATTGTAATGTTGTTTGCTGAAATAAAATTCATTCATATAGTGTGTTCTTTTACTGTTGAATATTAAAAGGAAGCTCTCCACTTACTGCAGCTAAGGAAATTTTTATTTCTCTGGGGATAAGTCCTTCCTTTATAAAAAACTGTATTGCTGCACAAAAAAATGAATGGTGTTAAAGGCCCGTTTTTGCTACAGGGCACCACTGGCGGTGGATACTGGTGATACATTAGAATGAAATGATATATTGGGAAAGGATTTATTTTTAAGGAAGCAATAATTCCAGGCCTTAGTTTAGGGCACTTCCCTGGCATTTGCCATTTATGAGGACTGAGGAAAACCTGGAAAAAACCTCGGTCAGGGAGGATGGTCCTGGTGGAATTCGAACTCCAGACTTCCCGCTCACAAGTCTTCTCCTTAATGACCTAGGCCACTCATGGCGGTTATATTATTGATGCACAGTATTCATTTTCCATTATGCAAATCCATACATCTCTAGTTACTCATAATATGATTGTCTCCAAGACACTGACATATATGAGCATTACATCATTGTTGAATAATAACAGGCAAAATTTTTCAATTATTTTAATCGACTATTTTCATAGTCGATTAAAATATGGAATAAAATTTTGGGGAGAAAAATGTGAGAGAGTATTTAAAATCCAGAAGAGAGCAATAAGAATTATAAGTGGAGTAGATAGTATGACATCCTATAGACCCTATTTTAGGAAACATAATATACTACCATTAGCCTGCCCCTTTATAATAGAGGTCATAAACCATATTAAGAGCTATCAGGGAGAATTATGTACAAATATAGATATTCATTCTCACAATACAAGAAGGAAAAATTACCTTCATGTTCAGATATGCAGGACAAATATTTTAAAAAATAATCTCACAAATGTAGGCATTAAAATGTATAACAAACTACCAATAAATATTAAAGAAATAACCAATATAAAACAATTTAATAAAGAAGTCAAAGTCTTTCTACTACAACATACCTTTTATTCAGTAAGTGAATATATGAACTTTAAATAAGGCATATTGTAAATCTAGTATAATTACTAAACTTGTATATTGTTTATATTATACTCTGGACAAAGCCCATCTCACGTAAATAGCAATTGTAGCTCTAGGACATGTTCTATATCATGTAAAATGATCAAAAGGATGAATAAATAAATAAATATTTTGCTACAAATTGTTAAGGCTGAAAACTTATAGAAAGTACCTTGTACTATTTTTTAATTCAGTCATCCTATATACTCCGTATAAAATACTATTGATAATTTTTTGTTTCCAAAATATTAATAATACCATGTTGAACATGATTTTTCAGTAATCAGTACAAATGATTATCACTTGAGAAACAATAGGAGAGAAAAAAAATTAGTGATAGTTATATGGGATTAATTCTGTAATGTAAAATTAAATTTGTAAGAAAACAGAAATGGGAACATTACATGAAAATTTTACTTTAATCAAATAACAGCCTAAACTAAATTTATGAACTTGAAGTGCTAATTGGAAATTGTACAGGGAAGCAGATCATATAATTAAGATTATTGTATGGCTAAGTTGAACTACACACTCTTAATGGCTTCACTTGTTTATATTTAGAATATGTTTATGCATACCATGGTCTGCATCCTCAGCTAACTGTCGACTGCTTGATAATTTAGTTTTCCTTTGAGGGGATGCATACTCTGCTCTGATGGAGGTGTGATGAACTTTCAAGTTTTCATCCCCAGAAGTGTAGAAGTTCATTAATCTGTCTCTGTATTTATAAATATAATTTTCTCCCACATTGCCAGCTCTGTAGGTCCCCTGGGCTGACTTAATAATTTTTCCTATGTTATGGTTCTCTGTCCAGAAATGAGATGCAATGATATCTGAATTTGTTTGTATTTTATATTCCTGAAGTGTTCTTTTAACCATGTACCTGTGTTTCTCTTTGTTTTTCCAATATAGAGTTTTTTTTGCATTCTGTATATTTTATTTGGTGAATACCTGGTGTGTGTGGTTTTTACATATATAGGAATATTTTTATTTTACTTCTTGAACTTATTGAAGAATCCACAACACTTTCAGCAGGAAAAGAGATAAGATTAATTTTTAAAAAAATCCATGTCTATGGGCTATGCACAAATTTCAAAATATCTTTAAAAAAAATTAATATTAGATATATACCAATAAACAGACCTAATGTTAAAAATCTTCTAAATCGCAGTATTAATGAAAGTATTCCATCAGAAAAAAAGCGAGTATTTATGAAATAAATATTACCAGAGGACATTGTGCAACCCCAAAGGAACACTGTGAATTATCCAGCAGTTGACAGCTGACTAAGGATGTGGACAATAGTCTGTGAAACATGTTCTAAATATAAAGAAGTAAAGCCAATAAGAATATATAGTTTGACTAAGTCATAGAATGATCTTATAAATTTATGAACTTTAATTATAATCCTGCATATTATAGAATGTTTATCCAATGTCTTTGGTTGTGTTGTTTAGGTCCTGCACAACGAGTTGAACAAGTGACAAAGGCAATGGGAAAATTGTCACTACAGATTCCAGCAAAAGTTGGACATGGAACAAAGGGGCAAAAGACAAGAGTTCAAACCAACATGTTGCCACTAAATTTACAGAATCTGAAGAATTCTATCGCTATTCATTATGATGTAACTTTTGAGCCAGATAGGCCTAAACGACTTCTTCCGTAAGTTGATTGGTTTGTATAAACTACAAGAAATTCTAGAAATTCTAGAAATACTGCTTTTATTTTTCGGTCCAAAAATAAATAATCTTTCTGCATTTTGAAATGAATATGATGTTAATCAACTTGAAATCTGAAAATAATTTGTACCTTATCTGAAGAATTGTACTAATATTAAGCATTATTATAGATATTTAAGTAAGAAATGTGGTAGATTATAAACACTGTTTGTGGATTTAGAGAAGGCATACGATAGTACAGTAAAATAGGCAACTGTGGTACAAGGGTCATTTGAAAAGTTCTCGGAATGACCCACAGATTGCAGCAGCAGTTCTAATGCAGTTTTGTTATCAAAACTCTCAAACTTCCATAGCAACATCTGTGTATTAATGCATGGATTGATCAAGAATTGTAGTAGCTATAGCTACAGCTGTTTGTAGCAGTGTAGATGTATATATAATGGAAAATTGGCAAATATCAAACATTATGACTTGGGTGAAAGAAGGGTATGAAAGCAACAGAAATTCATACAGATATGACAAATGCTCTAGGGGACTATTCACTATCATTTTCAACCATTTCAAAGTAGACCATGAAGTTTAAATATGTTCAGGAAAGCTTGTAAAATAACCCATGCAATGGATGAGCAAAATTCATCACAACATCTGAAACAAGGTTCACGACAGTTCTGAAGAATTAAATTAAAGGTGTCCAAAATTGCTGAAGCTCTGGGGATTTCAGGAGAACATATATTTCACATTTTAAGGGAAAAATAGTGCTTGAAGTAATTATTGACAAGATGGATTCTTTAACTGTTGACTCGGGATCAAAAGCAAATCAGAGTGCATAACCAGTGATGAAACATGGATATGCTAATACACACGTGAAACAAAACAGCAATCTAAACAATTGAAATATTATGATTCTCCACCGCCAATGAAGGCCAAGTGTGTGAACTGGTGAGGAGATTATGGAATCTGTTTTCTGGGATGCCAAGAGTGTACTGTTAATTGATTATCTTCCCAATGGAATGTCCATCACTGGAGCATATAATGCTAATCTTATGGACCTGTTGAGACATAAGTTTGTGAGAAACAGGCCGGTTTGTCAACTTGTCCTTATAAATGTGTCGTTACATGTCAAAAATCAATGAATTGGGGTACAATTTGCTTCTATATCTTCCTTATTCTTCTGATTTGGCTCCATTAGACTTCCAACTACCCTAAACTGAGAAAATTCCATGGTGGATAGAAATTTTCATCGGATGAAGAGCATCAGATAATCGCAAGAAGATATAAAACAAAATATGAAGAGAAACACAAGCACATGTCTGGAAGAATGCATCAGGAGCACTAAATACAAGCAAATAGAAAAATCCACACAGGCATTTCATTTTTGCACAGAATATTATGATATAGTGAGAGAAATTAACCTATTAAAGTCGGTACAGGGACCCACAGAACTAACAACATGGGAGAAAATAAAATCTAGATGCATAAATATAAGGAAAACTTTATTTTCAAGTTCATCTCTTATCCACCAGAGCAGAATGAACATCCTTGGTTTTCAGTATATCATAGTTATGAGCTCTACCCAGTGTCATATTTCAGTGCACTAGTTTAGTTTTGGTTTGCTGATACTTTTCCACTGTAAAATATTAGCTGCTTGTCAATGAATGGTAAACTAAAATAAAAACAACACTGTTTTAATTTTAAAATTGAGCATAATAAGGGAGTAGGTTATGTTAATTGGGGGCCATTTGAAGAACTGAATGATTAATCTTTTTTACAGAAGATTGCAACTCAAAGTCAAAATTGTACATTCTATTTTAGAGTTAAGTGCATGTGGAGAATGTAGTCTCCTGAAACAGGGAACTGTAAGATCTTCAGTAATAGAAATGGTTATTGTTTATAAATTTTACAGACAGTAAGTGATTCAAATCGTATGCAAAATATTTTCCTCGGCTTTTTGCTTTTCCTTTACACTCATTCCATTGCGTAACTGTTTTGTATGTTTGTGCCATATCTAAAAGCATGAAATTCTACATTTCACTAACATCTGGCACTCTTGGATATCTAATAGCTTTATTTTATGTTACTGCTAAATTCAAATACACCACAAAAATAAACATAATTATCTGAACAGCATTAACTTCCTTTCCAGTGTTTGGAATGAAAGTGTGATAACTTATATACAGAGTGAGGAATTGTTCCAAATCTAGAAAATATTGATATATTCACTGTAATGAAACTGCAATATTGTGAGGAAGTAAAAATCAATGCTGCACAGGTTTTCTCAGAATTTTCTCAGAAATCACAGGTTCAAAAAGGCTGATAAAAACTGAACTTTGTGCAGTGGCCATAAGAATCTTGCAGCAGATCACATAATAAATAAAAGTTATCAAGTAATAACAAATGTTAGCATTTTTAACAATATGACTTATTTGCTAATTTGAGGTTGCAAAACTTGGAAAGGGGCATTAAAAATTTTTGAATTAGTTATACATTTTGCAGTATTGAATATTGAACATTTATACCTTTTCTGAATAAACTGTATAGCTTAAGAAAAATTAATTAACAAGACTAACTGTATCCTTTAAAGCAATAAAAAATCACCTTGGTAGTGAGCGATGTTCTCATCTAAAACCAGTAAAAATGTTATAAATTTGGGATGGCTAGTAATGAGAGCAGGGGTTGAAAGAATACAATTGTGACGGATCTTTTGGCTGTGGTATTATATCGGTTTCTTTACATTATTGAACATTGTAAAATGTGAAAGTATCACTTCAGCCTTACGGTAGCACATGAAGTTAACATGTAAACATGTGTTCCATTACAGATCACTCATATATATCCAACTAAGAAACAATATCGCGTTTATGCAAATCTAATCAAAGTACCATATTTTACATTTGCATTAAATAAAAAAAGATTTTTGGTGAATGTAATGCTCAACTGAGGAAAAAAAATTTAATTAATTTAATTGAAACAGGCTATTCCCAATAATATTAATTTTATTACAGCATACTGTAACACTTTTATACAGCGCTAGGTTTATACTTTATTTATTATGGAATCCAGTCACCTCTTTAGCCTTATCTCTAATTGTAACAAGTAGACCATTATTCCTTCTTTTCCATAGAATTCCAGAACTTTCTCGTCTGCATCATGGTGTCATACATTTTTAGGTCTGGTAAATTTTCTCCTTGCCATTTTATAAGCAAATATTGCTTTAATACTATATCCCTTTGTAAGGAAACCACTCAGAGTTCACTAATTTTGTTCCATTTACTTGGACGTGTTTTGAAGGCTGTTGCCTTCATTATCAGCTTGTTTCCACTAGTTCCCCATTATGATATTAAGATGTCCCTTTGTAGTGATGGAATGTAGGCTTTCATGGCAGGAGTTGCAGATTGTATTGAAATTTACAAACATTCCGATAATTTCAATGAGGAGGAAGTGGCTCTAAACAAAATAGCAACTGGTATCCGGTAATCCAAAGCAAAAATAGGCATATAACAGAAGACAACATAGCGAACCAATCTGAAGAGAACTACAACATAGGAGAGGCCAGGCCCCTCTCACCACTGCCCTACCTCTGCTCACCCCGGACCAATCAGCCGAGGGCGCTCACAGTACACATAGAGTGGTACTGACAGCCAACGAATCAGACACAGTGATACCTTCTCCAAGGAGACTTTGTCCATGCCAAAGATGTCCGCCGCAGTTGTGTATGAAATGTGTGGAACTCCTAGCTCGAGTAGGCCACGGCATAATACCCCGATAGCCCGAAGGATACCTCTAATGATATCTTCACTTACTTTTAAGACCATAGGTACCTGGGTTTGATTCCCAATCAAGTCAAGCTGCCTGGATAGTATTTTTTTTTTCTCCTGATGATGAATGCTAGATAACTTTAAGGCACCAAGGATTCTGAGCTAATTAATTGATTTCATTCATGACTATGCTTTTCATTTCTAATTTATAGACGTAAAAGACAACAAATATTGTTCGCGTAATTTATTTGTGTAATCATATTATATATATATAGGCAGAACAATAGGAAATTTGAAGACGACGACGAAAGACCATTTTTAAAATGTTAAACAGGTGGATAAATCAGCAGTTGCATATCATTTTTGGACTTACAATCATGACATCACAAAAGAAACCAAACGGTTGCTATCAACAGTCCCAAAAAATTAGCAAAATGGAAAAAGATTTTTAATTTTAACAAGTAAGCATCCTGTCATGAATTTTGACATCCCACCAAGGAACTTACTGTTTTGCTGTATATTGGAACTGTCAGAGGTCACATAGTCACTTGCCAGTATTAATCGGTTCCAGCTGAAGGTGAGAGCGAATGCTCTTGAAACATGATCTGAAAATTAATCAGTTATAGTAATAGTATCTGTTTCTCATGGATCAACATACAAAGTTTTTAACAAAATAAACACAAATTAAAAAAAACATAGATTTTAAGTATAATAATTAAGAACAGTGCCATCAGCAATTCCAGAAGGCACCAACTCCAATTAAAATTCATTCCAATTTGATTGGCTCAGCCTCCCAGTCCCCAGTTCATCAGCAGCTACCTACTGGAATATCCAGGGGACTGGGCTTCAAATCACCCAAAAACAAAACACAACATTAAAAATAATTTATATATTAATAAGTTATATTTCCCTGCAATACTAAACCTTCATTCTTTTTTAATTAAACCCATTCAGCTAAATCTTTGAGAGTTGCTTATTCCTTACGACCTTATACACACTAATACCCTGGTCATTGCTGTATAAGGATCCTGTTTAACTAATGCTAGATAACTAGTCCCATTCCCTCCCCTACTCATTTGATTCTCCTTTCACTATCTGACAATTCAATACTATTTCTCAAGCACCTTTCCTAAGTATTTTACACCCATAACCATTTTTGTCTTACCTTGCTTGTGTATTTTCTCAGTTTCTTAATTTTTTAACCTTATTTTAAATTTAAAATTCATCTCCCTCTTATTTCATCTGGTAAATTTTCTCTATTTCTTAATAGGAACTGTTCCCTCCAATAATACCGGCCTCTTTATGTGTATAATCAATCAACCTACCTGACTGTTTCTAACCTCTATTAAGTTTACAAATTGTTCTAATTATTACTTAAATGTAAATTGGAACCTGCACAGTGAAGCCAATCATATTAATTGATATCATTGTATGATTCAGTTGAACTACACACTCTTAAAGCTTCACTTACTTTTCATAAATGTATGTTTCATACATTTATCAATTAATGTTCTAATTATGTTAGTTTGATTATTTCTAGTACTTTTGAGAATCATTTTAAATACTTCAAGCTTTAATATCTTTTAGGGAATGTAGTGATAATGATGAGAATAGGAGTGTGTAAAGACAGTATTTAAATTCACTGAAAATTATAGGTTAAGAGAATTTCAATACATTTCTGAGCTAGAAACTAACCTAAGAGGTTTAGGAGTCCAAGTGACATTTATTTACATTTCCAAACCAACTGCCTTCCCTTCTTACCTTTTACCAACCCTTGCTTGATAGCTATAATATATCTTCTTTTAAAAATTTGACTATAAGAGCACATGTGTTTAGGTTTGGAAAGTGATGTAGAGAATTTTGTAGCATTAAAGGTCGTACTTGAACTGTGAACTCAGTGCAGCTTCATTGCACATCGTTAATGTAAATTGTAGTTTTATAAAAATGTTTTCCACAAATCATTATTTTGAAATTATCACACTTGGAAACAAGAGAAAATAGTTCATTTAAGAACTTTCAAAAAATAAGACATTTTTAAAAAATTCTGTTGGAACTCGCACAGTGAAGCTTGTTAAATGTAAATTACTCTAATCTTGATTTATTTATGGACGCTCTTTAACATCTCAGGTCATCAGCATATGCTAATCTGTCATCTAACACACTCTTATACTTCACTTACTTTTAAATATGGTGGGACCGATTTCTAAGAGACATCCTCTCCATCTTCAAAACTGGTCCCACCGTATTTAAAAGTAAGTGAAGCATAAGAGTGTGTTAGATGACAGATTAGAATAATTTACAAAAAGAGAAAATAGTGTTATATGGGAGTAATTATAAGACAGTATTTATTAAGGTTTAATTTCAGTGTACTTATATACCAGAGAGCCAAAGAAACAAGAATTTGCACTATTGTTACAGACTGGCAATGGAGGAATTCAGAAAACAGCACTTTCGTAATCGCTACCCTGCATTTGATGGCAGAAAGAATTTGTATAGTTCTGGACCTCTATTTTCTGAAAACGTGGTAAGATTTATTTAAGTCAAGTATGAGGGTGGTCTGAATTGATCTTAACAATTTTAACTTGAGCATTATTTTTGTTTTTCTACATGATCACCCATAAGGTCAGTAATTTAATCCAGCAATACTACATTGTCGTTATCCTGCCTGATACAGTTCTCTTTATTCCTGTACAGCTATAATTGCATTTTGAAAAATATGACGACTGAGGAATATTTTAACCTTTGAAAAGGGATACAATCAGAGTAAGATAAATCTGGGAAATAAAGTGCATGCTTCAAAATTCATACTTCAAATCTCTTACTTTTCCATTGCTAAAACACTTTTGTAGGAGGTATATGGTATTGATGAAAAAATATTTATTTCTTTTGCATATCGGGTTCTCCTCCTCCTCCTTTCCTTTCTTCTCCTCCCCTTTCTCCTTCTCCCCTTTCTCCTTATTCTCTTTCTCCTTCTCCACCTCTTCTTCTTCTTCTTCTTCTTCTTCTTCTTCTTCTTCTTCGTCTTCTTAGTTCTTAGTTTAATATATTGGAATATATGAGGAGTTTTTATTTATTGAACCTCCTATGGAGCATAAAATAAAGATAAGTGTGAACCACAAAATGGTTTTATTACCAGGAGTAAAGTACAATCAAAGTTACTTTTCAACATAGTCACCATGTAGATTGAGACATTTGTCATACCAATATCCTCTTTATCGAAGTTGCTCCCAGTACATTCAGAGAAATCTTCACGGCATCTTGAAGATCTTCGTTGTTGCGGAAGTGCTGCCTTCCCAGACCTGTGTTCAGCTGTCAAAAAAGGTGAAAGTCACTTGGTGCAAATTCTAGAATGTACACCATGTGATCCAGCACTTTCGAATGAAGCTGTTGGATTACTGCAGCAGTATGCAGTCATGAAATCAAAAAAATTTCTGACAACTGCTTGCCTCTTATTTTATTCTGAGTGACTCTCTGCAGGTTAGATAATGTTTGCGATAATTATAATCCTCAGCTCCATAAACCCCAAGAACAGCCACATTTTGATCCTTATAAATGGTAGCCATGGTCTTCCTGTTGATGGATGTATGTTTGAAATTTATGGGTTTTTTAGGAAGTATGTGTTTGCATCCATTGTTTGTATTATTCTTTTGATTCTGCATTGTCATAAAGGATTCGGGTTTCATCTCCTGTTGTGTAATGTGTGAGAAAGGTTAAGGCTAATGCCATGCACCTTACTTTCTGGTCCTCAGACAGCTTTTTGTTAGCAAGATGCTCCATTACAATCATATACAGATTGAAATGTGTGGAAAATTCACAGACAATTACAAAAGTTACTGCTTCGAACCACTTAGTCATCTCACAAAACAAGTTCTTTACTAGCAACACCTTTGTTCTTGTCCGCCTTCATCATCAGATTGGTCTACTTTAAATTTCCTACACCATTCATCATAACACCACACTGACTTTGCACCATAAATGTGGCTCATTCTGCGATAAATTTCTGCTGACATGTTCCCTTTTGCCTGTAGAAAATGAATTATCCACAATTTGCACATGGGGAAAAATAACCATGTTAGGGGGCTTGAATTGATGTGGTGAACTAAGCAGTGGCAGGAATTATTGGGGGAGCTACAAAGATCTGTGTTCCATTGTTTGGCTGGTTACTTAGCAGCGCATTCGGAGGTTGAAAAAGTATCTCTTGTAGCTTTCCCCTTCTGAAAATAATCAATTCATAAAATTCCTTTACTGTCCCAAAAGACTACTGCCTTAATGTTACCTGTAGATAAACCAACTTTCGTCTTCTCTGGCATGTAATTATGTATCCAAGTTTAATAACCATTTGTAATTTGAACCAAAAAGTTGGTTAAATAGCTGTTTAATGTTCCAAATATTGTTGTATTAAATTTAAAACACAGCTGATAATGCAGAAAATGACCTTTGAGAAGTCACTCCTTTGCATTAAGAATTTACATCCACCATTTGTCTTTTTGTATTTGAAGCCGCTATAGCTGTAGAGCCTAAGAAACAGCCTTTGTATGAAATGTTGGTTTCTAAAACTTTTGATATTTTGTTTACTGTAGCAAATTCATCTTCATCTTAAATAGCCCCAACCAGTCCTTCATATTAAAATTTTTTAAAAATTTTCATATGGAACTAACACAGTGAAGCTCATGTGAATTGAATCTGTCGTCTTAACACTCTTCATGCTTCACTAATCTTAAAAATATACGGAACCGATTTCAAAGATATGTTATCTCCATCTTCGGCCGTGGACGACTCTTCGTACATTGCCCTTATCAAAGTCATTTAAATGGTTTACTCTTTTTGTGCACTTCTTCAATACTAACCTATTAGTTTCAGATCTAGACCTGCAGTGAGCTCTACAACCTTTCCTATAAGCTTAGGGGGCCATTCCAAAAATCAGTGGTGGCAACACATTTTTGGAATAAAAACCATGAAATAGAAAAAGGCTCAAGTTATTAAACAGTTCAATAACCAAAAGAATTAAACACATGGGAAAGAATAACAACTTATTTATGAGGAATTCACTCAAATTTCACTACTTTTGTTCTACTTGGACATGTTTGGAATAACTAAATTTTCCTTGCTTTTGTTTATGAATATATTTTCGCACACAGATAATTTCATAGGTTTTTGAAGAGCTTTTAAGAGTTAAGGTTCATTTTGGGATTTGAGGGTTTTTTTTGCCAGAAATGGTATGGTACTGCTGATTTGTCTGTGTGTTTATATTTTACATTTCTCATATGCTCCATAAATGCCAAAGTGCAATGGTCCTTTATGTTTTACCTATATATTTCATATTGCAATCTTTGCAACTGATTTTGTAAATACCTGATTGTTTTCCTGGCGGAATTTTGTGTTGTGTATTGATTTTTAGGAGTTTTTCTTAAACCGCATTTGTTCACTGGAGCCAAAATAATGTTGGGATCTATAGAAATTTTCTGGAATTTTTGGTATACCCATGGATGGAATGTAAATTTCTTGTATGTATGATTTCCTATTGGCCTTTCAGTGTGGTGATGTCTTTTATTTGTTTTTGTTTTTGAATTTTTCTATTTTCTTCTTGACCAGATCCATTTTTCTGTGCTATATCTATGATTTTTTTGGTACTCAATTCGTATTCTGTTAATTTTGTTGGCAGATTTGTTAATTTGAATGTGAGACTGTTGATTATTACGAATTATGTTGTTTTGGATTGTGGCTGTAGTTTTTTATATAATTATCTAAATGGGTATCTTTTCTGAATATGCCAAATTCCAGTATATTGTCATTTTTCATAACAGTAAGGGAAGAACCTTGTTTTCTATTTCCATTGTGAATTTAATGGTGCTATCTTGTAGTTTCAGTAGTTTAATTGCATCCTCTTTCATTTTTCATTTACTGTTGCAAAGACATAAAAATAATGGTACCAACATATGTATCTATGTGGGAAAACTTCAACTAATTTTGTTTCTAAGAAACTCGTGTACATATCTACTAAAAATGGTGAGATTGGATTTTCCATTGCTAAACCTTTCTTTTGTGTATATTGTCTCTTGAATGTGAAGTAGGTTTGATTGATGCAAATTTTGGTGAGGTTCAGATATTGCTTTATGAACTTCTTCAGTTATAGTTATTGAGGTTAGCCATTTTTTTACAATATTTATTAGTTTTTCTTTTGGGATGTTAGGAAACAGAGGGACCACATCATAAGAAACTAGCAAATCCCTGTTTTTCAGTTTCATGTGTCTGATTTTTGCTATTCTGTTGAGTTTTTTATACTTTGAATTTTGCATTTCGGTAAACTATTGAATTTCTTTTAAAGGGCAATTGGCTAGATTGTATGTGGATGAATTTATTATATTTACTATAGGCCTCATTTTATTACCAGGTTTATGTATTTTCAGTAGGCCATAGATTCTGGAGCTCGGTAGGATGTTTTTATATGTATAATATAAAAGAAAAATAAAAATAAAGTAGCACTATTAACAATGTAACAAATTAACAATAATTATAATAGTAAAAACACTCAGAAAAAGTCACACTTGAGATCGCTATATTTCGGACTTGTGGAGTCCTTGTATGGAAAAAAGACCAGTGACAGTGATAAAAGTAAATATTGAGTATCAAAGGTAACGTTATGCATGGAAACAGATGAAACTAGAAATGAGAGTGTGGGGGGAAAAAATGAATATGTAAGATTTAAACCAGGTGGTATACGCGCTTTATGTAAAAATATAGCTGCCATTTCTCTATCTCTGAGTAAACTTTCAGAGAATTGTGTAGGTAACGCATCAATAAGTATTGGATTAAAAGCATCAAAATCCTTACAATGAGATAAGGCATGTTGGGCAACTGGCAAGGGAGACTTGGTTTTAACAGAACGTCTATGATTGTTCGTACGTAGCGAAACAACAGTAGAAGTTAAACCAATATAAAATGCTTTGCAAAGCTTACAAGATAACATATATACGACGTTCTTGGAAGAACAAGTAGCAAATGAAGAAATGTTAAATTCTCTGGATAAATTAGGGCTGTGGAATGAATGGCAAGGCATAATTAGTGCACAGGTTTTACATTTAGGGCATTGGCAAAGGTATGAGCCAGCAACGGGACAAGGTAATTTCAGAGGAGACAGTTTTCGGCAAAATATACTATTAAGGTTAGGGGTGTTCTAAAAGTAAGGTGGGGTACAAATTTAGAAAAATCATTTAAAGATGGATGCATCAATAAAGTATCGTGACCTTTCAAAATAGGTCTGATGCTTTCAATTCCAGGCATGTAAGTAGTAACAAGGTTAATGAAGTTCTTATTAGAAGTTTTAGATTTCCATTCGAAAGTTTTATGTGTTGGGATTATACGGGCTTTTAAAAGAGAGGAAGGATAATTTTGGTCTTGGAACTTTTGAGCTAGATTTTTAATATACTTGTCAAGAGATGAAAAGTTGTTACAAAGACGATGACCACGGATTGAAAGGGGATAAGGAATAGATCTTTTGATATGCAAGAGATCACAGCTATCAAAATGAAGATACTGTTGTAAATTGGTAGGCTTAATGTGCACAGACGTAAGAAAAGAGCCGTTACATAAAGAAATACCAATATCTAGGAATGTAGCAGCATTGGGAGAGACAGAAGAAGTGAACTTAACTGAAAATTTGGAGTTAAGATTAGTAAGGAACTGATCAAGAGATTCTGAGCCATGAGTCCAAAGCATGAATATATCATCAATATATCTCAGTCATAATAATGGTGCCAAAGGTTCTGACTTAAGAAAGTCCTCCTCTAAGCAAGCCATAAAAAGATTGACATAAGACGGTGCCATTCTGGTGCCCATTGTAGTACCTTTAATTTGTAGATAATATTTATTATCAAAACTAAACGCATTGCGAGTGAGGACTAGATAAGTAAGATGACAAATAAAATCTGTGAATGGGGTATGAGGAGGTGCTCGAGAGTCCAAGAAATGTTTAACAGCAGCTAATCCTTCATGATGGGGAATGTTAGTATAGAGTAACGTCAAATCGATAGTGGCCAGAAGTATATTAGAATGTGTCAAAGGGTCAACTTTCTTTAGTAAACTCAAAAAATGGAAGGAATCTTTGATATAAGATGGCCTAGACATAACAAATGGTTGTAACCAACAATCTACTAGAGTGGAAATACGTTCAGTGGGGTAATCGTAGCTGGCTACTATCGGGCGGCCTGGACAGTTCTTTTTATGAATTTTAGGGAGAAAATATATGGTGGGAGTATGGGGGACATGAGGAGTAAGTAGAGTAATATCTTGGGAACTAAGTCCTTCTGCAGTACCAGAAGATGCAATAAAAGAAGCTATTTCTTCATTAAACTTGACTGTAGGGTCGGAAGACAATAGCTTATAATAAGTGATATCTTCAGAATGTCATGATACTTTGTTAATGCACTCATCTTTAAATGATTTTTCTAAATTTGTACCCCACCTTACTTTTAGAACATCCCCTAACCTTAAAAGTATATTTCGCCGAAACCTATCTCCTCCGAATTTATCACGTCCCTTTGCTGGCTCATATCCTTGCCAACGCCCTAAATGTAAAACCTGTGTGTTAATTATGCCTTGCCATTCATTCCACAGCCCTAATTTATCCAGAGAATTTAACATTTCTTCATTTGCTACTTGTTCTTCCAAGAACATCGTATATATGTTATCTTGTAAGCTTTGCAAAGCATTTTATATTGGTTTAACTTTTACTGTTGTTTCGCTACATATGAACAATCATAGACGTTCTGTAAAAACCAAGTCTCCCTTGCCGTTGCCCAGCATGCCTTATCTCACTGAAAGGATTTTGATGATGCTTTTAATCTAATACTTATTGATGCATTACCTACACAATGCTCTGAAAGTTTACTCAGAGAGAGAGAAATGGCAGCTATATTTTTACATAAAGCGTGTATACCACCTGGTTTAAATCTTACATATTCATTTTTTTCCCCCCACACTCTCATTTCTAGTTTCATCTGTTTCCATGCATAACGTTACCTTCGATACTCAGTATATATATATTAGAAAAGTTATGTTTTTTAGTAGTTTGCTTACTGAACAATATATTTTTGGGTAGGAACAGTTTGTATTTTTTTATAATCTTGGCTATCTAGTAAATTGTACATGCTGTTTTCATAGTCTCTCTGATTCATTATTACGATTTTGTTTCCTTTGTCAGCCATTTTCTTTTAGGAAGCTGATTACTCTTATTATATGTTCTTTTTTGATTATTTGCTTTTGTTTCCCACATTGTGATCTGATGCTATATTTCTTCTTCCAATTTATTGAAAATTGGTATCTCTATGTCGGCTACATTCTGCTAAATTTCTCGAGTAATCTATACAAGAGTTCAGACCTATATTTAACAGTTTTAATTCTTTTTTTTTAGAAGTCTTTGTTTAGTAGATTTATCACATTATCTATTAGTTTATTTTGGCTTTCATTCCTAATTCTAATCTTTTGTTCTTTTTTTTTTTTAAGATTGTCTAGTTTTTTGTTTATAATCCCTCATTTTTGTTTTACCCTGATGTTTCAAATCTTAAAATAATTATCTTGAAATTTTTCCGTAAGGTCTTTCCGAATTGTACTAGTTTTAAATGTTGTTCATAAATTTTTAAACTTCAAAAGGGTTTTGTAGTGGTTAGCATTATCTACTTCTAAAATTTTCTTTTCTGCGGCTATTTTGCTTTGCTGTTTTTGTTTTCTTTAAGTATCCTTCTTACAAATGTAGGTGTTATGTTTTCTCTCAGGCATATGTTTATGAAATGTATATGTGCAGATGTTAACTTTTTCTTGGTTCTATATGTAAGGAACTTTTATTTGTGGTTTAAGTCCACTAAGGATGCTATTAACATGACAACTGTTTAAAGGCAATGATTTATTCTCCATGTTACTGCTCTTTGTTACCATTTGATTCTGGGTGGAATCTTCCATTTTCCCAATTAAACTGATGTTTTAATATAAATTTAAATAGTTGGGAATTTCACTGTGAAAATCCCCATTATTTAAATCTATATGGGAAAGGATTTACAGAAGAAAAAAAAAAACATGAGCAAAATTAATGAATTTTGACATCCCAGAAGCAGATAGTTTTTTATTCAAATTTATCGCAAGACCACCAAAGTCATCCCAGATACCTACCAACCCAACTTCAATTGCAACTTCCACAGCTGAGAATATGGACAAGGGTCTATGAAACATGTCCTGAGCAAATCTCCAGTAAGTGAAGCCAAAAAGAGTGTTCTAAATAGTTTGACTGAGAAGAGATTATTAATGCATGTTTCACTGTGTTAAGATTCGAAATGGAATGAATATTGGAATCTTCATATGTTGCCAAGTATTTTTCTCCAAGTGAACACAACCGCCACAGATAGCCGAGGTCATTAAGATGCGAACTCATGAGCGGGAGGTCTGGGGTTCAAATCCTGCCAGGACCTTCCTCCCTGACTGAGGCTTTTTCAAGGATTTCCTCAGTCCTCATAAAATGGCAAATGCTGGGGAGGTACCCTAAACTTAGGCGTGGAAAGATTCCTTCTTTAAAAATAAATCCTTTCCCAAAATATCATTTCATCTCACATATCATCAGTGTCCATTGCCTGTGGTGCCTCTGTAGCAAAAATAGGCATTAAACACTATTCATTCATATTCATTCATTCTAAGTGAACATAAAACTTTATTGTAAAAAACTGCTAGCCTAAATCAGCCAATGTAGATATATATATATATTCGAATAGCATGTACACCTGTTTTCAACAGTTGCCATGGCTTGACCAACTAAGCTACTATTACAAAATTTGCTGGGGTCATAAGACTTCATTACATGCATGCCATGTATGCTGCAACATTGTACGTGCAGTCACTTCTGTGAAAGAAATGCAGACAGTGGCAATACTTACTGAATACCCCTCATATCTGGAATGGGTGAATCTTCTGGAATAGCTCGGAGATGGGGATCTTTGAAGTCGAGTTGGTGCTACAATCTTATGGAGCTCTGAAGACTATACTAGTAATTGTAGAATTTATAAGTTATGCTTTTAATTTAACTGGCTGTCAGAATGTATCTAAGTTAAACTATTCATATGTATGCTTGATTTTCAGTTATCTGGAGAGGTGAATGTGAAAGATGAAGAAAGTCAGAAACCCAAGCCATATAAGATAACAGTGAAGTTTGCTGCAGAGGTGGATCTTAATGCACTTAAATCATACATGAGAGATGGAAGTTCTCTACAGGCTCCCCAGACTGCCTTACAAGTTATTGATGTTGTTCTCCGTCATGCAGTAACATTCAGGTGTGTTTATGAACCTGTATTTTGAATAAACTAATTCAACTGAATAACACTGGCTGTCTCTGGCTCATATGCAGATATTCATATTACATTGGAATAGTGATTGTAATTATTAGACGTAGTATAAATTAGTCTCAGTCTTTATGAACTAAATTTTGAGGTATCTCAATTGTTATTTTTTTAATCAAAATCAGTTTTTCCAAATCCAGCTAATAAATGAGGGTAATAAAGTATAAACCAGGATTTTGATTTAAGCACTTGTGAATAGTACAGAGTAAGACATTACTGTGGGGATTTTAGGAGTACAGGAAGAAATTAGTTTGTCTCACACAGCTGTGTAATTTGTAAGTAGCATCTTATTTGAGCAGGAGATACATTCATCATGATCAGGGTTAGGAAGTTCATGCATTTGCATATCTATTTTAAGGCAAGTTATTGATATGCTAACAATTTATGTTTATGAATTACTAATTATCTAGTACCCTGAATAAATTTTATTGGGCATATAATTGCATATTTATGCTGTTTTAAGTAACTATCATATTTTAGAAAATACAGGTAATGGCAGAAACCATAGTCAGTTCTTAAAGTGAAAAATATTTTTATTCTTGGTAATTATTTTTATTTCTGTTACATTACCTTAAAATGCAGTGCTTGGAAATTGGAGAACATTTTTCATTTTTTGAGTATAACGTCTTAGATGTCCATCACCATTTCCAGTGCCCAGTTGTATACAGCATTGGAAGTGGCTTATACATAAAGCATCTGGCTGTATCCATTTTTATCCTTTATCCTTTTTTATCTCCTCTCAGATTCAATTTCTGAACTGTTCAACAATTGCTGGTCTGGTTTTGAACATGCTGTGTTTAGATAACCCCACAAGAAATAACTGGTGCTGTCACTTCTGGAGAATGAGGTGACCATGTCATGTCTCCAAATTGGGAAATTAGACATCCTTGAAACATGTTCCATTGTGCTGTCATGCTAATTATTGCAGTATGCCCCATCTTGCTGGGACCATGGGCCATCAATATCTTGAATTTCAGTCACAAGAAAAGTTTCAATCATGTTTCTGTAGTGCATAGAATTTACAGTATATGTTCCTCCATCTTCATTCTCAAAGAAGTACAGCCAGATTATTTTGGTGGCCATTACAGTGCACCAAACTGTCACCTATGGACTGTGAAGTAATGGAGTTCATGGAGATTGTTGGTAGTCCAATAGCACATTTTCTGCTTATTTATACTTCCATTTAAATGAAAATGTGCTTTGTCACTCATCACAAGATTGTTTACAGCAATGTAGACATTCAGTTATCAATTCAATTATGCAGTTACAGAAATCCAAGTGCACCATCTTATCATGATCCGAGAGACGTTGCACGACTTGAATCTTGTATGGGTGAAATTTCAAGTCTGCATGTAAGGTTTGCCTCAAGCTTCGATCCAATATACATAAAGCAATGGTATGCTTCCTTGCCGACTGGTATGGACTCCAATGCACTGATGGCTGTACTCATTCAAAGTTTTATTCTGTGCACAGAACAAGGTTGTCCAGGCAGTGATTTGTTGTCAAGCTTCCTTCTTGATTCCTCTGTTGCACCCAGTGGCATTTTTTTTATTTTTTTATTTATTTATTTTTAATAGGAACATTCTAGGCCTGAGTTTAAGGTACCTCCCAGCATTTTGCCATTAATGAGAACTAAAGAAAACCAGTCAGAAAGGACGGTCTTGAACCCCAGACCTCCTGCTCACAAGTTTACGCCTTAACGACCTCGGCCACCTGTAGCAGTGCACCGAATGATGAATAACATCCTTAAGACTGTGCATCACGTTGGTTCACTTCTTGTCGCAATGCTCTTTGAGTTTGTGTGATAGAACTGGTTCTGATGTACCAAGTTATTAACATACATGCTCCCTCACTGTCCAGCATTCCATGACTTACACATCGAAGAGAGAATACCAACTAACATACTCATTTCCAAGGTTGACTCTATAGTTCTGCCACATTTGCAACAAAAAATCCACCAGATTGAAAATAGTTTTAATTCAAACCCACTTATGGTTTCTGCCACACTGTATTATCTTTATATTCATATTTTAACACTCAAATGGGAAAAATCTGTATAGAAATGCATTATTTTAATGAATTGGTCAATAATTTTTTTTAAACTGAAGCAAATAATAAAAATAGGATCCCACTTTTCACATCAGTGTCAGACATGTAATAATTCAGTGATTCATGATCAAGTGAAGAGCTGTTGCATTGCTGCATAAGAGTCATGGTACTGGCTTGCCTTATCTCAAGAGGTAGGGAAATCCCTGCCATACTGGAATAGATTATGCTGCAAGGAAGTGTCTAGAAAATAAAATTAATTACCAGCTTCTTGGTAAATAGTGACAAGGCATGACAGATACAGACAGTATTAAAAATGCCAAGTGAAAGCAAGTAATGAGAGCAGGCTTAAGAGTTTAAAAAGTGAATTATCTAGTGATCTTGTTAATACAGATGGCAATGTTTTATACTGGTAGAGCATGTGAAAAAAATATTGTGAATGAAAAAAGGTGTCAGGGGATTCAGGATATTAATGCTGTGAAACACAAAGAAATGATTACAAAAGAGTGTGACAGAAATAAAAGTGTCCAGTGGCTATTAGTTGAGTATATGAGAAATAGAGTTACATAGTTTTTGTGTGATCTTTGTGAAGCATTCTTAACTGGCATTCCTTTATGGAAAATAAATAACTTAATTTTACGTATTTTTTTTAGAAAAGTACACCAAATAACGTGTGTCCTGACCAAAGTACCTTACATAAAACATAAGTCCCTCTTTATAATAATGTAATATCAACTTTGCAAATTAGTTAATAGATGAGTTTCTCTGGATCTCAATAGGTGAAACAATTTATGTAGAAGAGCATTTAATTGCAAATGTAATAGGTGTTCTAAATCAGCAAGAGGCAGGTTCACCATATTTCTTAAATTGCTGTCAGTAAGATGTTAATAACATTGCATCAGTGACGCAACTTGTGATTGATTCTATGAAATTAATATGGTCTAATGATATAAAATGTGACCACGTAGTTTTATTTTTAACTGATGCAATGATGATCAAATTAGGGAAAACACTAAACAGAAAATTTTCATAATAGCATTCATATAACATGTCTTATTCATGCTCTCCATAGCATTGCAGAAACAATTAGACTGTTTTTCCTAAAATAGATAAGTTTATCTCTAATGTGAAAAAAAATTTTTTTAATCTGCGTGTAGCATTCAGCTGTTCAAAAAACTGGTATCTAATTTTCCAATACCACCTGAACTGTTCTAACCAGTAGGGGGAGTTGAATAACAGCTGCATTGTGTTATGCTAAACATTTAGAGTCAGTTAGAAATATTATTAACTCATTAGAATCAAATAATGCTTTTTCAATTGAAATAACAAAATGTTCAATTGAAATAGCACAAAATATTCTGTTAGATGAAGAAATTGAAGGAAATATATCTATATTAAAATAGAGGAGAAATTACTTTGTGATTGACACTTGAACCTTGTTTATACCACGACTCAGCTGGCTAGAGACTTGTCGTTTCACTGACCAATCAAGTGACAAAAACAAAAGCATGATATCATTGGCATTACTACAGTTACAGGATTAAGAGGAATTACTAGCAACATGTAGACTGATCTCATTGTTTGTTCGCAAATATTTTATTAAGAGTAGTAGTTGTGCTCTGTTCATTCATCAAACAAAATGGATTCTGTAGGATTGCTATAAACAACAATTCAAAATGTTAGATATTTTAAACTTTGCTGTTTTTACTTAAATGTAAATTGGAAGTTGCACAGTGAAGCCAATCATATTAATTGATATCATTGTATGATTCAGTTGAACTACACACTCTTAAAGCTTCACTTACTTTTCATAAATGTATGGAACCGGTTTCGAGAACATTTTGTTCCCATCTTCAGCCAGGCTAAAGTTCAACTGTCGGATCATTCGTTGAGCTGTGGGAATGTGTATTCTACTCTGGTGGCGGTGTGATAAACTTGTAGTTTATGTTTTCATCTCCGACAATGTCGAAGTTCATTGTGCTGTCTTTGTATTTGTAGATGTAGATTTTCTCCCAGGTTGCTAATTCTGTAGGTCCTTGTACTGATTTTAATAATTTTGTTTTATTTATTATGTCGTGATTTTGTGTCCAAAAATGATATGCTACTGCTGATTTCTCTATTTGCTTGTACTTTATGTTCCTGAAATGTTCCTTTAACCGTGTGCCTATGTTTCTCTTTGTTTTCCCTATGTAGATTTTTTCACATTCTGTACAGTTTATTTTGTAAATACCTGATTTTTCTTCTTGTGGAATACTGTCATTAACATTATCTATCAGCAAATTTTGAACATTAAATCTATTAATCGATGCCAATCTGATATTAAAATCTTTAAGTATATTCTGAAATTTTTTTGTGGCCCATGGATGATATGTGAATTTTTTAAAAATAAGTTTATCTTTTGTTGCTGAAAGTGTTGTGGTTTCTTTGATATGTTTTTGTCTCTTGAATTTCTGCACCTTTTTATGTAATAGTTCTTTTTTAAAACCATTTTTAACTGCTGTTTCTTCTATTTGTATGTATTCTTTAAAAAATTCTTCTTTACTAATTTGTAGGTTAACTAGCCGGTGTGTTAAACTGTTAATTACTGCATGTTTGTGTGCTGTAGGGTTAAAACTGTCAGCTTTGATGTGATTATCTGAATGTGTATTCTTTCTGTATATTCCAAATTTAAGCATAAATTTAAGCATAAATTTAAGCATAAGCAGATCTCAACACATTTGTGCTTGTGCTCTGTAGTATCTCTCTTGGCATCCATCTCGCACAGACTTTATGGAAGCTGAGCTTGTTGTTATTTATTTATACAAGGATAGGTCCATAAGTTTTTGCCCTTGTCAATAAGGATTATCACCTTCACAAAAGCATTGTCTGGTGTCATATCTTATTTGTTAAATAAATAATTGCAGCTGTAACTTCTGCTCTGCTGTGTTTAGTTCAGATAGTTGCACAAGGAAGGCTATGTGTAGAAGATTGTTACATGCTCAAAATGGAGCATCTAGCTGTTATTAAGTTCTTCACAAAAGAAGGACTTACTCCAAAAGAAATTAAACAGTGATTGGATGGTTTATATAGGGAAGTATCCCCCTTATATTCTGCTGTAAAAGAATGTGCCAAACATTTTCGAATGGGTCGAGAAAGCATTGAAGACAAAGAGCATCCAGGGCAACCCTTGGAGATGCTCACTTCTGAAAACATCGCTCTTGTGGAAGGAGAATTATGGAAGACCGGCGGCTCAAAGTTACAGAAATAGCAGCAAGGTTGGGCCTTTCTAAAACAACAGTCCTATGAATTATTCATGAGCATTTTAATATAAATAAGATTAGTGCAAGATGGGTGCCTAGACCTCTTTCCTCAGTCGAAAAGCAACGAGTCATCTTTAGTCGAAAAGCAACGAGTCATCTTTAGTCAGGCATTTTCGGAGCTCTGCCATGGCAACGAGAGAGAAGTTCTACAAACCATTGTTACAGGAGATGAAACTGTGGTCATCTACTATGATCCCTTGTCCAAAAGAGAATCAATTGAGTAGCATAAACCTGGCGAAGCACCGCCTCTAAATGCCAAGGTAATTCAGTCAACCAAAGAAGATCATGGCCATAATCTTTTGGGACTGAAGGAATACTCTTCATTGACTTCAAGGCGAGGAACACTACAGTAAATGGGAAGTACTATGCTCGCCTACTGCACAGACTACATGCTTCCATCAAAGAAAAAAGGCAAGGAATGCTGAGTGGTGGTGTGCGCCTTCTTGAAAACAATGCCCTGTGCGCAAAGCTCTTGTAAAAGTAGCTGTGAAGAAATGTGGTTTCAAGGAGATTGAATATCCACCCTACTGCCCAGATCTAATTCCCAGTGACTATTTCCTCTTCTCAAAACTCAAGAAGGACCTTTGAGGAAGGAAATTTAAGTGTGATGAAGAAGTGATGGATGCCCATTTTGTAGACAAGACTTCTATTTGGGGGGGAAAGGGATTGAAATGTTAATTCAAAGATGTGAGAAGTTTATTGCAATAAAGGGTAACTATATTGAAAAGTGAAATATAGTATTTGTCTTTATCATACATAAAAAAGCATTAGGCCGAAAACTTAAGGACCTACTCTCATATATGCTCTTTTAACATCTCAGGCCATCAGCATCCCATTTAATTCAGGACATGAAATGGAGGATAAAATTTGCTTAGAGGCCTCGTCTTTCAGTCTTGATGTTCTTTTATGCTCATGGTGAATAATGTTTTAGGCAGAACCATGATAATCTGCAGAGAACATGCTACCTCATCGATGGCAAGTTGCCAGTTTGCCAGAACCATGTCTTGAGCTTGCTGATTCTTTTGTCATAGGTCAAGGTTGTTGAGCATGCTGCTCCCTCTTTGTGCGTTACACTTGTCTGCCAATTTTAAACTTCTTGATCCATTCGTACACAGTGGAGCACCATACCTTTATTTTGTATAAAACCTCCAATGAATTTCAGTCACTGACGCACCTTCTGACCAAAGAAATTTGATCACTGTTCTTTGTCCCTTTTTGGTATACACTGCTTGGCTATTGCTTTCACAGCAGCAAGCAAATTGATGCAATCAAATGATCACATGTCTGTGGTAGTACTAAAACTCTAAACATAAATACAAAGGAGAATAATTACGGTTTTTCTTCTTTTATAGAGCAAGTTGTAGTTAGTCTGCATGTGTGAATTGCGTAGCTATTTTCATTATACCTTGTATTTCATTTGTTAATATGCTACATAAATGGTTTTCTAACTTAAGCTACTGGACAGGGACTGGGTATAGATATGATTCAGCTGTGAAAAAACAGTGAGATATTTATGTATATTGTTCTATGTAAACATTTGATTCCAATGTAAATTATAATTAATTTGTTGTCTAACATCTCTTATGCTTCACTTACTTTTAAATACAGTGGGACCGGTTTCGAAGAGACATCCTCTCTTGAAGTCATCAAGTTGGTTGAAGATGGAAAGGATGTCTCTTCGAAACCGGTCCCACGTATTTAAAAGTAAGTGAAGCATAAGAGTGTGTTAGACGATAAATTAATTATAATTTACATTTAACAAACTTCACAGTGTGAGTTCCAATAGGATTTTTTAAAAATGTCTTATTTTTCGAAAGTTCTTAAATGAATTTGATTCCAATCTTGTTTTCATGTATAAAAAACATTGATAAAGGGCTTTTCATTGTTGTAAGTTTTGTATAAAATAAAAGTGAAATAGTCATAAAATGAAGCAAGAAAGTAGATTATATTTATACTAGTGATATAAATTTATGTGTACAACAGCATGTATTCATCAAGATTATGCCTAGACAGCCAATCAGTTCATGTAATGTTGGCTATGCTGCATTTGCGACATTACAGTAACCACTACTGTTACCAGCTGATATTGTACAGTTTTCAATTTTGCCTAGTAAACTTGTATTAATTGTGTATAATAATTTTCACATTTAATGCATCTTTCTGTCTTACACTGAAGCCATCCCCTTTGCTCGAATTTTTGTTCATAATACCATGCTTCTCCTCTGTAATAGCATTGTGAATAGTGTGACATTGTGGTGCTGATCACATGCTGTGTACATCTTTTTGAGTTTACAGTCACCCAGTCAAGCTAGTATTTCTGTCCATAGGTTTCTATAATGTATGGAATGGTGATGATTGTTTATGGACATTTCTTTTTCTACAAATTTTGTGTGCTAAGATGAGGAAAAATAAACTATGTACAAGGACACAAACAAAGATGACTAATTTTTTTTCCTTATTTCTTTTAAAATTTGTATCACTGCAGGTATTTAATGTATTGCAAAGTTTCAAATATAGGATTGCCCAAAAGTCTCGAACCATTTTGTTTAAAGCATTGACCAGCATTAATGATTTTTACCATGTTATTTGTCAGAAGCCTATGTACAAGATTCAGTATATAGTTCAATATGCTCGCAGCATTGCTCTAAAAACATTGCACAGGTGGCAATGCTTTGTAAATGCATTTCCATAGATGAGAAAAATCAATAAATCTTTTATCTTGTACACATGGGTTTTACTAAAACTGCAAACAAAAAATCAAGTGGGGTTAAGTCTGGGTGAGTATGGTGCCAACAGTCTTGGTGCTACTTGCTGGCCGATTGATCCGGAAAGGTTTCATGCACAGCCATAGTGAAATTGGGTAGAACCATCTTGCTAAAAGACGAGAAGATTGTAAAACACCATCCTAAATAAAATGCATTAACATTTCTAGGTAGGCAACTAGTGACTTTGGGTTCTTGAAACATGAATGGATCATACAGTTTTGTGTCTGTTACACCTAGCCACACATCCATTTGCCATTTTCTAGTAGCATTAGGTTGTTTGTCAACCCATATTTGACAGTTAATGCCTATTAACATGTAGCATCGTTATTGAAAAGGATATGGTTTAACATGCACATTTGTGGAGTGTAAAGCTCAGAACTTCCCCAACTTGTCTGGGAATATACATTTTATTATTGAGGCATTGAGTTGCTTGCTGAATGTGTTGAACATTATTTGCAGAGTTACCTGGTCTGCCTGAAGCTTTTCATCAACAACACTTCCTGTTCTGAATTTGCTCATTAACTTCCGAATATTTGCTTTATGAAATTTTCGTTCAAACTTCTCTTGAATGTAGTTATAGGTTAAAGGTGCAATCACATGGAAATAAGTGCTACATGTCCAATAGTAAGCATACTTCTTGATTAATCTTAAAAAAAAAAAGAAAATCTGTTTAATGGAAATGGGTTGAGACTTTCGGACCACTGTGTATATTGATTTTGAAGTGTACTTTATTTTTTCCAATCTGTCAAAGCCATGAACTTTAGGTGAAAGAAACAAACTTTTGCAAATAATTTCCAGAAGTTCATGCATTATTGAGAGTTTACTATACTACAAATAAACCAGTTAATTTAACCACAGTAGCTGAACTGCAAACAAGTGGTAGAAGTCAGAGTCAGCTGCCCACCAGCAACAGAGCAGCTTTCACTGTGTCACAATTTACTGAACAATAGCGCTACATTGAGATTGGTTCAGAAGGTGTAATGGATAGCATTTGAAAAGGCAGATGTTGAGGCAAAGTTTCAGCAGCCCAGGTATAATGAGATTGCTTGGAGTTTAAAACATTTGTGAATTTGTCAAAAATAATTTCTAGGAATTGATCAGTGACAATGCACTGAACAATGCGTTTCGAAATATTTCCTGCCTTGTATATGACTAATAATGTTTGTTGGTCTTGAGTTATTAATAAATAATTTGTGAACCTCTCTGGCATAATCATTGTAAAATTAGAGACGAAAAAAGTGTTTTGTGTAATTGTATTGATGTACATGATGCAATTTTTCCACTTCACAAGTTTTACAGATTAAGAACTATTAATAATTGAAATTTCATGAGTACAGGAATTTAAAATATTGAGAATTATAGGCAATGGAAATCGTATAATTAATATTATTGTATATACAGTAATATTAATTATATGATAATTACATAATATAATAATATTAATTATATGATTGGCTTCACAGTTCAAGTTTCAATTTACATTTTAATTTTAATGGAAATCATGTTTGTGTGAATGTCCATAGGTTTGTAAAGGTTGGACGTTCATTTTTTACACCTCCAAGAGGACATATAGTTGATCTTGGTGATGGTCATGAGATGTGGTATGGCTTTTTCCAAAGTGCAATTCTAGGATGGAGACCATTCCTGAATGTTGATGGTATGTACCACAGCTAATAATTTTTTTTTCATTTTATGCAAATATAATGGGAAAATGAACAGAGTGCACACATTTCTTCTCATGTTCCAATGGTGCCCAGTTTATGAAATGTCTTGTATGTCTTCAATATCCTCATCACTTCAATAAGCATTTCTGAAAAGTCATAGCAGTTATAAAACAGACAACCTTTTCATAATTTATCGCTTGAAAATTTACCAGCTCTTCCACCCCCTCTCTCTCTCACATAAGCTTTGATTGTAATGGCAGACTTGTAGTGAAATTTTAATAATAAAGTAAAGAGATAAATCCATTTGGTAGTTACGTGGTAATTTGTGAGAATTCTAAAAAAAGTACAACTTTTCAGTTCTAAATCTTCAGATTGGTATACATCTGATCTTCTGTTGTTGTTGTTGTTGTTGTTTTTTTTTTTTTAATTTAAAACCTATTAACATGTCCAAGTAAGTGGAATAAAACTAGTGAAATTTGAGTGACTTCCTCATAAATAATTTGTTATATCAAAACTTCTTGTTCTTTATGGAATGTCATCTTCATCTGTTTTGTCGGTCCTGGTGGTGTAGCGGTAACCATACTTTCCTTCTAAACCCAAGATTGTGGGTTCAAACCCAGCCAGAATCGATGAATTTTTTTCGGGCGTAAAAATCCTAAGTATGGCTTCCTTTGGAAGGGAAGTAATGCCATAGGTCCTGTGTCGTACATTTACAGCACAATAAAGAAGCTCAAGCCTGAAATAAGAGACCTCTGAGCAAAATTTGCTGGCTGTTTCACGCCCTGAATAAAATGGGATGCTGATGACCTGAGATGTTAAAGAACATCTATAAATAAATCAAACAAAAAAAAAAAAAAATCTTCATCTGATGACAAAGAAATTATTCGACCTTAACTGTGGCCATGATATACAAGGGTCATTTGAGAAGTTCTCAGAAAAACTCGCATATTGCAGCAGGAGTTCCAAAGCACTTTTGTTATCAAAACTTGCCATTTTCCTTAGAGACATGGAATACATGGATTGATCAAGAATCAAGGTAGTGATAAATATTTGTTGCTGTGCAGATGTATGTATACTGGAAAAATGACAAATATCGGACATTGTGCAATTATTAAATGCTTGGTAAAGAAGGGTATATATGCAACAGAAATTCTTACAGATAAGACAAACACTGTAGGGCATTCTGCACCATCATTTTGAACTGTTTCCAAGTAAACTACAGGATTTAAATGTAATTGTGAAAGCTTGGAAGATGACTTGCACATTGGATGACTATACCAAACAGGTGCATGACATCTTTATGTAGGATCGCCCATTAAAGGTGTCTGAAATTGCTGAAGCAGTGGGTATTTCAGGGAATGCACATTCACATTTTGATGGAGGAATTGTGCTTGAAAAAATTATTGGCAAAATTGGTGCAGCAACTGCTGACTCAGTAGCAAAAGCCATTCAGAGTGCCAATGTATCAGAAAAGTTTGGCCATTTTAAGAGAGATTCTGCCAACTATATGCTTGATTTGTGACCAGTGATGAAATATGGGTGCACTACTGCACACCTGAAACAAAATAGCAGTCTAAACAATGGAAGCATTACAATTCTTCACAACCAAAGAAGAAGGCAATTGGCCAGGAAGATCATGGCATTGGTTTTCTGGGATGCCAATTGTGTACTGCTAATTGATTGTCTTTCCATTGTAACATCTACTTCTGGAATGTATTTGGTAATCTTTTGGACCTTATTGAAGACAGAAATATGCAAGAAAAGACCAGATTTATCAAAGAAGAAATTCATGTTGCATTAAGACAATAGCCTTCACATGTGTATTGTCACAATGGCAAAAATCAATGAATTAGGGTACAATTTGCTGCCACATCTTTGTTCCCCTGACTTGGCTCCATCAGACTTCTATCTGTTCCCTAAACTGAGAAAGTTCTTTGATGGAAGGAAATGATCCACCAGTGAAGAGCTTAAGTCCTTCAGTTCAGGCTATTTTGCATGCCAGGAGGAATCTGACTTTCGTGATGGAATAAAGGCTTTGCAGCATCAATATACAAAGTTCATTGGTGTCGAGGGAAACTATGTTGAAAAATAGGCATATTTTCAAAAAGTTATGCCATCATTTTGTGCTTTATTCAGAGTATTTTTCAAATGATCCTCATATGTCATGCAAAAAAAAAAAAAAACCATTAATGACTACAATGAATTTAAGAAAAGATCTAGGTTATTCAAAGAACTAATGAATCTGTGGATGAAAAACAAAATTTAGAATCAAATACAAAATGGAAATATTGGAAATATGTTTATCTCACATTTAAACAAGCTGCTACTGTGTCTAAGGTTTTTTATGTGTGTGGTGGTTTTTACGTTGTGATGGGAGACAATTTATTATGCTTAGAACTATTAGAAATGTTACTAATTTCATTGCAATTTTAATACAAAATTACAAAAAAAAAAAAAAAAAATACTACAAAATAACATTTTAAAATATTGATTTTTAACAAAGCAGGTTTTCTTTGTGTGGGCAACACTCATGTGCACATACAGTCCCCTGGTGGAGAAAGCTCAGAACTTTATAGAAACAAGAAACTTTTTATTGAACATTCAAGTGATATGTGACACAAAATTGGTGTGGCATTGCAGCCTGCTTACCAATATAATTCTTACCTGCATGCTCAGTTTCAGCAAGGAAAATTTAATGGATTAGCACATGTTACATTGATATTTCTTGGTACAGCAATATACTCTCTGATAAATGATCTGTTGAAGAAATTTTATATTGCTATCAAACGTATAATTATGCGGTTAACATTTGCCTCGGAAATAAATGAATTCAAATCTTTTATGGGCTGTTTCACTTATGTAACATCATCATAAAATCAACCAACGAAATGATACAAAATTCTGAATTTTGATTTAGCAGTGAAATTATCATAAAGTTTTAACAAATGCCTTTATTGCATGAAGTGCATTTGTTTTCTGGTCAGTGTAGCTAACTGTAATTCCCCACCATAATTCCTGAGCATGCATCACTGACCACTTTTTTTATTTTTTCAGTAATTGTACATCTAACCAAATATAATGTGTAATCACTCAAGCAATTTAAATATTGTACTTACGAAGCTGTTGACAGTGGAGTGGCAATATAACCTCAACTTAGGTATTCATTTTTTACACTAAATCTGGCAAATTTATTCATGAGTGCTGTAGAAACACACATTATTAAGGCATTCGTTCCCTTTCACCTTCAAAGCATGGTTTCGTTATGTGGATGACATACTGGCAATAGTACCAAAAAAACAAACAGAAGATGCCCTAAAATTACTAAATTTACAGGACCAAAATATTAAATTCACTATGGAATTTGAGGAAAATGGTTATTTACCGTTTTTGGTCCTGAAAATATACAGGAGAAACAACATAATTTCATTTGGTATATATAGGAAACCTACACATACAGATAGTTGCATAAAGAATAACAGTTTCAACCCTAAACCACACCAACATGCCATTATAAACAGCCTTGTCCATAGATTGGTAAACATCCCAATCAACAAAAAGAGTATTCAGCAGAATACCATTATATCATCAAAATAGCCCTCAACAATGGATTCAACAGCTCTTTAGTTAAATATTGTACTTACGAAGCTGTTGACAATGGAGTGGCAATCTAACCTGAACTCATGTATTCACATTTCTTACACTATACTCCATTCACTTACATAAAGGAAGAAGGAACATTTTAGAAATATTCGCTTTAAACAGGTGGAAAAATCAGCAGTAGCAGCTCACTTTTGGACCAAAAACCATGAAATAAAACCGGGAATAAAATTGCTGAAACATCTTCACAGCCCATTGGAGTTATCCACTTGGGAAAAAATTTTCATATTAAAAAATAGAAAAAAACCTAATGAATTTCGAATTTCCTCCTATGGATGAGCTCAGCAACTTCCTACTTCAACTAACAGAGCCACCACAGGAACATCCGCTTGTCCAGCCATAGTTTTGAGGAATGGCGGTTCAGTGAGCAACTGAAGATGGCAGAAATTCTCCCGAAACGCGTCTTACTTTTATGTAAGTGAATGGAGTATAGTGTAAGAAATGTGAATACATGAGTTGAGGTAAGCTCTTTAGTTGATAAGAAGATCAGACATTTCTAAAGACAGAAAGATATTAAAAACACCACAACTCTCTCCACGATAAAAAAAAGGACGTGGTTTTTAAAAGATTCACATATCCGTGGGCAAGCAGGGCATTCATGAAGATTTTTAAAAATTATAATATATGTTCGGCAGCACAAAATAAATTTAGTATTGGAAAGCTTCTGAACACCACCAAAAAAGACGTTATTCCACCCGCAAGAAGTCAAGAGTGTATCAGATAGATTGTTTGGAGTGTGATCAGATATATATAGGCAAAACTATTCAAAATGTGGAGACAAGGACCAAAGAACACTTCAGAAATGTAAGATATAAACAAGTGGATAAATCGGCGGTTGCAGATCATTTTTAGACTTAGGATCACGACATTGCAGGAGAAGCCAAACTGGAAAAGATTTATATTTTAAAAAATAAACTTTGAGTTATGAATTTTGACATTCCACCAATGGACTTCCTGTTCCGTTCCACTACATCACCTGCTAGAGTTAGTCGGTCCCCAGCTGAAGATGAGAGCGAATGCTCTTGAAACATGTTCTGAAGAATTAACCAGAATTAACCAGTTAGTGAAGTTTTGGTGTCACCTAATACTGACTCATTTGTCTATATATATACCCTCAGTAAAATAAGATTTTTTCAATGAAAAAAAGCATCTGGCTCAGCTTCATCATCAGTGATATTAATGTTTGTCCACCCAGCCATTTCTTCCTATTTGGGAACAAAAAGTAATTGCTGGGAGTCAAATCTGGCAAATATAGTAGATGTGAAAGCAGTTGGAAGCCAAGGTCATGCAGTTTTGCAGCAACAATCTCAGATGTGTGTAAAGGCACATTATGGTGATAAAAGAGAACTTAATTTTTCACAAGGTGTGGATACTCTAGCATGAATAACATCCTTCACTTGATCCAATAGTAAAGCATAATACTCCGTAGTGATGGTCCTGCCCTTCTGGAGGTAGACTAGGAGCACCATATCATGAGATCTCAGAAAACCATAGCCATGATTTTCCCGCAGATAAAACCATATTTGCTCTCTTTGGTACACTTTCACTGTTAGATCTGGCATGTGGTGATGAATCCATGTTTCATCTACTGTTATGAAAAGTCGGAGAAACTCGCTGGAATTGCTTTTAAATAAATCAAAACACTTGCAAGATGTTCATTTGAATGTGTTTTTGGTCCATTGTTAATCATTGCTGCACCCATTGATCAGAAAATTTTCTCATACCATAAACATCTTGTAAAATGGCTTGTTAAGTCTTTGCAATTTCAGTATACCTTCAATTGGCAATCATTGAGTACAGCATTGGGAATTTTTGTCACAATCTGTTCAGTCATAGCAATTTTGGGATGCCCTGAGTGCTCATCATCTTGAATGGATGACTATACTTAAATTCAGCATGCTACTATCTAACTCCTGAAAACAAAGGAGAAGAATCCTTTAATGTGAAATCTAATTCCTTTTATGTTTCTGTTGGGATTAAACCCTTCAAAATGAAGTCCTTTATCTCAGCTCGTACTTCATTTTTATCCATTTTATAGAAAATGTTAACATTAGTTTGTTTTCATGATCACCACAAACAAGTGAGTACACTTACACATCTGAAACTTTTGAGTGCACCATCTAAAGGATGATACTAAACAACTATCATAGTAATTTGGCTATCTTCAAGACATTTCTAAGTCAACCAAGAACTTTTAGAACACCCCTCTTACGATTTCCATATCTGAAGTAAATCTTTGTCCACTGAGCCATTTCTTCTTGTGAAGAGGAAAGAACCATTGGGAGGCAAATATGGTGAATATAATGCTTGTAACATCACCTCAAAAAGCAAGTCATATAACTTCACAGTTGCAGATGAAGAGGTATGCACCAATGCATTGTCTTGCTCAAAAATAACTTTTTTCTTTAGCAAATGCAGATGTTTGACTTTAGTAGCATTCTTAAACTGCTCCATTGATGGTTTTACCCTTTTGCTGGTAGTCTACCAACACCACAACCTGAGCATCCCAGCAGACAGTGTCATCCCTTCTTTAGAGTGCTTTCACCCTCTTGAATCCATTGTTTGGGCTGCTGCTATGTCTCTAGCATGATAGTGTGTCTCATATTTTGTGTACAGTGATGTAATGTCACAAAAAACTGTCAAGTAGCATTTAAACATGTCCAAGCAATCCTAAAATTCCTAAATTCAACACGCTTCTGACATTGGTTAGCAAACATGGTAGCCATCACACTGTGAGCAAATACTTTTACAGAATAATCCAGACACAGTCTATTGAGATATTTGCAATTTCAGCAAGCTCAAGCACCTTGATTTGTCTATTTTTAAAGGCAGTATTATAGAATTTTACAATGTTTTCTTCACTTGTTCCAGTAATTGAACATCCTGAATGCTCGTCATCAAAAATGGAAAAATTGCATTTGAACTCGGCAGCTTGTCTCTTTACCACAGAAAATTATAATGAAGAGTCTTTCAAAGTAGAATCCAATTTTTTTTTTTTATCTCAGCATTAAACCTTTTAAAATAAAGTATTTTATCACTGTATGCTGAAAAAGTCTGAACTTAATTAATTTGCCACACTATAGCATCTAAACAAATGCAATCATGTGTATGAAAATTCACGGTAGACATCTAAAGAGCATACTTTAGAGCAAACCTTTCTATTTGATACTGCCAATGCCATCTCTGTGTCAGGTTGAGAACTTTAAGATCTGCCCTTGTGTGAGGCAATACATGGTCTGTCACAAAAGTTCAGTGAAAGGAGCCATATCTGAATGGCAACATTGTGCATGTGCATAGTTCTATAGAGACATGGGGAGAAGCGACACCAAGAGTGGGCTAAATGTAGAACATAATCAGTGTGAGAGGTGTTGCAATGCAGAGTCAGTCACCGATATGTGCTGGCATTTGTCATACTTTATCAAATCTGGGGTTCTGCTTGTCACAACTAACAAAGTGATACTTAGCAGCTGGCACTTTAGGAAACATTCGTTCTGTGTGAAATGCAAAAAATGTAGGTCAATTGTAAGAATACCTACTTTTTCTTGAGCAGTGAATATCAGCAAGGTGCAGAGGAAGATTTCGATGGCCTGTTATAAATAGTAACAAATTTTAAATTTACGTTTACATTCATTTACATTTCACCTATTAACTAGCTCCTTGAAAATGTTTTGAATTCAGAAACTATTTGCTAATTTTGAATGTTGGGGTAGTTTGTTAAATAATTAAATACCTCTGCGATAAGGATCTGTACTTAACGTAGCTTTATTCATGCACACTCTATGATAGTCATATTGCTCCTCTAGTGTCATAGGAATATAAATCTTTATTTGCTTGAACCTTTTTATTTAGTTCTCTGTTTAGTATTATTACTTTATACACATAGAAAGAAACTACACTAAGTATATTATAATTTATAAAAATGTCTTACATGATTTATGATCATTTAAATTGTATATGCTTATGACTTCATTTTTGTATCTGTGGTATTTGTTACAAAATGTAATCTACATGCATATTATTGTCTACATTGATACCTAAAAAATTGTTGTGAAACTTGCTGTATTTATTTATTGTTTAATGTAATGTTTATTTGAGAACTTCTATCTTATTGACTGATTATCATACAAAATTAGTATACATTTGGTTTTTTCAGTGTTTAATTTCAAATTATTGCTTCCCAAATAGTTTGCTATTAATACTAGAGACTCCTGAATTTTACCTCGAAACCCTTTATGTATATTCTGAGTAAAGCAAAGAAGAGAAGTATTATCTACATAAGATCTAATTTTTTTTTTTTTTTTAAGAAAAGTATTAATGTAAACTAGAAATAAAATAGAAGCACCAGATGCTATAAGATGTGCATTATTTGCCTCATGTTTGTTTTCCCTTGCTTTCCAGTTGCCCATAAAGGCTTCCCAAAAGCACTTAATTGTATTGCTCTACTGGATGAGTTATTCCGTTCAGTACCACAAGAGCTGAACCGTTACCAGCAGGAGGACTTAAGATCATATATACGTGGTATGTACTATTTTATATGTTATAATATGTAAAATTTTATAGAAGTGTCACTTATACCTGTATTTTGATTGTAGGTCTTAAGGTGGACTATGAGCTGCCTAACAAGCCAGAAACAAGACGAACTTATCGGGTGAATGACATTGTTAATTCTGCTCCACATTTAACGTAAGTATAGCAGATATAGCGTAGGGTTCCTTTACACTGAATTTGAAATAATATTGTTACATACAGCTTACCTACTAGAGATCGAACATGTCTCTGTGGGATCCTCTGTATGCATTGCATAGCCCTATGTGCCTCCATGTCCTATTGTTCATCTGCAGTAGCCTATTAGGGCTATGTTGCATAAACTGAATCTTTCAGCTGCTCATTATTGGTGTATTGGCATTTCTGTAATTTCCAAAGTGCATTGTCAGGTGTGATGAAATCATGACTTCTTGCAAGCCAATGCAATTAGAATCAGCAGTTTGGGAAAATTTTGTTCAGGAGTCTGTTCTAGTGATTTCTTTTGCTTTTAGTTCAGATCACTTTCAAATAATGCTGATTAACTGCTTCATTAGAGAAAAAAGGACAAAGCAGGTGTTTTGTTTTCATTTCATCCCACATTACATGTGCTGGATTGTTCTGATCTTCCTAAAAAAAAATCTGAGAATTTTATTTTACTCAGGAAAATGTTCACTTTAAAGACATTCAAGTATTAACTGACATGTATGCAATCAATCCAGGTCACATCTGTCAACCATTAACCACACCTGGATGAAAACATTTAATTTTCTACTCTCTCCTGCACTTCAAATCTTGAAATGCCTTAGTTTACAGACTATTCATTTGTTGATTTAATTGGTAATTGTTAAATCGTGCCCCCATACAGCACAAATGTTAGCTGGAGTGCTAAGTCTCCCACTATATAGTGCATCAAGATAATAGCAAAGGCCTTCTTCTCCCATCCCAATAATGCTGGCAGTGACAGTGAAGGTTTGCCAAGATGCCCACAATGTCATTCATGATGTCCTCCATTATTTTCTCAGTAATTGGACATTCATAGACCAATATGCAAGCCCGTAAATACTCTTCCAAACTTTCTTTTGATTGGCATTTATTGTGGTTTCTGATATCACCACCAGATGTTTACTTTAAAGAGAGCAAGATTGACTGCCTGTTTATCATCACTAGTTAACGAGCATAAACTTTTAACATGGGCATTATCCATATAATGGGTGATTTTTCCTTAGCAGAATTGCTCCACATGTAATGGCCAGTTGGTTAGTTCAAGCTGGTACCTCAGTGAATGGGAGTCAGAAATGATTGTCTTATAAGTTATTATTAACACTTAAAAAGGTACATTTATTCTAATTATCAAGCAGTAAGATGCTGGAACTGCCTCCCTTCGTTTTCATACATATCTGGCATCAGCTTATGTAATTAACCATTAACCTCTGCAGTTCTCTCTGAGAAGTGCAACATATTTCTTCACGAATGTTAATTCTTCAGTTCATCTAATGTGTATGGGTTTGTCTTGTTCACATTTTCTTTTAATGCCCCCAAAGATAAAAATCACAGGGTATTAAATCGGGTGACTGAAAGGATCTTATCAAATATTTCATGAATTGCATGCAAGGAAACATGGACTTTATGTGCTGTTAAGACCCTATATTCCCTCATATTTAATTCACAAATAATTGTTGCAAAATATTCTGCACACACCTATTACTATTGTTGCTTCTTTAAAAAATATAGGTCCTAATAGAGCAACATACTCCTATCTTTTCATCATGCAGAAGTTCCTCGTGAAGCATGTCAGAGATTTCTGAACTCCAGTGTCTATTGTTTTATAAATTAACATATCCACTTAGGGGGAACCAAGATTCGTTCTAAAGAAAATTAGATTAGGATCAATCTCTCCGGCGTGCACATTATTCAGAATCTATTTACAAAACCTACTCCTGCATCTAGTTTAAGAGGAATTTTACAGATTTTTAGCTTCTGTAGCTTTGTAGCCATTCGGAGGAATAAACATTTTCCATTTGCTGAGAAAGATATCAAAGTGATTTTAAGGAAACATTAAACAAGTAGTGGAGCCAATAAGAGTGTGTAGTTCGACTCAATCATACAATTGCTCTTAATTACATGATAAGCTTCACTGTATAAGTTGCAATTAGCATTTCAAATTCCAGAACATATCTGATCTTATCCATCATTTCTTCTGTGAGTGCTGTATGCGGCTGTGCACATGTTTTCCTTTTCACAAAATTTATTTATCAATCTGTGAATCCAACTTTGGGGAATAGAATAACTGAATAGAGCCATATTAAAATATTAATACACTTTATTACATCACCTAATGAAAAGTTAACACACAAGAACACCTCCATATGCTCCTAGAGTTAAACTCCTACTAACCTCTCCCTCAGCTCACAGGCCAGCATGGAAACAAAACAAGAACAGCACATCTAAATCAACTGCAGCCAACTGCACATGGAGCAGTCCCACAAAATAAAAATATCCCATTATTTGCTTGCTGAATCCAAAAGTGTAATCCTTTTTTAAGTAGCACTGTTAGATTTTTTGTTATTACACTTTTGAAAAGTTTGATATTAAGTAATTTTTAATGTCTAATGCAGAATGCTTAAACATTATAATGGTGTTAATAGAGGAAATAAAGTATCCTTCATGTTACATAATAGAATGCAGAAATTCCGTTTGTAGGGGGTGATGTCAGACTGACAATTTGTTGCCTTGAAAGCAGTCTAGCACACCAGACAAGTGAATTATGAATAGTGTTTAAATAAGGGAGGAAAAAGTCTGTCTCCAGACTAGGACTAAGCCTGTTTTTTTTGCATGTCTTTTTGGAATGCCGGCAGTTTTACCTTTGACAAATTCTATGAATTAAAGGTTTTTATTTTTAAACAGAACATAGACATTATGGACATTGTTGAATGTGGTGCTTCAATTAATAACCTTGACTTTTATAGAATTCCCAGTTATCAGATCTTTTCACTGGAATGATCAAGACAAATAGCATCAGGTATAATAATATATACTAAAAGTTTCCTTACTGCAAATGTATTGTGACGAAGATTAATGACTCCAAATGATAAATTAGAGGCCTTGAAGATCCAGGTTTGATATGGCACTTCTAATTACTGTGTAACCTTCTTATATAATACTCTGTTAAATAAACCAAATTTTATAATTGATATTATTGTATGATTTAGTTGAACTACACAGTCTTAATGCTTCACTTACTTGTTTGATATATAGAACTGGTTTTGAAAACATTTTGTTCTCATCAGCTAGGCTAAAATTCAAATTCAACTGAATTTGACTTCTGGTTATAGGTAAATAAGACAAGCCCTGCCTCAGGGTTTGGTCTTGAGTCCATTGCTTTTTAACCTCATTATTAACGATTTTTTGAATGCTCTTTACAGTCATGAGCCTGGAATTCAGACTTTGTTTTTCGCAGATGATCTGGTAATTTGGACCACAGGTAGAGATTTTGAATGCATGGAAAAAATGCTCCAATCAGCATTATTGTTTTTGGAAATGTGGTCAGTTGATAATGAGGTGACAGTAAACCCAGAGAAGACTACCTTTCAGGTTTTTTTCACTTAGCACTAAACACCATGACATAAATGTAACCATGTTTATGAAGTGAGCCCTTGATATCATCTTTACATTCATTAAAATAGAGAGAAATAACAGAAAGTTTCGAGTTACATTGTATATTTAAGTAGTAGTTTATATGTCAATAAAACAAAAACATGTTATTATTTAAAAACAGTGACAATGGACTAAGCAAATATACACAATCAACAATATAGAATTGAAACTTCCATCTATTTTCAATAGCTTTGAAATTTAATTTAAATTTTATTTAAATAAAAGTGTATAATGCAAACATTCTCTGAATATTATTACAGAGCATTTTTACATACAAATAAATTCTCACCCACATATTAGATTAACATTACACTGTTGCTATCTTCACAACAATGCTTTTTTCATATATAAAACTTATATCTTTATGAATAAAGTTTATATGCTGAATTAATTTGTTCTTTTATTTTGAAACAATAAGAAAATTAAATTCTAGAGGACTTCTTAAATTTTGGTTTTCAGATATACCCCTATTCCTAATGGTTCGATTTCCCTAATTTTCAGAAACTGTTTTTATTATTTTATTTAAATAGAATATATTGAGTTTTTTTAATGAAAAAACAAATATTGGTGCCACTAGAGCAATTTTTAAATTTTGGTTTTCAGGTAAACCCCCACACTTAATAGTCTGGTTTCATGATTTTCAAAAACTATTTTTCTTATTTTATTTCAAGGCACATGCCAAGTTTTGTTGGAAAAACAAACTGCTAAAGCATTAACAAACACATATGCTATATACAGAATGTTTTGAAAATACTTTCACAAATTTTGATTACAAGTTCCTCACACCAAAACAAGAAAGAAAAAGTCCAAATAAACATAGATCTGGAAATCCTTAGTTTTTGAAATATTAATAAAAGTTTACCAAAACAAGAAAAAATTATCCACATAAACTTATATCCAGAAATTATTAGTTATAAGAGTTATTCATTAAAGTTTTCCAAAAAAAATCTTTGTAAACATATGTGCAGAAATCCTTAGTTTGTGTGTGTATACATACCTATACAATACACAGATAATTATAGCATTGCTTTAGATTAATCCTGCTCCTAATAGTCCAACTTTGCTGGTTTTTGAAATGAATGTATTGTTTATTAATTACTTGTCAAGTTTTGAGAAAAAACAAAATTGCTAGTGTTAACAGACACGCATATAAAAAAAATATATACATTGTTTTAGCTTAACCTCCCTCCTAATGATCCAATTTTGCTGGTTTTTGAACTGAACAAATCATTTGTTAATTGAAAATTACTTTTTGCATTGAGGGGAAAAAAATTGCAGCTGCTAGAGTGTTAACAAATGCATATTTATAAATTATGTCTGCACTTTTTTTATTGTCATTTTTGGTGCCTATAGTAAGTAGGATCAATGAAGAAGAAATTTGAAGAAATTTTTCAAAAATCTTTTCATGGCTATAACTGCAATGTTACATTTCTTCAGAATTCACTAAAATGAATAAGTGGTCTTAATAAACTTAGAGATTGACCACCTCTGAGATTTTGGATTAAATTCACCATATATATATAACAAAAAGTATTAGGAGAGTTTTTACAAATATGGCTTTTGTTTCTTCATAATTTCACACAGAAGGGCTCACACTATTATCCAAACCTCTGCACCCTAACTGAACAAATTATAAACAGAATGCCTTGGTTTCATTATCAGTCACCCTCTTATCTTTCAAGACGTCAACAAATTTGTTTATTCAGACATACATTACTTTGTACAACAAGCAATATATGTTTATTTAGCTATTGATAAAATATAAATTTGTTAAAATACTCAGAAACCTTATGTGATGGACAAAATCTGATTACATATTTGTAATCAGAGCATCAAACTTGGTAATGACCAACATACTGTTAGTCATTGCAAAAAATCATGTTTACTTGGTGTATTTATACAGGATGAGGAAATTACAAGTTTCAAGCATGACAGCTGTGCAGCCTATACCCACAACTGTATGTTTGTGCTGTATCAAACTACAACTTATATGTTAGACACGCTGGCTAATAATATTACAAAAAAAAAAAAAAAAAGAAAAGAAAGAAAGAAAAAGAAAAAAAGAAGTGTAATTCCAAACATTTCTGGCATCTACTAATGAAACTATCCATCACTCCTGCTTCCATTTATGGCTGTTTGTCTGTAGATTTATTCATTACACTTTATTATGTTGGTCCTGGTGGTGTAGTGGTAACCATACTTGCCTTCTACACCCAAGGTTGCGGGTTCAAACCTAGCCAGAATCGATGGATTTTTTTCAGGGCGTAAAAATCCTAAGTATGGCTTCCTTCAGAAGGGAAGTAATGCTGTTGGTCCTGTGTCGTACATTTACGGCACGAAAAAGAACCTCAAGCCTGAAAGAAGAAGCTTCTAAGCAAAATTTGTCAACCGTTTTGCGCCCTGATTTGAATGGGACGCTGATGATCTGAGATGTTAAAGAGCATCCATAAATAAATTAAATCAATCAATTACACTTTATATTTTAACATCGTCTTTACCTCTTATCTAAAACACTTCTCCTTTCCCAAATTATGTTAATTATTTATTTAGTGCACTGCTTTACATGTGCAGCTGCAACAGTTGTTTAGCTCTGATTATGTGTTTCCCATAAAGCTTGCAATTCTTGACCATGGCCTTGGCTGACATTTCAACTGCACTGGCCAACCCTTGTGGATGCTGAAAACTCATAATCTGCTCATCCAATATTACATGTAATTTTCCTTCATAAAACTGGATCAATTACAGTGTAAAAGAACCTGTGACCACCCAGTTGAATGTGCTGGAGAATATTTTTAAATGACAATTTTCTTATCATTATGTATCAGAATTTTAGTGAGCCTCATACAAAACTGAGTATTTTGCAGGTAATTATTTCAGAAAATATTTATAAAAACTAAGCAATAAGTATGTTATAAAACCTTTGTTGCTGTTTGTCCTTTATTTTCATGTGTACACATTTTTTTACAGCTTTAAACTGGATAGTGGCCAGCAGATCACTGTCCAACAATATTTTGAAAAAGAGAAGAGGCAACCACTGAAATACCCATTTCTGCCTTGTCTGTGGGTGGGAAATAAAAACAGAGATAACAAAATTTATCTGCCTCTAGAGGTAAGTAAGGAAGGAGCTCTATCTTAAGAGAAAATGTTATGCATTATTATTAAAAGACAAAGCTCAGCAAAGCAGTGCTGTGAGTGTGGTTAGACTACTCGCTTCTTACCAAGGTTACCATAAGTGTGATTTGTAGTGAATGAAGCAGCATTTTTTCACTTTGTGTGAAATGTTCCCACTGGTGGGCCATGTCTGGACACTTTACTGTACTGTACTTACATATGTGCCTGATGATGCTGGAGTCAAGTCTCTTTTCATGAACTGCAGCAGAGAAAGCTAAGCCCAATTCCAGGTAATGTGACTTCAACAAATGTAGGCAGATAATTACCATAATGCAAATGTCAGCTCAGTTGGTTAGAGCATCATGTTAATAACATGAAGGTCATGAATTCAATCCTCTAAAGGTGCAACTTTTTATTCTACTCTTGTAATCTTCATCATTTTTCGCCACTGTTCTTAATAGAATAAATGTTCTTTTAGGGAGGACAACACATAGGTTGTAATTTTACTTTATTTCATGTACTGATTCTGAATGCTAAAATAAAATAAATTCCATTGTTGCTTCATGATTACATAAGCTGCACGGCAATTGGTTATAGATGTTGGTTTATAGGGAGGGCAGCTCATAGGTTGCAATTTTAGCTTAGGTTATATTTAACAAAAAAATAATAGAACTCCATACTAACACTTTCTAATTCCCTGCCATTGGAAGGTTCTGATTGATGGGCCATTCTTACAGCTTGGGTTGATTAACCTAATACAGCATCTGGGTGGTTCTTCAGGGTTGTCAATTCCAATTGGTCATTATGGTTTTAATCTAAACTTTACTTGTTTACAGTTCATTTTTAAATCTTTTATTATCTAGGGTTGGGCTATGTTATAGCTTAGGGCCATTTAATTAGTTTTCACACCATGAATGCAATCTAATCAGTAAGTAGATCTGTTTAATTGACCAGCTGCACCCAGGAGGTAGCCTAACACATTTCTTTACTTTCTAACCATTGACTCAACCCATTTTTAGGGCAAAATGTATAATTGTTGATTTGACAGGCCTTCAGTACATCATCACTAATGATGAGAGCCATCTTTGCTCTCAAAAGCTTGAAGACATATCCTACAATCACTGGACTGATTACCCGAGAAGACTTCTACAAAAATAAATGTATTGTCATCAGCAAATTAGAGTACCAGTAGGAATTACCCCATTTATGTCATGTATGTTTAGAATAAACAAAATGGATTCTTGTGGCACATACATATTGATATATATTAACCTTCTCTACACTTTAAGACAACAAACTGTTTTCTCTGAGTTAATAAGTTTGGTTTGAGAACGTTTGCTCTATAATCAGTAGAAGCATTCTGTGTAACCAATCGGATATCTAACATCTGTGCCATGAAGTTCAGGATGCAGTTTTTATTTTTGATGATATAATTTTTTTTCCATGCCTTTAGTTCCAAAGAGTTGCAAATGTGTTTCAATAATTGTTTTTGTATCAATTTCATGGTTTTCTGACCAAAAGTGAGCTGCAACTGCCAATTTCTCTTATCTGTTTGTAATGGGTGTTTCTGAAATGTTCTTTGGTACAGGTTTCCAAATCATCTTTTTAATTTTTTTAATGAATACCTGCAGAGATTTTGCAATTGATTTTCTAGATACAAGACTGCTCATCAGAAAGCAGAATATCTTTGCATGAAGAATTTAGTAAATGTTTAATACTGTGAACATTTTGAAGAACAAAAATTATTTTGTTTTCTAAAAAAAACGTATTAATTTGTTGGACATAGCTACGTTTGTATGTGAACTTTTTAATTCTCTTCTTTTTATTTGTAATAATAATTAAAAATATTTATGACCAAAAGAGAGTTTATTGGCAACAGTTACAAAATTGTAATTATAAATTTCAGCAACTTTATCTGGGTCCGTAATAGCATTACTGCCTACTTAGTTTTAAAATACATGAAGATAATTCATCACTTGCCAACTAGCTTTACTTATGTTGTGTATTACACCAGAGAGCTGAAACTTAACACATTTTAGCACACTATGTTTACTTTCATAAGTGGGGTCTCCCTCTCCTCTAGTTTTTACAATTAAAAATTTGAGGTAAACAGTCAGGAGGAAAAGTTTAGCAGGGGGAAAAAAAACCATAGCTTCCACACCAAAACCAGCACATTTTGAGGTAATTTCAAATTTCAGGATTTTAATATTACTGAACTATCAATATTATAGCAGCTTTAAAATTTCCAATTGATATGTATGCAGCAGTAAATAAATAGGCAAGTAGTTAAGTGAATAAATTGTATTTAGTAGCTGTAGACAATGGAGTGGTAATACATCCTACACTATTGTATTCAACCTGTTCACACTAACTCCACTTACTTATATAACTAGTACAGTTTTGGAAGCCCCAGCATCCATCATCAGCTGTTGATTACTAACTACTTTAATTGGTGGCTGGATCCCAAGAAGCTTTTGTGGCGGTCTCTGATGATTCTAGTAAACTTGCTGAGTTCATCCATGGGTGGAAAATCAAAGTTCATTAAGAATTTATTATTTTTTAAGATAAAAATCTTTTCCCAAATGGATAGTTCTATTGGGTTGTAAAGTTCTTTTAGCAGTGTAGTTTCTGGTTTAATTTCATGATTATTGCTGCAAAAGTGAGCTGCTTCTGCTTATTTATCAACCTGTTTAATATATGGACATTTGGAGAAAAGAACACTTTGAGAATATTTTTTTTTAAAGATGTTGATAAATCATATTCAGAATATATGGAAACATGGAGAAAGGAACTATTTCGGAATATTTGTTTTAAACAGGTTGATAAATCAGCAGTAGCAGTTCACTTTTGGAGTAATAATCATGAAATTAAACCAGAGACTAGACTGCTAAAAGAACTTCACAAACCAATACAGCTATCTACTTGAGAAAATATATTTATCTTAAAAAATAAGTAAAACTTAATGAAATTTATTTTCCACCCATGGACGAATTCATTAAGTTTCTACTAGAACCATCAGAGACCGCCACAAAAGCTTCTTGGGATCCAGCCACCAATTCAAGTAGTCAGTCATCAACAGCTGATGATGGATGCTGGGCTTCCAAAACATGTCCTAATGTTATGTAAGTGGAATTAGTGTGAACATGTTGAATTCATTAGTGCAGGAAATAGACAAGTGCTACCCAGTTACCAACAATGTGAAGTATTTAGAAGGGCAAGTCAAATAAAATCCTTGAAAAAAAAATTTTTAAATTGTATTTATCGAGCAAAGGTGGTACACAACAGTATCATTTTTCTATAGTGTGTTACATTCAATGCAAGTTCTCCATCACTTACAAAATGCATGGATTCCTCTAAGAAAGTTCTTTTGCTTGTCTGCAAAGTCACTCATACACTGCTTAGTGTACCTTTTCATCTGATGTGTACTGAGCCATTACTAACATTCAGAATTTCCGCAGTTTCCTCCACCATCACTTAATATTTTCCCTCAGTAAGGCTTCAACTGCTGCTATATTCTCTGGCATCACAAATCGATATATCTAACTTAGGCAATATTTGTAAACTTGCTGCTGTGATAAACAGCATCATCATTCTGAATTGTTATTCATCGATAAACTTCAATACTCCTTCACTGTTTAAAAATCGAATAATAGAATGCTGTTCTTCCTTGGTGCATGTCTAAAGTGAAGTGACTCATTAAACTGGTACTGTGATGCTATTTGTTTCTCTGCACTATTCCTGCCAACTATAGGATACTCTTAAAGCATTTGTAACAAACAGCAAACTTGCAGAACAGTGGCATTTTTTTTTATAAATATTTTTATTTGTTGTTCAAAATCTTTTGGTATTTTGGAATGCCAAAAGATTGCCTTCAAGTGACTGTTTATTTATTCTTGTAAAACGGCAGATCTAGTCTCTACTTTCTTTAAGGGCAGTGAAATTACTAAGATTGAGATCATTGTATGATTGAGTCGAACTACACACTCTTATTGCTCCACTCGTTTACATGTTTCACAAATCCTTTGTCTGCATTATTGAGTCGGTGGTTAGCTGATGATGCAGACAAAGAGTTCATGGAACTGGTACTACATATTATAAACAAGTAAGTGGAGCAATAAAAGTGTGTAGTTTGACTCGATCATATAATTAAGTGCTAAGAGAATTCTACATGCAAAATACATCAGGGCCTCAACCTATCTGACCCAGGTCTTTTAGGTGTGACCCCTCCCAATTACAATTATTGTTACTATAATACATTTAATTCTATCACATTCTCATAAATACTAAATAATTTAACCAAATACAAAATACCTCCTCAATTTAGTCAATTCCCAGTCCCCAGTTCGTCAGCAGTAACCTACTGGAATTCCAGGAGACCAGAATTCAACTCAACCCAAAGCACCAAAATAAATTATTTACTTGCTATAATTGCATCAGTATTCTATCAACTTACTACAATCTCTACAAACTGTTTATTCAATAATTACTCTACTAGTACCTATAATGCTACATTTATTCACCTTACAGAACAATTTCCAATATCCTTGACACGATAATTTCAGTCAATTCAATGTTTATTCATTGCCAAGAAAAATAAGGATATAACCCAAGACTATTTTTACTTACTTACTTAATCAATACCTTGTAAATAACAAATATATTACCAGGCTCACTACCAGATTCTCCTTCTCTTCACAGTCCACTTAAATTTATTTCTTAATTTTCTAAAAATTTCCCTATATCCTTACTGTTTTTTTTTTTCTATTATTTTGTTAACATTACTTTTCTCCCCAATGTTTAATCTTATACTTTCTTTTCTCCAAGTCTCAATTTCTTTACATTCATAATTATGTTTTACATCTTCTTTATCCCCATATAATGGGCACATGCCTTGTGGGTATCCATTTCTTTGACCTTCTAACCTCCATATTCCTGCTCTTAGCCAGGCTACCCCCTTTCTTTCTTCATTATTAGTATTATCTATATACCTCTCTCTTCCCCAGCTATTTTTCATTGAGACATAAAAAAACTAGAGACCTTTTCTCAGATAATTGACTAAATAATATTTGGATCTCTATATCATCGAATCTTTTCCTAACTTCCTTCCAGAAACCTTTGTGGTTCATTTCTCTTTTTCTCCACATATCCCCATATCCATTACATTCTAAATTATATCTCGAGCTACTAACCCAACCTGTGTTTTGTAAACTTGTTTCTTGATATTGTAAGCATTGTTTTAATAAAGTATCATATAAATTTAGAATCCTATACCAGTATTTTAAATTCTCCATAACTATTCCCTTTCTTGTACCTCTTCCCATTTCAATATGCACAACTTCATTTGCTATTGCTATTGGCAGCCCTAAAACTTCCTTACAACACATCCTATAAACATAATCTAAAACCTCCCAACCTTTCTCAAGTCCCCAAATTTCAATACCATAGAGCATTCAGGCCTCAACCACCGAATTTATACCCTTTCCAACCATTTCATCTCCATCTCAGGCATTTTATATAGGCACCCCTTTACAGTCATCATAGCTGATTTTCCTTTTGCTAATACTAATTTCATTTGTTTTTGCTGTTTTCCTCCTGCATCTATTCTTATACCCAGGTATGTACAATCGTGCACAACTTTATATTCTATATTTCCCTTCTTCCACTTCTCATGTTTACTCAATTTAGCGCCTTTCTTAAGTACTAGAATTTGGGTTTTCTCACTATTTACCTTTAATCCCCATTCTATGCAGTATTTATCTAGCTCTTGTAATGATGGCTTTAACCCATTTACATTAACAGAGCCTACTACCAAATCATGTGCAAAGAGAAGTCCAGGGATTTGCAATTTATTTATTACCAGCAAAAGATGATTATTATTACTTAAATGTAAATTGGAACTTGCACAGTGAAGCCATCATATTAATTGATATCATTGTATGATTCAGTTGAACTACACACTCTGAAAGCTTCACTTACTTTTCATAAATGTATGGTTTAGGTTATTGTTTGTGTATTCCATCTTATCGTCGTTGCAAAACGAATTAATGCGGGTCGTCGTTCAACTCTTAAGAGTGTGTAGTAGTTCAAGTGAATCATACAATGATATCAATTAATATGATTAGCTTCACTGTGCAAGTTCCAATTTATATTTTAATTAAATTAAATTACATTGGACTTAGCCTGCATCCTTGCCTTAATCCTTTTCCCTGCTGTACTTCCCTTGTTATTGCCCTTTCTTGATATTTTATGCAAATGGTATTCCCTTTATACAGTCTTTTTAGATTGGTGACCATTTGTTTACTCACCCCTTTCTCTGATAGCTTATGCCACAATAGTTTCATCTCTATTCGGTCAAAAACTTTTTCTAAGTCAATAAAGGCCATAGATTTTACCTTTTTTGCCTTTTAAATATTTGTCCACCAGTTTTATAACAAATAAGTTATCAACCGTTCGCATTCCTTTCCTAAAGCCCATTTGAACTTCCAAAAGAATGTTATTTATATTCTTCTACCCATTCCTGTAACCTATCAGCCAATATTCATGTATAAATTTTCCCCACATTGGACAACAGTACTATACCCCTATAGATACTAGGTTTATCCAAGTCCCCTTTATCTTTGTAAATTGGTTGTATAATTGCTTTTCTCCAACTTTCCGGTGTGTACCCCTTAGCTTTCATTGTATTAAACATCAGTGTTAGTATCTTAAGTCGATTCTTATCTCTAAACCATTCTTTAAGGAATTCCCCTGGTATACCATCCTGATTCTTTGTTTCTTTGTATTCTTTTAATTTGATTCTGTACTTCTCTCTCTGTTATATCGCTATGTAACATCTCTACATAGTAATTTTCTATCTCTGGAATTATCCTCCCTCTTATAGAGCTTTGACATATAGACAGAGCTGAAAAATATCTTAACCATTCTTCTTGGGTTATATTACATTTAAGTACATATTTTTTATATAAAGTCTTAATGCCCTTCCATATTTTGCTTACATTATCATCAACAATAACCTTGGTTAATTTATTGATATTCCTTTCCCTCCATGTACATTTCTTGCTTTCTAATAATTTATTATAGTAATATTTACTTTGTAAATACTCCTCTTTTGATTTAGGATCCCCTCCATTTTACTAGACCAACTTTTACGATACGTTTATTTATTTTACATTCGTCATCAAACCAGATATCACTTTTAATGTGACTCTTGTTTTTATCTTTCCTCCCTTTCCCACCCCAGCAAATAATAAAATTCAATATGCTGATTGCATTTTCAACTTCATATATTTTTATCCCATGCTGACATATTTCTCCTACCTCAGATTCTAAAGCAAGATCAAAGTTAATCTTGCATTCATCCTTCCATTTAAATCTAACATATTCTCTTACATCACTATTCTCTCCCCCAATTTGGTTAATAAATACATTCTGCGACTTAATGTTTACATCTATAATTAGTGGGAAATGGCCACTACTCGAGCTTATATTTTATATTTGAGACTTTGAAGTTACTTATCATATGGGTAATATTACTTGACCATAATACAAAATCAATTGCACTCTGGCCATTGTTATTTATGAAGGTGAATTCTTCTTGCTCATCCTCCCCATATTTACCATTTAAAATATCTAGTGCATTTAATTCACAGAAATTAATAAATTTCTCACTTCCTTTATCTTCCATCCTGTCTTACTGTGTCTAATATTCTCATATTTTCCTATTACATTGTTATTTTCCCACCCATTCATTAAGTTTACATCAAGCTCACCAATTCTTTTATTAAAATCTCCCATAATTATAATCTCAATGTTAAAATATTTATCCCTTAAAACTTCATCAATTGTATAATACAATTCTGGGTAATGGAACTGTGAGGTGATAGGGGGGATTATATACAATACCTATACATATTATTCTTTCATCTAACACATTATCTTCCAATATAACCCAAAGTACTTTCTTGCACCTAGACCAAATGTCTCTAATGGTTTTACTCAAATCATTCTTAACAAAAAAACCCAAGACCTCCTGATGGTCTCCCTTTCCTTGCCAATGTTTCAACCTTTCTTCTAACGTATTTAAAATCCTTTATTGTAATCTCTTAACCCTTTAACCATGTTTCTACTACTGCAAAGTAATCCATAGTACCCAATAAGTATTGTAAAGTTCCCGTGTTAATTTTATTTTTCAAACCTTCACAGTTCTAGCAACCTAATCTTCTTACTGTCTGTTATTGTGATCCCGTTCTCCCCTTGGACCACATAAACTTTTCTAGAGTTTTTTTTTACCTCTTAACTGAATCCCTTCATTTGGGTTTTTATCCTTATTCACCACCAAAATACTTCCATGCGGAGACGAAACAATACTATCTCCCCCTTCTTCCATATTCATCCCACTTCTCCTATTGCCTTGCCCACTTTCATTTCCCACTTCTTCCTCACTATCAATATTTTGCATTCAACTCAGGTCCCCTCTCTCCACTAATCCTTGCAATACTTCCACCTCCTCTTTCCTCGGCAACACCTCCTTTTTTTTTTCTTTCAGCCGCTGGCTTTCCTGACGTCATACCACTCCCACCATCCTCTCCCTCCTGAAGATCAGCTGCTGGTCTCCCCCTAATCTGTGATGTGTGCGATAATGACGTAGCTTCTGATGCAAAGGTTACAACATGTCTCTTGTTTCGTCGATTCTCCCTTGGGACTAGACTTTGGATCCTTAGAATTTTCTGCTGCTATATATATTTCCTGTTGCTGGTTTGCATTATAATATTTCATGTAAAACTACTATACCATTATAATTCAGTCAATATACAAATAATCAATTTTCAAGCTGAAAATTTGCCACCTTTCAAGCCATGAAATGGCTTTTTATTTGTATGGCATTTCCAGAATTTCTTGTTTTTGCTTTCACCAGTTATGCACATTGCATCTGGATACCCAGAAACACTTGGCAATGTCTTTGGATTTCTGCAAATTTAATAATTTTCAAGTTTGCTGTATAACTTGAGTATTTAGAATTTTCTTTTTTCCTAGTAATGCACCAGTATAAGCACTTAGGACACAATGGGCATTAACTACCAGTACTCCATTCCAAGAGACAACATTCTAATCAAAAAATCTGCTTCCTGTATATTAAAGAGAGTCAAATTTGGTAAGATCAGAAATGACCTAATCATAATAAATTATTTCAATGATAAATGTATAAGGGTTGTTGAATAAAGAACAATGTAAAGTTACTCATCCCCATAATTTTGATGATTTTTCTCAAAGTAGTTTCTGTTGGATGTAATGCAGCTGTTACAGCATTTCTACCAGCTGGAAAACATTTTTGACAGACCTTCAGAATCACCTCGGCAGTCTTTAGCACTGCTTCTGATGATGGAAAATGCCTCCCTCCCATGAAGGTGTTTCCTCAATTTGGGGAAAAAGGAAAAGTCGAATGGGGCTGAACCTGCAATATAGAATATGTTCTGAAAGTATTCTTGATGTTATTCATTGATCCTCTCCCCAATGACAGCAGCAGTGTTATAATTTACTTCCTTTAGAGCACAGCTTTTTAAACTGACTTCCAGCTGTGCTATAGAGAAGAACATACTAAACTCTTCATAGGCCATAGCTGAAGAATTGATGAAAAAAAAAAAAACAGAATTTCAGAGTACATATTGTTAGTTGCAAGTTTCTTATAGGTGGAACTGAACATGTATTAACCTCTCATAGAGAAACCGAAGTGACAATAAAGACATAACTATTATTATGCATTAAGCTAACAAAATATTATTAATTATTAGCACAAGTAATTATGCCTGTAAAAGTGTTATGATCACTCTTTATTGAAGAGCCCTCATAGTTTTGAATGATTGTAATTCTCTTAGTGAAATATAATAATAATTATAAACAATATTGATATCAGCCTAGTTGAACAAACTTCAGAGGTCATTGATTTATCATCAGCAGCATGAATTCACTGTCAGTTTCCCCACATGGTATGCAGATATGTGTCTGTAAATTGTTGAATTTGAAGTAAGATCATTGTAGCTCAGAGAATGTAGTTAATTAAGTCTCTGAATAGCGTTAGAGGATTTGGTTCATTTGGCAAGCTTAGTTCTCAGGCCAAAAATGGTGTTCTATTGCTAATTTCTAGTAGAGGGTAAGTAATTAAGTTACAAATTGATGTGAGGTACTCATGTCTGAATGAGGCTATTGCTAATAGGTAGCAGCATTGTCCAGTGGCAGTCAGTGACATTCAACACAAAACAATCAAGGTTTACAATGGCAAAACAACAGTTGCAAGATGGCACGTCTCTAAATGAGTATACACCCCTTGAGCAGCGCTCCCTTGTATGATTTTTGTGGACAAAAGTTACAGAATCAAAGAATATTCTTAAAAATATGCTTCTCATCTACAGTGAGAAGTGCCTATTATGTCAAGCTGTTTATAATTGAGTGCAGAAGAGCATACATGCATTGAAGATAATGCATTGGCCAGAAAATTTGCAATGAGTTTGACTTAATTTGAACAGACAGAAGGACAACTATAGATATTATAACTGCTGCTAGTGGTTGTTCACATGGCATAGCCAACCTCAATGCATGGACAGGTTAGGTTTTCACAAAGTCTGTGCATGATGGGTGCCTCACATGCTGATCCCACAACACAAAATGAAAAAAGTGGATCTGTTATTACAGTATCTCAATTGGCCCACAATGAACACAATATGTTAACCTGAATTGTCACAGGTGATGAGGTTTGCATTCACCATTACCAGCCAGAGACAAAGCATGGAAACCTCCTGCATTGCCTGCAAACGTATGCTAGGAAAGTGATGCTCACAGTCTTCTGGAATCAGGGAGTCACACTACTCACTGCATACCTGCTGTTATTATAACACCCTGAGGAATCTTCAGAACCATTCACGGAAATGGCCAGGACTCCTGACCAAAGGTATTTTGCTCTTGCATAACAATGCACATCCTTATACTGCTAACAAGACAAATGAGACACTGCTAAATTTCAAATAGGAGTTCTCAAGCATCCTCCATATAGCCCTGATCTTGCTCCAAGCAACTTCCACTTATTCAGGTGAACATTTTCCGACAATAAAGCTGTAGAAAGTGGAGTCACCTCATGATTCTTGTGACATCTGTCCAAAGAATTTCATGCTGCTGGGGCTTGTGAAACAATGTGACAAGTGCCTCAATGTGCAGGTAAATTATGTTGTGAAATAAAAATTTCCAATTAATAATCTGGTAATCTTAGTAAAGATCTATATCCATTTATAACTTATTTATGGTATACTCTTGTACAATTTAAAGTTTAGTATGCACTGCAAAGAATTTAATTTTTACCCATTAGTCAGTTTAAAATGAATATTCGAAAAAGTTAATTTATTTCTAAAGAACCGAATATGTTTTTGTTTGTATAAGCGTTGTACTTTTATCATGCATTGTACTTCTACAGTGTTCCACATTATACTTTTATTTTACAGTTTTGCAAGATCGTGCAAGGACAGGTTGTGCAAAAGAAAATGACGGAGCTTCAGACTTCTAACATGATAAAAAAAGCTGCCACTTCTACTGATATACGTCAACAAAAAATAATGGATGCTGTAAGTACATCATTGCGTAGAATGACTGAATATTTCATGTGTAGGCAGAATAGACCAGGGTCCTATTTCATTAAAAAAATGGATAAATCGTCAAAATTCATTAATTTTCCTGGATGAAAATTGTTTTTCCGAATAAATTGCTCTATTTAATTGTAAGCAGATTAGCTTCTGACTTTAGGTCCAGAAGTATGCTACTACCACTGATTTCTCTTTCTCATAAAGTGTTCCTTTTCCTGAATTTCTAAATTTTTCTTATTTTATTACCAATTTATCTTTGGTAACATTCTGCACAATCAATTTCGTAGTGTCTGTTCTGTTGCTAGATCTTCTTTTACTGTGAAACCTAGTTTTTGACTTGATTGTAAGTGGGATGGTATGTGAAGCTTTTGATTTTGCTACTGTCCTTATTGTTCTCCAGTGTGGAAACCTCTCTTATAGACTTTTATCTTTTAAATATATTGATCATTGTTATTGTGTCTATGTTATAACCATTGACTATTGCTATATTAATTATCTTTTGATATTCTGTTTTGTACTGATAAGTATATAACATTTTTGTGGTTATGTTGTATAAACTGACATAAATAAGTGGTTATGTTGTATAAACTGACATAAATAAGTGGTTTTCCTAAATCCTTCATAAATGGCAAATGCCAGGAAGGTACCTTAAACTTAGGCTTGGAATGTTTCCTTCTTTAAAAAATTTTTTCCCAGTTTATCATTTAATCTCATGCATCATTAGTGTCCACCGCCTGTGGTGCCTCAGTAGTAAAAACAGGCATTAAACACTATTAAAAGAAAACAAAAAAAAAAAACAAAAAAACTGAATGTAGAAACTATACATAATTGGTGAATAAAAAAATGAAATGAAATAAAATGAACAAAATTTAACATATTTCAAAATTTTGTTTCACTCCTGAACTGATTTTTTAAAGAATGGAAAACAGCTAAAACCCAGTCAAGAGCATATATGATGGTAGGTTCATAAGTTTCCAGCCTCGCCGATAAAGATGATCGTCTTTACAAAACCCTTATCTGGTGTCACCTTATCTGTTAAGTAAATAATTGCAGCTGTAACCTCTGCTCTGCTGTGTTCAGTTGCTCAGATGTAGTTGCATAAAGAAGGCTATGTGTAGTAGATTATGGCATGTTCAAAATGGAGTGTCAGGTTGTTATTAAGTTCTTCAAAAAAGGAGGACTTACTCCAAATCATATTAAACACGATTGGATGGTGTATATGGGGATACATCCCCCTCATACTCTACCGTAAAAGATTGTGCCAAACTTTTTGAAATGGGTCCAGGAAGCATTGAAGATAAAGAGAATGCAAGTCAACCCTTGGAGGTGCTCACTCCCGAAAACGTCACTCTGGTAGAAGGAGAAATTATAGAAAACTGGCAGCTCAAAGTTACAGAAATAGTAGCAAGGTTGGTCCTTTCTAAAACAACAGTTCTTAGAATTATTCATGAAAATTTAAACTTGAGTAATGTTAATGCAAGATGGATGCCTAGACTTCTTTCCTTAGTCCAAAGCAGCAATGAGTCATCTGTTGTCAGGCATTTTTGGAGCTCTGCCATGCCATGGCAACAAGGGAGAAGTTTTGCAAACCATTGTTACAGGAGATGAAACTATGGTCCTCTACTATGATCCCTTGTCCAAAAGAGAATCAATGGAGTGGCGTAAACCTGGCACAGCACTGCCTCTAAAGGCCAGGGTCACTCAGTCAGCCAAGAAGATCTTGGCCACAATCTTTTCGGATTGTGAAGGAATATTCTTCATTGACTTCAAGGAGAGGAACACCACAGTAAATGGGAAGTACTATGCTGGCCTACTGCATGACTACCTGCTTCCATCAAAGAGAAAAGGCGAGGAA